>JAKMXF010000315.1:280395-394800 GCA_024704765.1 Oopsacas minuta | reverse complement strand
ACGGTGAATACATTGGCAAATAGTCTAATGATTCTTTACAATAAATACAATTTACTGGCTTGATGAATAAGGTGAAAAAACTTTTGAGACACCCTGTATACCAGCAATGCAACAATATTTTTGTTATATGCCCCATGTTTGGGTTCAAGTACAATTGTATGTAAAATTTTTGACAACTTGTAGATGTACAAAAGTACTTTTCAAGTTCTTGAAATTTCAAGTGCTTTTCACTTATATCTGCGTATATGGGTCATTAAGAGTAAATAGCACATTCTTTCCCTAATATCGCAAGTCAAGTAATAAATCTGATTGAACCCCATACAGCTTCTCCTCTATAGTCATAACAAACTATCCACTTTGTACTTATTATTCAGTCCCAAATTATTATCCAAATACTTCAAATGGATTACATGCCTAGCAGAAAGCTTCAGAAAGTACTTGTAATTGTACTTATGTACTTTTGAATGTACTTGTACTTGTACCTTTATTCTTGAACTCAACCCTGTTTTCTTCCACATTCTCCAATTTCGGGTTATATTGAATACTTCATACATGTTCCGTTAATCACAGAGATGTAAACCGCCATACAAATACAGCTCATTAAATCTTTTGAATCAAGAATTAGTTTATATTTTGTATGCTTCTGCATCCCTAATAAGTTACCCCTCTTCCTGTTCAAATTCGATATAATATTCTTACATCAATGCAATACCACCATTACTCTACAAGCCCAATGCCAGTGACATTAATGATAACAGTGATGATTATACAGCGCATTTCTTGAATAAATGGTGTCTAAGAAAAACTAACTGCCAAAACACTATACTTAAGTAATCAAATCTTTGTAATCCTATGAAAGCATTACAGTTCATATTTAGAAACAGATCTCCCTGATGTTTCGGTAGTAATCGCATTGAATTTCCTTCGAACTTGCACCATGGGATTTACTTTTTCTGATGTTTTTGTCCCTGTTTCCTACAATTTCGAGTCTTGGACGAAAATTCACACCTATGACGAAATTGTGACGTCATTACCATCTTTTTGGATTTTCGAAAAAATTCTGAAATTCTTATTACCCTAAGTACCAAGTTTTGAGATTACTTTCCAAAAGCGATTTAGCATCCCAGTGCCACCACAGAAAGGCTTTGAATGTAATTTGGATGGATCATGGGAAATATCATTTATACTTGAACTTTTCAGTGAATTTGAGGCCGGAAGTGCCCTGTTTATTTTTGTCACGTAGCGGCTAATTACACTATAATCTTTGGCTGTATAATACTTATGATAGCCTGCAGCATTATACTGCCCTGCAACGACCTAGCAAGCTAAGCACGCTAGTATTAATATTCACGAATATGACGAAATTATGACGAAAATCACACTATTATCCACTGTTCAGCCATTTTGAATGATAGATGGTTTAAAATTTGACCACAGGTACTCACAATATGTCAAATATCCTGACGTCATCACTTGAGCATTTGCAAACTCATCGTGGATTGAAATTGCTAGATTCGGATTGAGCGTTCTTGATTACACTATTTTGTCTGTTTGAGATCAAGTCTCTAAATTTTTCCAGATTTAACCATTTATTTGCTATATATTCATGAATATAACAATAAATTTACATATAAGAAACAGTGTTAGCCCTGTCTTGTCGTTTAGAGTCAACCTGTATATATTTGAAATTAGGCTAATTTAACTGCTATTTAGGCATATCAACCGTAAATAGATTTACATATGATTATTCCAAAATTGTGAACATCGGATTCAACATGTTCAATATACTACGGGCGTTCAATAAATTCTGATCACCGTGATGCTGTGGGGATTTATACCACAACTATAATATATTTATATTTGAATATAGATACTTAATCCTCTGTCTACAAGCTAGTATTGATTTTTTCATAATCGCTTAAAAACTCAACAAGTTATATGAAATTTTACAACAGGTGCTTTTTATACTATACCTTTATGACATCACTTGGCAAGAATTCTAAATCGAGCAAAGAGCTTACGTCTTGATTCGTACTCTCCTCGAAAATCTGCACACGGGATGCATCTTGATTTGGTTCAAGTCCCTAGTACAAAAGATGCTCTGTCTTATGCAGGAGTCAGAAGATGGGCTCAGCGTTTCAGGCTCGGAATAAGTCTATCGAAGATGACCCTCGCCTGGAGCATCAATTACGGCTGCATCTCCCATTAAATCGTGCGCTATCAAGAAACTGATAGACCTAGACCCACATATAACTATTAGGGAACTTTCTAATAGTGTTGGTATCTCGATGGGAAGTGTAGACCACATTTTAAGATCACAGCTCAAGTTGACGTAGGTTGTGCCAGATGGGCCCACATTTACTCACATAGGCCCACATTTACTCACATAGGCCCAGAGAGAGACAAGGGTGAGATGTTGTCGTAATCTCCTGAAACCTACAAGAATGCCACCCGTGAAGATTATTAGTGATAGTCACAGGTGATGAGGCATGGGTTCAGCATAACACATCATTTCCAAACAATCAAATAAGGTGTGGATAGGAAAGCCTCGGACCCTCCGATGGTACCGCGTCCAGATTTCGGATCATCGAGGATCATGTATTGCTTATTTTTTGATGCACATGGTCCAGTGGGCCCAGGCGATAGTTCCAAAGGGACAAACTGTTACTGGAAGATTCTACACTTGTAATTGTCTTGGTGCAGTGGAAAAAAGCTTGTTGAAGAGGAGAAAAAGGACTGGTGCTAAAGGGTTGATATTATTACATAATCATGGCCGTCCTCACAAAACCAAGCAAGTCAAAGAAAAATCTTAGGATGGAGATGATTGAGCTTGGACATCCACCTTACAGCCCAGATCTAGCTTCTTGTTATTTCTATCTCCTCCCTAAGCTTAAGGAACGCCTCTCCGGTCGTCATTTTAGAACAGCCCAGAACTGGGATCGGCGATTTTCCAGTATCTAAAACGGAACCCATCGGAAGACTGTAAAAATATTTTGTACAATGGTTGGAGTGTCTTCAACGCTGTATAAATAACACTGGGGAGTATTTCGAAAAGTTTAACACTGATAGTTTGTGTACAACATACTTTTGGGCGTAGTTATCAGAACTTATTGATCACCTGTAGTATTTATTGAAGTTTTATTTAATGCTATTTGCTTCCTTGATAACCTGGATGAATACATAGTTATGCGTTAATTTCCAAAGTACATATCGTCGATCCTTTCCTTGACAACGGACAAACAAACAAACAATAATTGAGATTAAATAATATAGATTCGTAATTATATAATTGTGCATCTTCCCCACTTATCCCAACCGATTTACGCCACTGCTTGATCTGGTTGCATAGCTTTCTTGTACCTGACTTCTTTGTATTGTTTATACTTTATCCACTTTCTTTTTGTGACTACTGCCCTGAGTCATTCGAATACTTTTTCGAAGTTACCTGACAAAAAATAGCAACTAGTGTTGTTGAAAATATGGGATCGTCGCCAGAGGCTTGTAGCCCCCCTTGATCCCTATTTCTGACGCTCCATGCCCTTAGTACAGTTTAACAACTTCCTATGGGCCTGTATTAGAGCCCATAAGTATACTTTCTCAAGGTCCGATTGAAGCACTGTCTTCAATTCGTACAGATTGTTGCACGAAGCATAGATAGTTGAGTCATCTGCTACTGCATTGGATGTAGATTCATGCATATGGATGTGTAAATCATTGAGAAAGATTATGAATAAAAGGCCCTACATTCCTGCCTTGTGGCACACCTGTTTTTAGTATGCTTTGTTCCGACGCTTCTTTATCTAAGACTATACATTGTTTGCGAGAGCATCAATAAGAGTTCAACTAGTTAGGCACAGTGGCTTCGCTATAGGCTTACATCGAACTTTCATCATCCCATGAGCTTTCGAAATGCTACCATTAAATTCAGTATAGTCTGAAACCTGGAAAGCAAAATTTTCTTGAGAAAATTTCTATTACTTTGTAATCAAATTTCATGCTTAGTAGATGGCTATAATTGAGTTCATTATTCACCTCTATTTTATATTTATACATAAGCATATAATTCTCGCTATCTAAAATACTCATCAGGATGACAGCTCAAAGTTTTAACCTATTATTAGTTCAGAATACAGTGGAGGTCGCTTAATCAGGACTCGGATAATCGGGATATCAGTTTAAACGGGACAATGGTTTGAGATCAGATTTACATAGAAAAATCGTCGGATAATTGGGACTCCGAATCGGTTAATCTGGATTTTTACCCCGATTACCCGAATATTTGTAAGTTCATAATCGGTTATTTAGGATTTCTTATCACGTTTAACCGGACATTAATTGTATTCGCCTAATTGGGATTTCTATCCCAATTTAACGATTCTATACTTATTCAGAATCATTGTGAAATGGTTTGTTGTAAAACTAGGAATCTGAATATTCTCTACAACTATACCAATACAACACTGATGCGATTACCATTTACTAAACTAAGATATTAACATTGCTCACTCGCCTCAGGTTCCATTGGCTATTCCTTCGTGTATAATTCCCTCAATAATGACCAGACTATTGGATATCCAAACCTTTTGCTGGGTTGCAGTAATAAGCACATGTATTATTACTTAAATTTTATTTTCTTACTTTTTAAGTATATATCGTAACGCACTCTATGACCCCTTGAAGTGGAACTATCCATACTATAACCAAATCTATGCTAGACCTAGATAAATCAGGATTAGTAGTATAGAATAAGATTTACCTGGTCATGTGACAATGAAAAACTCGTTTTGAATATTTCAGTAATCATAATCCGTTCAATCGGGACATCGGTTAATCGCGACAAACATTGACTCCCGAGCTGTCCCGATTAAGCGGCTTCCACTGTATACTACTTTTATTACTAAATCTCTAGCACATATTTTAATTCTCAATGAATAACCAGGAAGCATTTGATTGTCTTCCCACTCTCAACCTTCAATCAAAACTGCAGTCGATTCCTTCATCCAGATATATGATATTTCAGATGGCGAATTCTCCTCAATTCGGAGAAGATTCAGCGATTTGAAGTTTGGACGTGATGCTTTCCGTAAGCGCAATAACCTATCTACATGGCAATTACTCCTATCTTATTATACCCAACCCCCAGTCCCATAAACAAACGTATTATTGGAGAAGAGCGAATGGTTTTTGCTGTTGACCTTGCAAAGGAGTCATGGAAAACTCTGCCTGAATTGGCACTGAAGGCTCCCAGAAGTAAATTAAAAGCACTTTTGGATGTAATCGCTGCCATTGCAAAAATGAAAATGTTCATTCTTAACAATAGCTACCTATGCCCTCAAACGAATCTCTAATGAAGCTAACGACCAAAGCACAGCTAATTCATGTAAAGACCTTCTTGCCAATGGGATATTTGCTTGTAGTGTCAAGAATTGCAGATTGACAAATAGGTGTTTGTGTTGGATTTTCTTGAGATTGGCAAACGCACGTACACCAACATGAGGAAATTATGTAAAACAGAAAATATTATATTCCCCCAGTACAGCAAAGTAGCTGATTATCGTATCACCATGATTGCATCATCTGAGATTATTGAATTCGGAAAAATGATCAAGATAAAATAGGGATTGGTATCTCATATACATCTATCTTACAACAGACAACTTTATGATTACTTGAATCTAACCTATATCGCGATGGCCCATAATGTCCGTTAGAGCTTACCATCCCGGGTGGATTGAATGGTTCGAGTTGTCATAAGATTTACAACCAGTTCGATGGGAATCCACAATTCAATATTAAATTTCATTATCTTTGCCTTCAAGATGTCATCAGTGATTGATTCTGATGGAAATTCCCTTTGGTCGAACCAAATTCCTAATTTATCATTTTCTGTTAGACCAATAGCATTAGTAGCTTAAAAGGAAAACGAATATAATGCTAAATCCTTAATGGATCTTATGATCAATCTTGAAGTGACTACCCTTTGAAAAGGACGGACTAGAGCTACCATATGGTAATGTTAGAGTTAAACTTCTCCGTACAAAGTTTGGTGGGAAAATGTCTGGTATTCTGGGTGGAGCAGGTGTTGCAAGGTGACAACTTTGTACTGCAAGTTTTACAGAATTGAAAGATTTTGAAATTTCCGATCAGGGTTTCCTATCAACAGGACGATAAGTTCAGCAAAGGAAATATTCTCAATTGTGGACACAGAAAATAATTGATTACTACCTTCGAAAGATCGTTGTGGTTTAACACACGAACCCATATCTGAGATTGAAATAATTCCAGCATCTCCACTACATACCTACACTTGTGTCTTTCGTTGGTTTCTGCTTTTTATATACCGCATGCGTTCAGGTACTTTTAAATGGTTGCCAACCTCTAGAGTGATAAAGGATTCAATGAAATTTACTCCGGAGTTCTTATGCGAGAAAACAGGGTTGAGAATCGACCAAGCATCCAGTAATGGAGGAGCAACTTCAACTGGAAATATGGCAAGACAGTGTTTACTCAATAAAAATAACTTTATTTCTTTGGTTTCCATTTTGATTTCAGAAGATATAAGTGCGCCAATTAATATTTTGCATAGTAATCTATCAGTTCTATTGCGCATCTTCAACTGTAATCATGCAGTGGATACAGACAAACTGAATTCTCTTTGTAAGCACACCTACGAATCGATACTCTCTAGCTTTCCTTGGGCACATGTTACTCCATCTTTCCATCGTCTCCTTGCTCACTCCACTGACTAATGCGATATTGTAATGGAGGATAAGGATGAAGAATTTCTCTCAAGAAGCATTGGAGGCTTGCAATAATATATAACGAAGATATCGTTAATATCTTGCGAGTAAAATTCCATTCACAATAAATTCCAGAGGTATATTTGTCCGTCTCTTAGTCAAAGCGATCCAGTTTTGATAGGTTTTCGCAATTTTCTTAAGTGTAAGGAGTGTGGAGGAATCGGGCACACCTGCTCGCAGAAATGTACACATTTGCTTCACCAGACTAACGGTCAAGACATACTGTTTAATTCGTAAATATTTGAGTAGCGTCTTGCCTTCATTCTTCAACTTCCATACAAATAGTTGTTGAAAGCGCTCAAAGGCAAGATACATCGAACCTTGTGGGGACCTCTGTCCAAAGCTATTCAGGCAACGCAATCCCAATCATGGCGATCCCAGATAATGGAAACGCGGCCGCAATCGTATATCCCCAGTGGCGAAAACGTTAAGTAACTCTGATCCATCTGAAGAGTATTCCGAAAGGGCGACGCAACTGAGGAATCCCTACCAGGGCGAAACACTTGGATCACAATAAGGCTACAATAGTTATATTTAAATTTAGCGAATAATTAACAGCCGGTTATTAAGAACACGCAAAACGTCCAAGTTTTGTTGAAATTTCAAATTTTCAATGTTTTTCGTTTTTAGAATAATTGCTATTGCCGTAATAAGACATCAAAAAGAACGTTAAATTTATCATCTAAACACTATATTCAATGGTCCTTAATATTAGTGTAGGCATTTTATCGAAATAACTGAAATGACACATGTTTCCGGAATTTAACTTTTATAATTTTGCTTACGTCATCATAACACGAAGAGTTTAAGCTACTTAGAATAATCAATCGGGTCAATCTACTTTAAATAGTAATTAACCCATAAGGAAATAATGGATTATATACCCCTAACTCCAACCTAGATATATTTTACGCTGGTTTACATGATTCGCAAATTTTGATTTCGTCATCGGAACTAAAAAAATAGAAGCTATACCAAAAATACTTTGCTGTCAATCGGCTAGTTGTATGCACTAACCCATAGATACAGAATACATTTTGTGCACTTTAAATATACCCAAGACCCCTAAGCCTATGGATGACCATTTAAAGATACTGTTAAGTGTTTATTGGATATTCCAAGATGCAATCTTGATCTCGATGAGTTATTCAAGAAATAATCAAATATCTTGTAGAAATTTTGATTATGCGATGTCATCAAAAATATGATATATTTTAACTGAGATAAGGTAGAACCAAGCAAATAGTTTATCTGTAGTTTCTGTTATGATAGTTACTTTGAAGTTTATAAATGGTTTGCCAGTATGAAAATTGGCTATGTTAATTCTCCATCACAAAATATGTTCATTAAGATGACGTTTACATCACTAGTTGATAGCCATTAATTTTAAGATTTCTCATAGGATCCTATAGGGGCGCTGGGGGCTATAAGGGGTTACTTGTTTGCAAATCGCCCATTTTATTTTCTTCTTCCCAGAAAGTGATATTTACGTTTTACAGTTTTGTATCGAATAAATATCTTGGGGAATATTTGCGGCTTTATCACAAATATTTTTGGAAATTGTACAATTACATAGTTGCTGAAAAACTTCTGTGCCAATTATTGCATAAATGCTCACTACGTATGCGTACATTATGTTGTATACATTTCATAGCTTTATCTTTCATATTTCCCAAGATATTTGCTACCTATTTCTAATATTCCCCCTCTCACTGTCTATGATATTTTGCCAGCCAATGACATATAAATATGCGATTACTTCGTAAATGCTTACAACATTTGCACGTTTCAAACTATTCTGTGATGTTTGTGCATAAATAGAGCTTTAATGCTTTTTGCCCCTAGGGCTTCTATAATATTGGCAAAATATTGCATTTTGTGATTTCTTGGTTGATCTTTTTTCTCGAATCTATTGATTTTTTTGGCAATTTTTTTGGCTGCTTAATATTTCAAATCTTATCGAATTTACCAGGCAGATTCAAAATTCAAATGTTTTGGTTAAATCTTTTGAAATTTGAAAAGTTCTAAGTACAAATCGGGGACTCTATACAATATATTTTATCTCTTCAGTATTTTGGAATTTAATTCAGAATTTTTCACTAGTATAGCATAACTCGAATGATGTGGAAATCGAATTATGTATTGTTCAGACCCTATGTTGCTACCTTCCAGTTTGCAGGATTCCAATTAATAATCAGTCAGCAACGATTTGAGGAATATAGTCAACCAAAATCTATCAGAAATTCCAAAATTATTTTGACCCAAAAATTTGTATGACATTCACATATGTTTTATATGTTGAGATATTGTTGCAGTTTTAGAACGTACACGATGATACAGATCCGAAGGGCATTTTATTATTTCGGTCTACTAGAACATGTATGTAAGTGTTCACACTAAAATTACAACTTTTTTAAAGTCATTTTTTCGAGATAATTTAGCAATAGACTTCAATCTTACCTGGAAATATTTTGGATAGATGTTTAATTTTATGATATTTTCGGTAGACATTGAAACAGTTGGATCTAGGGAAGCAAGACACTTTACCATCCTCTGTTACAACTCAGTTATTGCCATCCTTTGGAAATACCCCTCCATCCTCCTTAGAATTACCGCTACCTAATTTACAATCATGAAGTGAGAGTCAGGCACCTTTGAAGTTTACCCTGTTTGGGCCACAACCTATTCCTCCCTAAATATCGCTAATTAATGGATATTTTAGATGGTTGATGTATAAACTTATCAGTTATATTCTTTAGTAGTATTTTCTTCGTTCTTCACAACTATTTGATCGTTGAGGAACTTTGAATATATTAAACCTATTTATATCCAGTAAACGGAATTGTATTGTATATTACAAAATGTTTATATCTAGTCAGTACATTATACTTTCTTTATGCCCTATTAACACTAGTACAGGTGTATATGTATAAATGTTCTTGATTTATTATTGTGTCATGAAATATTTCTTACACTTACAGTTCTTTACCATGAATGTCAATTAACCCTGACTCTGAAATTTTGCTCTCCTGGCTTACTGTGCTATAGTAGGCCAATATTGTCATGGCTGCATCTACATATTTTTCCTTGTCACCTACATACCAAAACTAACAAAAACCACGGTGTTATGTAATAAATTATTTTTGTTAGATATTTGTCGCGATCTCATTGCATCTTCCCTTTCTATTTGATCGAATACCAAATGCCACTAATTCATACCAGTCAAAATTTCACTCGCATGTACCAAAAATTTATTAAAGTCAAGGATTTAACAATTTACACAATTCAATAGAGAAAACAATTCTACACCTTTATGCATTTAAATATTTTGTAGAAATTATTGAAAAAAATCTATTATAATATCATGGGATTTTATATTTTTTCAATGGGTTTTGTTGTTTCACTGAAATTCGAGAGTAAATTATTTCTATTGTATCAAATGGTAATCATGATCAATTTCAACTGTGTTCATAAAATCTCCTTAAAGTAATGATGTAATACAAGTTAAGCATGACATCATCATGCTTAACTTATTTTGTTACAATATTTCGGGACTTTTTGAATTTCACTGCGTAATTTATTGTCAATTTATTCTACTATGACCTTACAACTCTTGTATTATATTCGTGCAACATATAAATCGTTAATCTTGATCTAATTCAAGCTAATATACGTCTAGAAATATATCGAAATAGATTTTTGTCTATTATCAAAATTTCAAATATTATATAATATTGTCAACAAAGCTGATATTTCTCAATTACAATGCGACAGCCAATCTTTCCATGTAAAATGCACTATTCAACGCTGATTTGCAAAAAATAAGCTTCGATGCTAATTTTCCTGTTAAATAGATTTTTATGTCATGTTATCAACCATGCAAATTTCGAAAATGGAGTCCGTTTTACTCCATCAGGTCTTATTTTGATTAATGCGACTTGAAAACTCACTAGATTGCCAAAATGTCCGATTCTTTTACCGAATACTGAAGTACTCATTGGCGACCGCTGTAGATTTCGAACAGTAGAACGTTCATATTTCATTTCTAACTTGTAAGTAGTATATTCAGGTGAACTGGTCATTTTGGCGAGGGAATCTAGAATTTCACTGACATTAGACACATCAAAATATCATATCTTTGCTTTTGCAATGATCAGTTTTGTGTAAACAAATCTCATTCATATTACAATAAATTCCAAATATGCTATAATTTGAAAATGTTGCAAGTTTTTGATGTATACTTTTTGTGTCCGAAAGGATTTCTGAAATTTCATCAATTTTGCTTTTTTGTTGTTGAATATTATCAATAATAATATTATACATTTATTGGAGTAATTTTGTTTAATTTTAGAATCAGCATAGAATTGTGTAAGAAATTCGGATTCATATAAGAACTTCTAAAAATGAAAACGTTGACTAAAGATATAGCTATTACACAATCAGCCGAATTGAAATACGTATTGAACGTTAGCACGTATCACGCCCTCAAGTTTTGTTACTGAATAACCCCCATGCCAACTGTAATTATCCTATTATTTTTGATGTTAAAAATATTTGTCAAACATTTGGTTTTCTAATGTTATATGTATCTATATGTACTCGTTAAATATTTTAGAATATATTAATTTTCAAATTACAAACAATAATTCAACAAATTTTGCTTATATTGATTATTTACCCTTCTAATATTTGTGGAAGCTTCTTCTTTCATATAATTGGCGGTAATATAATATGCTGATTCCATAGCCTTCTATATAATTCCTACCATCAGATGTACCAGAGATATCGAAGTCTACAAGATATTATATTAGTATACATAATGGTTGTATGTAGCTCAAACAGTACTTTTATGCCAAGGTTAAAGTATTACTGATGTAGAAAAACATATACACTCATCAAAGTTTGGGCCATTTTCTCCAAATAATGCTCACTAAGCAAAGAAATTGTCAAAATGTGAAATTTTTTGTTTTTGGTTTGGACACATGATATTCTACATATCAGCAATACATTTACTTGGCATAAAAGTACTGTCTGTGTGATATGAAACCATTGTTTGTGCAAATATAACACTGTTCAACGTTAATCAACTTTAGAATATCTTCTTCTTTGATTTCGAATTTTCCTAATAATATTTCTATAGCGATTCCGAAGATATATCCAATTTGTTCCAACACTTCACAATTTGAAAATATTGAACTTGAAAATTGCAAATTACCAACATTTCAGAAACTTTTTCCATATACGAAAGTAGTTACCAACAACTGAAAGATGTTCAAAGACTAGTGTATTTGGAATTCATAGTAAACAAGAATGAGCTCTGTGTGGTCCTAACTTATCATTCCGGAGGCCAAATAGACTTTTATACTATTTATGAAGTCTGAATGTATAATTCTAGATTTCCTTACCAAAAATTGCCGGTTTCACCCAAATGCGCTTAAATTTGGACATATAATTGTTCAAAAATTTAGAACGGTTGCACTTGGCTACTTCATTATTCAGTAAAGTTTCTGAAGTTTTAGTAATTTTGTGATATTCCAGTCCAAATATCATCAAATATGTGACGTAATTGAGGAAAACGGACTCAATTTTCGGATTTAGCATAGGTGATAACATAACATCAAATTCTATTCAACACAGAAGAAAGACCATCGTTGAACAGTGCAATTTCTAGTGTACACTACTATATCCCTAATTCAAAGATTCGAGGTTGATGTCAGGCCTTATATAGAAAAGGCCATTCTGATCCGCATTTTCACACTTTTGAATTCGTCGCGCTTAAATTTATTCCAGCATTCGGAACAGTACCGGATTTAGGTATATATGGCTTTTCTGGAAGCAGAATCAAAATATAATTAATGACGTTGAGTTGTGGGGGCCCTGTTCGGCCGAACACTCCTATATCCGATATTGATTCAGAAACATCTGAGAACTCCATATGGAGATTGTGAACATTCAATTCGTAGATTAATTATTGAGATTACCAAACCTCAGGGTGAACAATATTATCCTTTTAACCTTTGGTAGTCGTTCCAATATATTTCGTTTTTGACCAAAGTATTGTTAATAGATTTAGAGGTACAGTCAACTCCGTTTAATCCGGACTCATCTGTTCCAGCCCTTTTGTCCCGATTGAACGGAGTTCCAATTAACCGGACATTTCGAATGATAAGAATCATTCATTCTTCATTTTTACTGTTGCCATTTCACTTTAGATAGTGGCCCAGTACTGAAATGCTGCCGTAATTTTTTCGTTTTTTTCTCTGTGAATACCCTGTATCCAAAATTGGATAGAATTAAGGTGACATTTGTTGTGAGAAATATTGAAGATATTCGTTGAGCGTCCTTCTCCCCTTTGCTAATCAATTGGTCACCAGTGCCACTATTTCATACTGGTTAATTTTGTCTCGCCTCTGGTAAAAATCTTGTAGGGAAAGGTGTCAAAAATTTTGCCTTTCGAAAGAGAAATGTTTCTACACCTTTAAAATCTTCTAGAATTTTTATATTGGTTAGATATTTTTGCTCAAAGTATATAAAAATATTCATTTTATCGCACTATGTCATCTGTAATAATTCTATTGTTCTTAGATGTTAATATTTATTGGTTAAACAATATGTACTTCTAGTGTTGCATATAATTTGAATTCATTGAATATCAAAATTTAACGTTAGTTTGAATATTTCTATTATATTTATGAATAAAATATTTTTCAAATTAACCATGGATAATTAAATAGATATGTATTTCCCCGAACATACACTTTTGAATAATGGTAAAAGATTGTTCCAAACAGCAAAAAGGGGGAATACAATATGCTGATTCCAAATTTCACACTCTTGAATTTGTACCAATCAAATCTTCTTCAGTATTCCCTTTTATTAATATTTTTTAGTCAACTGATAATTATTGCAACAAATTGAACATTATATGATCTTGATAATCATAGTAAATTCTGAATATATTGTTGATGGAATTAATTTCCGAGCGGAGCATGGAAAATAATAAAATTCCAACCTGTGCTGACAGCTTAGTCCATTAATTTAACGTTTAAAAAGTGGCCCTATTAATTGGAAACACTTTGTGAAATGAGATTAAATCTAACCTTTCATAGTGCTTCAAATTAATAATGCCACTTTTTAAACATTTATGTAATAGGCTAAGCCGTCGCCACAGGTTGTAATTTTTCATTCACAAAGTCCCCTAAAGCCATATTACTAATCTATTGTTGAGTAATACCCATCCAAAGTACAAATTTTGAAGTTTGGATCGTTTTGTGTCTTCGTGAATCAATGTTGTTAACATTCACTAGTAAATAGAATTTGATTTAGCCATATTGATCCTAGCTTTAGCCTATATTTTCCAAATTCTGTCCATATTGTACAGGGATCATTAGTATTCTTAAATCCAAAGGAATTTGGTCTTGATTGAGTTATTATCTTTTCACTCGATTACTAGAGTTTGTCCTGATTAACCTAAAATATTTAGTATTAACCTTAGTGGAGATGATTTCGTTCCTGAAGATTTGCTCCAATTAAGCGGATTTCATTATTAACCGGCCTCTCAATTTCGCGAAGTTGACTGTAAATAGAATTGGCCCAAAGCCGCGGGAGAAAATGGGAAGTAAATTCTATGTTCATGTTAAATCCGTTCATGTGATAGTATGTGAGGCACAATAATTACACTTTACAACAATAGAACTAAATGAAAACGATGTTAATGTAGTTATACAGGGTGTCTCAAAATTATTGCGGCGTTGTAAAATACTCAATAACTATAGAATTAATACACTTTGATAAAGTTCTATTTGCCAATATATTCCCCTGAGAATTCTATACATTTCTGCTCAATAACTATAGAATTAATACACTTTGATAAAGTTCTATTTGCCAATATATTCCCCTGAGAATTCTATACATTTCTGAACGTGCATTGGCATCCCTAAGTACAATCTTTCTAAAATATCAGGGTCGATTGATAACCAAGCATTTTTTTAGCATCTTTTCCAAATCATTAACGTTGACAGCAGGCTTCATCTTGTCAATCTTATCTTGAACGATTGACTAAATATTCTCATTTGGGTTGAGATCCGGAGAGTTGCCTGGCTACTTCTATTCTCCCAGAACCCAGGTAAGTTCTGTCTGCACCAGTCTTGAGTCTTTCTAGCTGTATGAGCCGGAGCTCCATCCTGCATAAATATCGCTTTTGGACATGTCTGGTATCATTTTCCTTTCTAAGATCCCTCCATTTTCATCTGTTCTACGCAACGCTTGAATACATGGCCCTTCTAGAATCTCGTCTTCATAATATTTCGCATTAATTGTCCCTTTTTGAGGCAATATATTGAGTGTAGAAAGCGCTTGATAGCTCACCATACCCCAAACCATCACTTTTGCGGGAAATTTAACAGTTTGGCGGGGAGTTACTTGTGTACCGTCTCTTGCCCATATTCGATCGTTCTGTGGATTCGATGGGTGAAATAACTCATAGGGAGATTCGTCTGACCAGAGTACACGTTTCCAATCATCCACTGTCCAATTCACCTTATCCATACAGAACCTTAGTCTGTTTTTCTTATGAAATTCTGTTAGTAAGGGGATTTTTGGTCTTTTATAAGGGTGGACTTTTAAATCCTTGAACAAATACCGGTGTACAATGTCCTTTGAAACAGTATTTCCCATGTTTGTAAGTTTCTTAGCCATAGATCTTGTCGACTTGCGTCTCTTGCCCAATGATTTTGCGATAACAATCTTTGAGAATCTAGATAACTTTTTCGGACGTCCAGCACCCCTCTTATGTTGTAGGCTTTTATGTTTGTGCCACCATCTTTGTACGGTTGAAACCTCTTTTCCAAGAGAGAGGGCAACGGTCTTTTGTGTTTTCCACTAAGCAGCATTCCAATGGCCCTGTTATGGACTTCAACTTTCTCCAAACGCACATTCATCTGCTAATAATTCGCCAATACTCTAAGCTAAACTCAAAATTCCAAAATAACTACAACCATCTATGGTATAATGCATATTTATAATTACTAAGGTTGGCTTATAAAATTCGCACTAGTAAATTGAAGCTGTATCTGATTACACTGTTCTTATTTCATTATAGTTGATCTAATACAACACGCAATGATTTTGGGACACCCTGTATGTAATCTTTGATGCAGATTACGAATATACCATTCATTTTCTTTAATCACCCTTAATTTGATGAAATTTCCAGATTCAATTTATAAATATCTTTTGTGATTTTTCTGTTTAAAAGCGAGCTCTAATGGATAGAAAATGCAAGAATTCACCACACAGCTACTTTTATATTTGTGGATCATTTACATTGAAAAGGTGCGGAAGACAACTGTCTCCGTATGTGATGAATGTTTATGAATTGTATAGGGTGTAACGAAAGTGTTGATACCTTTTATGTTCCTATGGCAATCTTAAATATTAATGAACCATATATAGTTTGTTCCTATACTTTTCTTAAGTATAGTTATAATACTTTAGGTTATTTCTGACTACATTAATTATTAATTGTATTCAAATATTTGAATTTTTTCCAATTTTAGCAGTGTTACATTATTTCGTATTAATGGATGTCCGTGATCATGGAGTCTTGCTTCGTTTTCGAGCTATAGGCATGCTAGATACAGGGCTCACACAGAAGAAAGTGGCCCAAGACTTGAATGTTTCAATCTCTTCGGTGAAACGATTGTCTAGTTTGTATAAAAAGGTAGTTCATTAGTGACTAAACCTCGTTCAGGGAGGCCTCCTATTTTGAAACGGGCGGATAAAATTCTTATTTCCAAGTCACTCGGTAAATGCAGGCAATCCTGTATCTCATAAGTGTGTGCATCGTCATTTGACCGAATCTGTGGGTGTAGGTCTTTCAAAAGGCAAGAAATACCTTGATTATCTCAAAAGAACATCCAAGATTGTCTGAGATTTGCTCGGAAGCATCAAAATTGAACAGTTAACAGCTGGAAAAAAAGTTCTCTGGCCAGATGAGCGTCCCTTCCAGCTTTTTGCAACGCCAAACAAACAAAATATTCGGGTTGGGCAAAGAATAAGCAAGATGTTCCTTCGGTATTGTCAGTTAAGTTTCCAGCAAAGATTCATGTGTGGGGCATAATGTCACATCAGGGACTTTCAGAACTGCATATAATCCCTCAAGGGCATTCAATAAATAGTGTATACTACAATAATCAAATTTTGGCCAAGACTTCTATGGAGGCAGTTCACCGTTGTCGAAATAATGGATCGGTTTTGGAAAGGCCAATGTTAGAAAATATGTCCGAATTCATCTTCATGCAAGATGGCGCACCGGCACACACGACCAATCCAACGCAGAAGTGGTGTCAAGATCATTTAAATGCTTTCTGGCGTAGGATTGAATGGCCTGGGAACTCCCCTGAATTACACCCTATTGAAAACCTTTGGGGAATTGTGAAAGAGAAGGTTAATGAAGAAGGCCAAATCACAAGGAGGGAACAGCTAATAGAAACAGTAAAATCAGCATGGAGAGACATTAGTCCAAGTATTTAGAGAATTTAGTAGCTAGCATGACGAAACTTATAAGAATTGTATTAGAACGAAATGGTTCAGATATAAACCGATAATATTTCGAATCACTCAAATATATTATAAGTTTTAATGAATTATCTAGGGTATCAACACTTTCGTTACACCGTGTTTAACAGACATCCAAGGTTT
This sequence comes from Oopsacas minuta, assembly GCA_024704765.1. Taxonomy (NCBI): domain Eukaryota; kingdom Metazoa; phylum Porifera; class Hexactinellida; order Lyssacinosida; family Leucopsacidae; genus Oopsacas; species Oopsacas minuta. The sequence goes on along the minus strand of JAKMXF010000315.1, from coordinate 377,299 downwards.
GTTAACACACTTATATTCAAAAGAGATTTATCATTTCTATCTATTTTAAATTATCTGTTTCAATAGGAAGGGCAAAAATCCTTAGTGTTTCCAAATATTCCTTCCGCTATGAGTGCTGTGGCATATTCTACTGATATTCCCGCACCTCACTCCTCGTTCGATCTAGAAAGAAACGACACAATTGCATTAGAAAAATCAGTATCAAGCGAGATTCCTTAGTTCCAGAAACTTTAACTGTTTAGGAACCATATCTCATAACGCAACCTGAACTCAGAGATTTGGTCCGATATTTAACCCTAACAAAACAGCAGAGCGCACTATTAACTTCACGTCTAGAGAATGGAATCTTCTGGATGTAGATGTGCGGGTATCATCATTTAGAAAACGCTCTTCAGATTTCAGTACTTCGCAATGGAATAACCTCTGTTATTGCAATAACATTCCGAGATTGTTTGATTGTCTGGATTTGATATATGATCGTTCTCAATGGATGTTTTTTATTGGCGCGAGTCTTTATAGCATTAAAGGCGTTCTACTGCACAATGGAACCGCCATGCATTTTATTCCCATTTCTTACTCAGTAATCTTAAGGGAAACGTATGAAAATCTTGAGTTTATCCTAGCCCGGGTAAAATACAATAACACGAATGTCAATTTTGTGCTGATGTGAAGATTGTTGCTATTCTTAATGGGATGCAAACTGGTTACACTATATATATGTGCTTTCTGTGTAGATGGGACAGCCATGCGAGACCAGGACACTACTTGAGCTCATTATTGCAACCACAAGATTCACTTACAACTGGATCCCATAATATTATTCACAAAGCACTAGTGAAGAAACCATATATTATTTTGCTATCGTTATACATAAAACTGGGATTAATGAAACAATATGTCAAAGCAATTAATCATGACAAACCAACTTTTCAATACCGAACACAAAATTTCCTAAAATTAGTGATTCTAAGATCAAAGAAGGTATATTTGTGGGATCTCAAATTCGTAAACTCTTGCTTTAACAAACATTTCAAATTAATAACACAGGCCTGCACTTTTTAGTTGTATTGATTTTGTCAACTGATATATACTAATTCTGTGTTGCTGATTCCGATTATTTACTCAGTTCCTCCTTAATACGTCAAGTTATCCTTCAATCCTATTACTACATTTATAGAACAAAATTGGTTTCAACCCTTATATGTTAGGTTGGATCAATTAAATATCTGAAAATATCAATATTTCATTCACTAAGAATAATGATATAATTGTTACTAATATGAATGGAAGAAAGTGATACTATAAACATGTAATATGAGCATTATTCAATCTAAAGCTTTCTCTTGTTTGACTTTCTTGAATGTTGTTCGTTAGGACAATCTCTTTTTATGCACCAACGTAATCTGCCATCATATGTGTGCCCCAACTTCCTTGATATCGCTGTTCCATCACTTTTATGTCTTGATGGAATCGTTCACCTTGTTCTTCACTCATATCACCAAGATTATCCGGAAATCTATCAAGATGGTCTCTCAAATAATGAATTTTAATACTCATATTACAGTCAGGAGCATGATAGCTGTCGATTAACTCTGTGACTAGTTCTTTGTAGTTGGATGCCTTTTTATTACCAAGGAAATTAGAAACGACATTAGATAAAGCCTGCCACGCTCTCTTCTCTTCCTTGTTCATTGAATCTTTGAAGCTGTTGTCCCTAAGTAACTTGCGAATCTGTGGACCTTCAAATATCCCTGCCTTTTCTTCTCTTCACTGATTTCTGGAAAATACTTTCGGATATACTTGAAAAAGTATGTCTTTATCCAGTGCTTTGATGAATTGCTTCATTAAACCAAGCTTAATGTGGACAGGAGGTAGAATTATTTATTTGTATGTACCAGAGGGTTCTTAGTTACATTTTTGTCCCCAACTTTCAAATATTCTCTCGGAGGCCACTTTTCCCTTATCCAATGCTGGTTCATATCTCTACTGTTCCAATAACAAAGAAAACAGGGGTACTTAGTGAACCCAGATTGTTGTCCTAATAGAAAGTTGACCATTTTGAGATCAACACAGATTACCCAATTATGTGCAGAGTAGTTAATAATCTCTAATATCTCTTTCACATTATTGTACTCCACTTTGAGTTTAACTGAATATCCTATAGGAATTGAACCGATATATTTCCATTATGGAGTAGTACACATTTCAGACTCCTTTTAGAGTTTTCAATAAACAGCCTCCAGTCACTTGGATTGTAGTTCGGAACTCCCATTGCCAGTAGAAGACCCTCAACATTTGGACAAAACACCAAACCATTCTTTTCGCAGAAATACTGTTGAAACTCTTGCTCCCTGTAATGATATAATGTTACCTTTGTTCCTTGATGGAGTAGATTCTTTTCTTTCAATCTAGATGCAAGCAACTCAGAAGATGCTTTCGAGAGGTCAAGGTCACGAATTAAATCATTCAATTCCGGTTGGTTAAAGAGAGAAGGCTCCGAGGAAGGATCTTGAAAATCAGCATCATATTCACAGTCATGATCCTTGACTTCCTCTGAATTGGTACCATCTTCATGGACTGGTCGATAGCAGATTCTAAATTTGCGTAATTCAGCAGGTGTCTGTTACTCTTTTTGCAGCCCATAACATTTACCATGCAGAAATAACAACCATCGAAATGATTTTTTGATTCTATCCAAATCATAGGAATTCCGAAAGGGAGGTGTTTCTCTTTACCCTTACTCCAAGACCTCAATAATTCTACACAAGATTTACAGACCTTATGAGGTGCCCAACTTTTGTCCTGGTCGCCCAGCTTAACTTTGAAATACGCATGGTAAGCTCTATCCACAAAATAAGTAATATTCTGCATCTGAGGTTCCGGAGTATAGAAACCACAAATATAACAAAAAGTGTCTGGAGAATTAAAACACTTTCATTTCGACATATCAACAAAAAAGTACAACAGACTAGTTAAAAACCAATAAGCAAATAAGACTATTTGAATATATATACTATGTACATAATGTTATTGTTGTAATATGTAATCATGATGAATTTTTGGCAAAAATCGAAATTTTTCTGAAAATGTAGCTTTATGGTTGTGAATAAACCTGACGTGATAAGAAAAATTGAATAAATATTCGGAATCAACGCACCTAAATTAATCTAAATCAGTGATCAAAATATAAACAACTGCAATATAATATTTTTTTGTAGGCCTGTGTAATGGATGAGACAAATTTGCTACTTGGAATTCTTTCAAGAATTTTGGTAGTTGAATATTAGGAAAACACAAAGTGGATTAGATTTGCCTGCATATTTTGAATTTATTTTGTGTAACATGTCTTTGAACCTTGATTTTCTGCATTCCCATCTATCTTTTTCCCAGAGAACGCGTCTGATGTGAGTGACGAACAGGGTGAGAGATTTCACCAAGATATATCAGAGATGGAAAATAGATATAAAGGAAAATGGAGTACAGGAATGCTTGCTAATTTTTGCTGGAATTTGAAACGTGACCAGCCCGAGACATCACCAAAAGCAAAGAAAATAGAATGAATTAGATAAACTCATTAGTTAGCTACTTTAACTCTGGATCTAGGTTTTCAGTACAAATTTAAATCTTTATGATAAGAAATGTTAAATTTCATTTAATATATATAATTTCATATTAGTAATTACGGAAAAAGTTGCGTGAATGAGCAAAACTGTATTCATATTCGGAATCTGGAGATCCTATTGGCTATATTTAATCATGATTTCGTTGGTATTCCAAAATGAAAATTTGTTGTACAGTGTCTTTATTAAAAACTAAGGTAAGAATCAGAAGAAATATGTGATTTTATAGGTTAATTTACTAGTAGGCCGTGGTACCTCAATTCAATTTGTAATTATACATTTTTGTAGTGGTCTTCCCGTTTTCCATCTAAATTTGGTGAAAATATAGCTTAATCATGAAATTAACCTGAAAACAAGTAGTTTGGTGATGGTTTCATCTCATCTATTCGTAATAATACCTTTTCAATGAGGCATCTTGTCTGCAAAGATACAAGTAAAAATCTTATCAGCAGGTTATACTTTCAGATCTGATCTGATCTGATCACTTCTAAATAGCAACAAATTGGAGTATTTAAAGTATTATTTGCCGAATTAGAACCAGCCCCAAATTACTCAAATCCAAGTTTCAGTTTTCCAGTCCTGACACAACTACATTTTTCACAAAATTTAAGTATAAACCGACCAAAAACAAATCCATATTTATTACAAAATTCAATAGCGTTACCACTAACTCTCTATCAATTCCATCCAAAATTTACTTGGTAGATCAACACCATATTTATCACTTAATTAGTAGTAAGTGATGTGTATTTCAATCTAAAAGGGTAACTGAAGTACCTTAATATGTATCCAATTATATATATGTTTGTATATCCAGAATTGATTAAAGGAACTGGCGGAACTCGAGAGCTGATTTTTAGCATACATGGGTTTGTTGGTCCAGTCAAGGACAAAATCGAGTCATGAATGAAAGTTGACGCCCATTTTGAGGTAATTGCACCTCTTTTGATTTTCGAATATACCCATTTTTCCCACTGCTCGACTGATATATATGATTGAAGTTTGAAATTTATTCACAGGTGCCCGTCAATATGCTACACATTCTGAGGTCATGACTTACCAAATGCAAACTCACACAATGCCCGAAACTTTATCCCGTTCACTGTATTTAATATGATTACTTCAAGTACTTTAAATTTGATGGGCAACTCTAATATTCTCGATTATATACAATTAGTGCATAATGGCTCGAATAAATGTATAATTTATAGTAAATAATTCATAATTAGCTCAATTATCAGAGTTGTCAGCCCTAAATGATTTACAAATAGCGAAATATGTTGTCCAACATGTGCCATTTTTCAAGCTCTGTGAACCGAACACTATTCCTACTTCGATTCCGAAACTAATATCAAATATTTATAGATATTTTCACACAAACTACGTTACTATAGATTATTCACTGAAAATACCATGGATTACTTCAAGTCTTATAATTTGACTTGCAATTATATTATTATCGATAAATCAAACTGGTGCATTTTGGCTCGAATTATGTATAATTGATGGTTAATAATTTACAAATGTCATATTATCCAACTATTACCAGCTCGAAATGACATCATCTGTTTGGTTCGAAGGGAAAATGTTGTTAAAAATGTACCATTTTTAAAACTCGGATAAACGATTACTACTACGCCTTCGATTCCAAAATTTATACCAAGTAATCTATGGATGTTATATAAAATATAAAATTTTTGTAATGACAAAGTTGTCACGTTACTGAGTTATAATAGGTACCATGGATGGTACATATTTGGAAATATCGACTTTTAACTCGATAGTCGTTGTAGTTATTATCTAATAACAACAACCAATGTGTGCTACATACCCAACTTCAACCCTTGTAATACATTTTCATATGATATCTCAAACCGGTGTGACGCAATCCTGATTATGCCCATATTTGGTTATTATCAAGATTACGCAATAGTGCTTCGAGATACCGTATGAAAATATATCACAAGAGTATGGGAAGTCGGGTATGTAGTACACATTGTTTGGACTCATTTGATAATAACTCTAACGACTATCGAGTAATTAACGAGATTTACCAAATAAGCGCCACCCATGGAATCTAATATAACTCAGTTACGTGACAATTTATAAAAACAAAAAATTTTGTATTATATGTATAAACATCCTACGATGACTTGATATTAATTCTGGAATCGAAGAGGCACCAGTTATAGTTTATCAGAGATTTACAAGTGGTGCATTTTTAAAACATATTACCCTTCTAACCAAACAGGTGACTTCATTTCAAACTTATAATAGTTGGATAATATGGCTTCTTTAATTTATTAACTATCGATAATACATTTATTCGAGCATTAATGCACCGATTATGTTTTATCAATAAAATGGAATTATAAGTTAAATTTAATAAACTTGAAGTAATCCATGGTACATTAAATTTTAGACCGTTAATAGGCTATAGTTACGTAGGTTGTGATATTTTCATAAAAAATATGGAAATTTTGTAGTTATAAAGTTATCCGGTTACGGATTTATTTTAGATGCCATGGATGGCACATATTTAGTTTAATCCCCTTATAACTCGATAGTCGCTAGAGTCATCATCCATATTAGCGGGAGTGACTTTTCCATGACTCTAGCCGTCAAACCACCATTGAGTTATAATTTTTATCACCAAAACATGTGCCATCGATGGTAACTAATATAACTAGTAACGTGACAACTTTATAATTACAAAAATTATGTTGTTAATATATACACATCCTTAGATCACTTGATATAATTGCTGAAACTGAAGCCCACTCTTGATCGTTGATAATAGCTTTAAACCAGTTGAAAAGACGAGAGCCAGATAATGATTATAGTGTCACTGATGAGTGCTGAACTATTAAAACACATGCGGGACATCAATAATAATATCATATGTGTAACTAGCTATAGGTAGGATAATGTTAAAACCTAATATTTACAGTCTGTTTCAAAAGTATTGGCAGTAAATTATAATATTAATATTTCAGAAATTGGAACAAATAGCAAATAGATAATGATACTACGAAATTCTACGGGTAAGATATATCTGTAAACAAAATTTCAGTAATTAATCTTCTCCCCTCTCGAATTTATGCACATATTTACACGGTTAGGCATAGATAATATAAAATTTTTCAGGAAATCGGGGGTAAAAGTCTCCCATTCGTAAATTATAGCTACTTCTGAATCAGCCAAGTTATTGAGAGATCTCTTTGACGACCTCTGCTTTAGGACTCCCCAGATGGTTTCAATTGGATTTAATTCCGGAGAATAGGCAGGCCAATCCAATACTAGAATATTTTCACTATCTTTCCACTCTTTGCTGAGCTTAGATTTATGAATTGGGGAATTGTCTTCCTGCAGAATCCATCCCTCAGAATAGTAAACATCAGCTGTTCTGATTAAATACTCATTCAGAGTATCAATATACAATTTGGAGACAAAATTAGAAGTAAATATCTTCAATATTGTGGTTCCCATGGAAGAAATCCCTCCCCAAACGTGTAATTTTGGTGTGTGCCGTTGAACCTTCAGAATAGGATTTTCTTTTGCTCTAGTCCACATGCCAACACTTCCCCGATTTAACCAAATAGAACATTCGTCTGTGAAGAATACATTCTCCCAACAATAATTCACATGATCTTTACACCATTCAACTCTGTTTTTAGCTATTAATGGGGTAATGAATGGTCCCATAACAGGTTGTTTAAAGTTAAATCCACAAGCATGAGTTGCCCGGTAGACTGTTGAAGTTGACGGAGCATCGGTGTACTTGGAAGAGAGATTCACGTGTACAGAACGTATAGAGATCTTAGAATGAGAATTTAACGTTCGTATAATTGATTGTTTGTGTGAGTATGTGATAGCCTTGGGACGCCCACTAACACTTTTATGTGTTATGCTTTTACCTTCACGAAGTATAGATTTTATACGAAAAATTGTCCTCAATGGTATCCCTGTTTTAGCAGAGATTTCCTTCGCTGAAGTAATACCTGCATTAATAAATATTTTGATTTTCTTCCTCTGTTCTAATTGCGACATTTAGCTACAAATAGGGCTATAATATAATTTGTTTTATTAAATGAGATCAAATTGGCAGCTGTGGCGGTGGGAAATTTTATGCCTCAAAATTCCCCGTTTCAAATATCTGAATCGAGGTGAACATTAAGAAAGTCCATCATGATTAATGATAAACTTCATGATGACTATCTAAGTATGCAATATCGAAAAGATCAATAGATAATACAATCACACAATTGAATAGGCTTAGGAAATATGAAATATGAACTACTGCCAATACTTTTGAAACAGACTGTGATAGCTGGCGTCGCTTACTAGGTCGTTCCAGAAGACCAGGGACCAAACTTGGATTAGATAATGCTCCAATGTATTAATTGGATGGATATTTTAAAGATTGTTTAAGTGTGATTGATATGTAATTTGAACATTGTTTCGAATTTTTGGCAAGGTATGTAAACACTGTTTCAAGTTTTTAGATTTCTATTTTAAACACTATTATAAAGAGCTGTATGTGTATTTGAACATTGTTTTAAACTTACTGGATAGCTAATTTAGAATATCGACTTAAAATTGTTGAATATTTATCTTGACCATTCCTCACTCTTTTGGGTTTTTATTTGTTCATGTATTTGAGGACTATCAAATGGTGTGATAAATTACAGTTATGTTGAAAACATTTTTAGACTGAAACAGTTGTTGTCCCACTGCATGTTCAATAATTAATTCCCAGTTTGTTTTGAACTGTTTGTGCGGATTCACACTTTCCTGTATGTTTAGTGTCATCACATTCAACTGGTGATTCAGAATCCGTATAATTGAATTTCAATCCTCATGAAACTTCCAAATTAGTTAGTTTGTCAAATTTACTAGTTTTATGGTTTAGCTAGTGGTTTTCGAATGCAATCAATTTCATTTCACTGTGCTAAATCAGCCAAGACGCTTAAATTCCCAAAAAAGAGAATCCATTAACTCCATAATTGTCAAAATGAAATCGTATAAGTATACCTCAGCTGATATTCTAAATGAGATATTGGGAATTATGTCTCACAATATTCTCCATCAGTTAATAGATTGTCTCCATCAGTTAATAGATTGTCTCCATCAGTACCATTCTACTATCTTGTGGTATATGAAACAACAGAATTCCTAACAAAGAGCAAGCAGATATCTGCATGCGTTGAATAGATGACGAACCGAGAGCTAACGAGATTTCTTTGGTATTTATCAGATTGAATCTACTGATGCAAATTCTATCGTAGCTATGATACGCCATGTTATACAACGACTTAATTTAACTTTCACAAAGTTACGCGAAGTGATAATCATGACCGTGCGGCCTCAACGTCCGGGGCCGGAATGGAGTGTCCAAGCAGAGTTTAAACGAGGAAACACTTGTTGTCTATATTCACTTTTATGGGCACTCCGTTCATTTAGCTTGCAATGACACAGTTAAGTAACATGAAGTTATGGAAGACCCGCTAGAGATATCAGAGAAAATCCCTAAACCTGTCAAGAGATCTCCTCAGAGAGACTCATTTCCATATCGTCTCAACGATCAGCTTGCAAATAGTCACCTGGAGTACGTGTTTTGTGCCCAACATGTTGACAATAGGAGAACAAACTTTGCATTGCATTAAGGCAAACTAAAGAGCTTTAAAACTGCTTGGAATGAATCCTAGACACAATGTAAAGCCTTCGACATGGAAACATAGATTTCCATTTTTGGAATGCTCACTGAAGAACTTCTTCCGGTCATTCTGAAATCTTAATAAGATACTTCATTAGACAGATATATCTGTTGCAGAAGCTCAACAGATTGTACAAATGATACCAAAAACACTCATGTTTATGTGAACAAAAGATAAATTTGCTCTTTTTCGTTAAGTACAATTACCCAAGGGGAAGAATTAGGTGTAAGAGAACCAAGATTGCCGAGAAAAAGAAAGGTACCACAAATATTTAAACAGATTATTCAGCTTCAAACCTACTTACAACAAGTGATGAATATTACAACGGTTTATATTTTTAAGCATTGTATAGAATTATTGCTTATATTCAAGAAAGTTCATCAACCAGGCTATCGGATGTACAGTAACTTGCAAGATCTTTTGCTAAATGTGTGAATACGAGTATTTCTAAAGAAGAATTTGTCTTAGTAACAATTACACATATCAACAAAATTTAACTTCATTTTCTCATCAAGTATTAGATTGACATTTTCTAAGCTAGTTTTTACGCTGAATTCAAATCTGCTTTCAGATTCTTTCCAGCTCGTCCAGTTTTTTTTCCATCTACAAGTCAACGACTTTTATGTATTTCCTAAATCTTTCCTGTTATTTTATGGTAGTGGCTGTCTTTTTGTCTTCTTACATGATAGTCATCTGAAATAAATCAACGTTTCGATGCTTTAGATTAATGCCAGGATAATATCAGTTATTATCCTAGCTCTTACATATAATTATTCACATTCATGCATGTATCAATTACTCACAACCTAAGGGGAAATACATATCCATCTAGAAGTATAAAGGTAGTTAACTAAATTAAAAGTGTTGAGAGTACGACTCCTTTTATATATCTTGTTGGGATTATCTCTGAAGAGCCTCTAACAGTAGTCGGACATCATGCCCTCATTCCAGAAACCTTGGCATCGGGTTTCCATCTCCTGTATGTCTTGGTGGAATCTCTCACCCTGTTCATCACTTACAGCACCAAGGTTCTCAGGGAAAAATCAAGGTGAGAGTGCAAGAAGTGAAGTTTTAGTGACATGCGACAGTCCATCTTCTCGTATGCGTTAAGCAAGGTTTCCACTCCTTCTCTGTTGTTGGACGACTTCTTGTTGCGCAAAAAGTTTTCGCCACCCCATTTGAAAGAATTCCAAGCACTCATTTCTAATTCGGATAATGTCTTCTCGAAATCTGGATCTCTGAATACTTGTCTGATTTGTGGTCCTACAAATACTCCCTCTTTTAACTTTGCCTTGCTTAGTTTCGGAAATTTGCCTACCAAATGCAGAAATCCTGCTGAATTTGTTTTGCCCATTGTTTTAACGAATGTTTTCATTAATCCAAGTTTAATATGAAGTGGGGGTAAGAAAACTTTGTTTGGATATACCAATGGCGAATGCTGTAAATTGGTTTTCCCCACTTCATAGGTTCTCTTCGGCCAATCACATTTTTATAATGTTCACCAGCTGCTCGGCTGTCCCATAGACATAGGAAACAACAATACTTTGTAAAACCTTGTTGCAAGCCCATCAATATCCCGATTATCTTAAGATCACCGCAGATATTCCATATATGTGTTCTATACTGTATTGCCTCCAAAACTTCCTGCAAATTGACGAAGGTTTCTTTGAGGTAGACGGAGGGAGCAATTAGAACGCCAGGCTTTAGATTTCCGTTATGCAACAGAACAGCTTTCAAACTGCGTTTTGGCGAGTCGATGAAAAGGCGCCAATCAGAGGAAGAATGTTCTTGTAGTAGGTTTGCATAGAGTCCTTCGATATCATTACAATAGCACAGTGGACCATCAGTGGTGTAGTATTGAGCGAGATCGAAATTTCGCTTGCGATAGTGGGATACTAGGACATCTTTGTCGAGTAGGTTTTTCTGTTTGAGCCTGGATGCAAGGAGTTCAGCTTTGTCTTTAGATAAGTCTAGATCCCTGACCAGGTCATTCAATTCTCCCTGTGTAAATGTTTGTGGCTCTAGTAATTCATTTTCTGGGACATAATTAGCATCTGTAGAATCTGCATGAACATCTTCCACCATATCAGACCCGATTTTAATTTGCTGTGGCTTGGGAATTGGGATTGGTAATGAGATGTTGTATGGAATTGGCCTGCGCGCAGAATCCAAGTCTGGGTAAACAAGAGCGTGCTTATTCTGGGCTGAGAATCCTGTAATGTCGATAAGGCAAAAGTAATAATCATCAAGGTGATTTTTCTGTTTCCTCCAGACCATGGGTATTGCAAATGGCATTGAAACTTTCCTTTTGTTCAACCAATCTCGTAGTCCACTTGAACAAGAAGTGCATATAACATGTGGTGCCCACGACTTGTCTTGGTCACCAAGTGGACATCCGAAGTACAATTTGTATATGTTCTTTAATTGATTTATGATTGGTCGTCTTTGTGATTTTACGCAAAAAAGACCACAAACGTAACAGAAATTGTCGAGATGAGTTCTACAATTACGATGCATGTTTCTAATTTGATTTGCTTGAATTCAAATGAGTAAAGTCATTTATATTCCTGATAATTGAATCAAAATAGGCATGCTCATATAGCAATTTAGTAACTAGGTAATACTATACTATTGAAAAAATGGATATTGGATTTCAGAATAACTAGACGTGCTAGAGAAATTCTGATTGCAGATTCGAGTTCAGCATTCAAAAGTATGCTGAGATGAATGTATGTGATCTCTGATCAGAAATCTGGTTGAGTTGTGTTATTTATGCAGATAAACTTTGTCCTCAGAAAATAATGATGCAGTTTTAGATTTTCAGGGCAATGATTGTGAAAAGCCGGAAAATTCCCTTTCCTCTCTTTTAATGACTCTTTGATCATTTTCTGATCTTCAATGAATGCTTTTGTCCGATTTCATTATTGCGAAATTAATCGTAGTAATGCTAGTTACTAATGCTGTAAGTGAAAGATCATTTAGCATATTAGTTTTATCAAATCTTATCTCCGCTCAACAATGACAGAGATGCATTTTAACCCTGCAATGATTTTGAACATTCACATAGGAAAGACAGATGAACTGGGGTTGATTGAAGTTGCAAATGATTTTGCTAGAGACTCACATCATCGTTAATCCATATTTAGAATATTTGTGATGAATGATCTTTATTAAATGACTTATTCAAATATTTCTTTGCTTAAGATCATTACATTCATTATTTAAACTTGTTTGAATTTATGAATCGGCCCCCCCACTTGATATTTGCTTCCGACGCCCCTGATAACAAGCATATAAAATCACAAATATATTGAATATGATATGGGGGAGTGCGTGAAATTGGCGTTACAAACTGCATTATATATGCATTTAAGGGCTCTTTCAACATTTTTCATTGCATTTGTATCTATCTTTTAAACGCCTCCTCGAATTGCTAAATCAGATCAATGTATTCACTTTCAATATTTTTTGTCCTCAAACATGATCACAAAATGTCTCCAGGGCACTAAATGCAGAGTTTAAAGGAAGAAAGGCCAGTCCATTAAATATCATGAGCAGATACGTATTGCATTTCCCTCGGATGCATTTCTATTGTTTGTGCCTCGCTGAATGTGAATATTTCCTAGTAGAGATTCGTGCGTGAGTATCACTTCTTCAGACATTGTGCTGGTATGGCGTCGTAAAACCTTTGTCCCACTACTAACATCAAATGCAGCTCTGGAATATTGATTCTAGCCATTGATTTGACATCCATACTCCTATTGGAAAGAGATCTTACACGCGCATACAATCAATTGCGTGTTTTCTAGGATCACCACCGTAGACTTTAAAAGTTTGTCAAACATAGTTGAATGTAAAAAACACTATCTGCATGTATCCATGGGTTGGTTTAAACCTAGGGAACCCTCTCAAGTTTAATAGATGTATGGATACCGCCCTGCCATTTAACCGATCGAAATACACCCAGCTTTGAGATCAACGTAAATTGTTACATCTTCGTTTGTCAGGAATAGCTTATATGATTGTACTGAAATATCCGCTAAAGGTTTCAACAATTTTCAGGAACCTTGCTAACCCAAAGGCAAATAAGCTTATCTACAGAATTTTCTTCTTCTCATTGTATTATCCTATTGTTGGTCATTGAATTCCAGAGTCTCGCAATACTGAAGACATCATTTATACTTGATTATTCGACATCTCACCAGTTGATTTAAGTTATATGCTCTTGCCGAACTTAATTCTTTGCTACTTGGATTCTTATTGAGGTTGAAAATGTGTAGAGCTTGCAGCGCTGACCCCTTCCAGTCGTGAGATTTGGAAACTTAGTGCAAAAGTTGTCTCATTCTAGAAAGCTTTGTAACATGTTATGACAAATCAAATGCCTTTTAGTACATTGATGGGATAGACCTTGCGAAATTTCGCTCAAGATTTTGTTACAATATATAAAAATAATGGCTGGAGAATTTATCATCGGTCTTCCTGGTTTTGCATGTGAAATTTCCGAATTAGCGAGGGAACGTCTTCCAAATCTGGTTGCTTCCTCACTCATTAGGCATTGATTACTATAAGTACATGTTGAACGCGTTTGATGCGAGAAAATGAGCCGATTAAACCGAATTAGCTGTTTCTAAGGGCCATCACTACCCGCACCCTTGGCCCCATAAAGTTTCCAGGTTGTACATAGAACATTTGGCCGATATTGATCTATAATTAGGGATTCAAATATTTTCGTGTATTGTTACCCTAATTTTGTTAAGTCATCTGCTGGTTACTTGAATAACTGATGCTAAGTGAGCTAAATATTGTCACCATTGGCACAGCACCACAGACAATCCAAATTTAGCTGGTGCATGGGCATTCATAATTAAGTGAAATGTTTTTATGTAATTGGTAATATTGTTAATGTCTAAATTTTTATATCAAATTTGTAAAACTCTTATGATGGGAATATTTTAAAACAGCTCCGAAATGTACATATTATTCAGTACACAACCTGGAACTTCGTAGAGTTCATATTTTTGAGCAAGATCACGAATTCAGAGACCCGTGGATTCCAACGCGTGAGGCGGTTAGGCTCTGAAAGCATTGGAACAAGATGTGGGTACTTCTTTTCATAATTCATATTCAGGACAGTATTCATGGACGGGGACATGCACATGTCAGAATTTAGTGTTCTGGTTTTGTCAGAATATTTAGTTCTGCATTTGCCAGAATCAGTGTTTTAGAGTTCTGCATTTGTCAAAATTGATATTAAAGAATTATGCACTTGTCAGAATCGGTTTGTTAGAGTTCTGCCCTTGTCAGAACAGGTTTTGGGAGTTCTGCACCAGTCAGAATAGATGTATCGAGTTTTTACATTGTAAAAATGGTTTATATCCATTTTTGTGTGCTCCAATTTGGGAGAATGGAATTTTGCATATAATTTCGACACTATTTAGTTGTGTATTACTTTGGATTGATGGATGTAAGTATCACTTCCGGTAATCTATATATATAGGTGTAATATAAAAACACCTGGCCAGTTATCCAAATAGTGTACTGAAATACCTGCTCTTCTCAGCTCAAGCAAAGCTAGCTAGATAAATCAATCAAATTCCAATTCTCCCAAAGTCAAAACTCGATAAAAACCATCCTGACAAGTGTAGAACTCTAAAATATCCATTCTAATAAGTGTAGAACACTAAATTCTGACATGTGCAGCTCCTCCTCATGGAAGCTACCTTGCAAATCTCACATAGTTTTGAAGCAAAATCCTTGACTAAACATGTATCGGTCGTATAATTTGCTGCGGTACAGAATTTGCTATCTGTCTGCGAACTCTGGATTGCTTGCCTCCACCTGTTGTATGTTTTAATCATTCTAGCCATGGCGATGACGACACCATGAGGACGCGAAATTTGTATGAGGTTTAGCTACTTAGCAAGATATAGCATCCGTTTTTGAATTCTTCCTCAAATTGAGACATAAAACTAGTGCTTGAACATCGTTAGATAATGCCTCACGACTATTCGAAAACATGGATGAGTTGAAGTCCATGAATTTGATAGACAATAATATTATTCACGGTAATAAAATTCGTTCATTTGGGCACAATTATAGGGATTATAGGAAATAATATATATAGAGCTCAGATCTTGTGCAGCTCATCCCTGTAGAGCAGAACTGTACCCATATTATTAGTATTATGTACAGGGTGGGCCACGGAAGACTGATCAAAAGTAAATTGCTCTAGCACGTGGAATTTTTGTCAACCTTCAGTGGTTCACTATTCATTTTAAAGCTGAGATAATTAGTTTTTAAAAATACTAACCAAACTACCCCTAGGATTATGTAACGTCGCTCCAGCAGGATATCAAAGTGAAGTTACTCTACTGGTATATTGAAAACGGGAGAAGTGTTGTTTCGGCCCAGCGAGCTTTCAAGGTGCATTAAAAGACATTGAAGGCTCCTGCAAAGAACACAATCATCAATATTGTCAAGAGGATGGAGGAGGGTGGTATGGTAGGCAATAGAAAACGAAAGGGACCCAGGAAGACTGTTAGAACCCCTGAAAACATTCAAAAATCAAAAAGAAACTGACAGATTTACCCCATCGCGCAACAAGAAGGCTATTTGCAGAGACTGCAATCAGTAGGGGCTTAGTGAAGAGGATCCTTAATGATGACATTAGAGCCTTTCCTTACAAAATACAGATGCAGCAAAAGCAAAGTGAATCAAATCAGAAGAAGAGGGTCCAATTTGCCACGTACATTTCCAAGAAGATTGAGGAAGAACTTTTGAAGATCACTGAAGTTCATTAGTCTGAAGAGGCAAACTTTAATCTTTCAGGACATGTTAACAAGCAGAACATGAGGTTCTGGGCATTGGAGAAGCCAGAACCTATTGCCCAGAGACCCTTGAGCACTGAAAAGTTGGTTGTCTGGTGTGCAGTTGCCCATGACCGGATCATAGGCCCGTACTTTTTTGAAGATGAGGATGGTAAGACCTGTACGGTGAACCGATGGAGATACCTGGCAATGCTGAAAGGATTCTACCTTCCCAACATCAGGAGACATGGTGAACTGAATACCATTACTTTCCATCAGGATGGAGCACCCCCACACTATGCCAATTTAGTTAGGAGCTGGCTACAAGAGAAGTTTGGTGACAGGGTGATTGATCGTGGATTTGACTACTTCTGGCCCCCATATTCCCCGGACCTTAATCCTTGCGATTTTTACCTGTGGGGCTACCTGAAGTTAGTTGTGTACAGGGATCCTGTTCCTAAGACACTAGAGGACCTCAAGAAGAACCTCAGAAGAGAAATCAGGAAGATTAACGGGGAAACTCTGGCTAAAGTGTACGATAACGTGCTTGTCAGACTACAAAGAGTGCTGGGTAGGAAAGGGGAATGGATCGAGTACCTGATTAATGGCTGAAGAAAAAGGATGATGTATTCACAAAACTATTTATCTATATTTTAAAAATCATTTTACAGAATTAAGTTTTATTGTTTCGTTTTCAAATGAGAGCAGTTTACTTTTACTCCCGTGGCCCACCCTATATTTAAATCTTGGAAAATTTGGAGAATCAAGTTAAGCTATGAAATTTCAGGTAATCTGAAGTCAAAAAAGTAAATGCAGCCCTGGGATTGGAACCGAAAGGCAGCAAGTTATTAGACAATTAACTAAACAACAACACTAATGAAACACAATGGTGAAAAACTATTGAATGCGATATGAAAGCTCAAGATCACGATAATAGCTTGAAAAACACAAAACCACAATTAGTAGGATTGATTAATTAATCGAAACGAATTCCCATCAACAGGAAACCAATAAACATACACAGACCGTCATATTATATCTTGCATTATATTCACTACTAATAAGAACGAAAACTGTACTCAAGTAGAGCTCAGTTCTGTCTATATTATTTCTATTCTGAATAAATAATTATTTCCAACCTCTAGAATTAACAATAATTGGTCCAAGGAATTTTTCATATAAAAAGTCCAAAATTTGAGATAATACTGTTCATGTGTTCCTTAGTTATAGTAGTGACCATGAATAACACATTTCTTCTAATATTCACCTATAAGTTGACAACCTTAATGTTGTGTTCAATCATCTTGCAAACATATGGTATATACTCAATTTCCAATAACCTTATAATAGATTTTGATATGATGTGCACATGGATTATTGCACAGTCATCAATATTTCCATACATGGTGACTTTCAAGATTACATCTGAATTGTCAGAGATATCATCATATCTAGATTAATTATATGTGTATAAGAAGTCGGGTATATACCATATATTTGCAATAAGATTGGCCATAATATTAAAGATTGTCGAGATATAGGTGAATATTAGCAGAAATGTGTCATATATGGTCAGCACTATAACTCTGGAGCCTGAGAACTATATTGTGGCAATTTTTCGATATTTTGTATAAAACATACTTGGATCAATTGGTCTTGATTCTAGAGTCGATGAAACGATGATTGATCATTTGACAGACCAAAGAAATGGCGAATTTTCAAAACATATTCCAGTTTTGCCAATCAGATGACGTCATTTCAACCTGGAACTCGTCGGATGACATAGCTTGTATAAATTGGGACCGTACACATCGAAAGTTACGGCTGATGTTAGTTGAATAAATACATACAAAAACAGATTTTTAACTATTTATTAAGTCACAAAACATTGGCGTCAGAAATTCACATTTACATAAGCCAAACTATGCTTAGTATTACACAATTACTGCCAGAAAAAACTGGGTTTATGACGTCAAAAAGGTACTAAAATCTCGGTTTGGCAAGGAATTGGATACAACCGAGTCCTAAGATGTATGTTAATCTTCATTACGAAAGTAAAACTAGAGTCATGATCGGGTATAGTGGTGGAATTTTGATATTACTGGATTTTTGTAATATATTTAGAGATAGTAGAAGTTACTTTACATTATTGATTTGGGGAGCAATATCCATCAAACTGAGAGAGTATGGCTTTCACTCAGAAAAAGAGGACGGTCTGGCCAGAGCCTATCTAAATAGAATCGGAGCGCAGCAAAATGAGGCTTCCAAATGACCAAAATGACTGCTTCAATATACATCAAGGTCGACTAAAAATTTGAAAAGTATTTCATTGAAATACACCCATTTTGCAATTTAGAAACAAATTTAATAGCGATTTTGATTTTTTAACGTAAATCCTAGTTAGATGCCAAATATTTGATGAATCATGACCTAGGTTATAATAAGGCCTGTTTACTAGTGCGATTTTTTGTACCATGGATGTCGTTTAAGTCCATTAAATTTTATTTCAAATAATCATGTAATTGATGTTATTACCCAAATCGTGAACTTAAAAATTGTTCTTAAACAATTTTAAAGACCATGGATGCATTTAAGTCCTTAATTTTACAATAAATGTTATAGTTAGAGAAAATTAACTAAAATGTGAATCCCTGAGAGAAAATATTATTGGATTTAATACTAAACATATTTCAAATAGTGAGTGCCTGATAATGAGTTAATTAGGCTTCACTTTCTTTAATTTTGAGTATTTTCGACACACGGTTTCAAGGGTAGCTGGAAATTCATGTTCTTATTCTTATTTGATATAAGACAGTTTGAAGTAGCGGTCAATAGTTTAGCTAATACATCCCACATGAGTGTACCACATTCGTCACACATCACTCTCCATGCTTCAGCTTGTTCATCTACTATAAGACTTGTTGTTAACTGTATAAGGATACTTCTAGAAGGACCAGTTATAAAGTTATTGAATATGCTTGGTTGACTCTCGATAGAAGAGAATACTTTCCATAGCGTAATAGTTGCTTCTATGACATCACTACTTGGCCATTTTAGTGAGTCTCGGTCGATTATCTGAATTAATCGATATTCAGAATCTGAAGGTTCTTCAATTTCCATTTCTTTGTTTTTCAGTGAGGAATAAGAGACATGATTGACATTTAGTAGGATGTTTGTAATAGGCATGCACTGAGTAACCTGCTATAAAGGAGAGTGATTAGAGTATTTGCATGTTTAATTCCATTCTGAATATCCCTGAATCGCCGAGAGATACATCTCCAAGCTGAAAGACGCATGGGAGTCTTGGTCACAAGAGGATGAGCACGATTCTAAGAAGTTCTTAAGTGATATGCTATCTTCTACAGGCTTTTTTGAAAATAATTTGAGTATGCTGGACAACTTTATTCTCCGTTCTGTTTCAAGGACCTGGCAATAGCTAATGTGGTATTGTGCTCCTGACATCATTCTATACAAGCCAAAATGATGCTCAAGTGGATCATTTTGCAAGAACGAAGAAAGGACGTACGAATAGCCACAATTTCCAGTCAGATGGTTACAATGCACGGGAGTGCAATGCAAGAGTGACGGAAACTTGTAAAAGTTTGAGGATTTAATTCACTTCTTTTGTCAGGTATGACTCGCCAGCATTCAGCCCAATCAACTACACGTTGAAGGAACATAAATCTGGTATCATTGTAGGTAAGTAGAACTGAAATTCATCTTTGTGAAGGATACCCTTGTTCGGAGTATTGATGTTGAATATCTTCCAAACATTACAAATAATGGCAATAAAGTCTACAGCCTGTGAATTTGTAGAAGTGTGGTATCGCGATTGGTGGCTATAAAGAAAGATTTTGTTGTTCTAAAGTGGAAGGCCAACAAGCTTTAGAGGTTAATCTTGGAGCTAATTTAGCAACAGAGTATTGGTCACCTTTATATTATTTGCGAATTTCTTCGAAAAATGCAGTACTCGCAACTTGTATGTTCTCAAAATCTGGATAAGTGAATGTTTTATTATAATCTATTTGGTTTAGCCAGTGATTACGTATCGATTTGATTATATGAACGAAGTCAAAAAGCAAAAACAATGGCCGGTTTGAGTCCATAGAGTGAGGAACAATATGCTCCAGAAGTCGGCTGAGAGAAAATAACCTGAAAATGTTAACGTCCATCGGGTAATTATCAATACATAAAACGTGTACAGAAAGTCCACATGCTTCAACACCACGAATAACATCTTTGATGATAGGAAAGATTACCTCAGCAGATGAGCTGGAACAGGGCAGTAAACGGACAATACTGGACCATCGTTTGGAGAAACTTGATATCATGAAGGCAAAACGGTTTTTGCAGGATCAGTAGGATTCAAAGAAGACCCAATTATCTTACCTCCTTTGTATGTAAATGTGGATTTTACATGAATTTCATCCATCTGAATCACTACATTTCGTTCCCATTTGTTAAACTGAGTGACTGATTGTTTGAGATATTTGGTAAAGTCAGAATCCAAACCAAAATTGAAATATAAGCGCTTTAGAGTAGAAAGCTGCGGCAATGATAGACAGTCCAGGGATTGAAGATATCTATAACAAACTGGCGACACAAGTTGGCATTTGAGGGACAAGATAAGAGTTTCGATGTTGTATTGCCTCATAGTTTTTGCGATCAAAGCGTTATCTAATTGGCATAGAATAAACTGAAGACTTGATAATAGAGGCTGTTGGTTTCCAGATTCTTCTCCAGTTGCAAGGGAGTAAATAGCTTTACGAATGCTTCCCGTTGCTTCTCTGACATGGTGTTGGAATGTTTCAGGAGAGTTAGTAGGGGCAGAATGGTTTTCAATTTCGTTAAGCAAATCGTTAAGTTGACGAATATCATTTATCTGAGTGAGAGAAAGAGGAATGCGTATACCTTCGTAGAAACCCATAGTATGTAATGTTTCGGTAATAGTTAACGAGCATCTAATTGCAATCAAACTGTTATTCGTTATAGAAAGTTTGAGTAAATTAAAGGAATTATCATCAGAAGACCAAACAAACAAATGATTAACCAAACCCGAGTGCTTCGTTTTGGATACCAAGTCTTCCAGTGTGGTAATCTGAAAAAGTTCTTTGTCTTGGTTTGTAATAGACTCTCATTTATTGCAGTATCAATCAAATGCTGTTCTCTCATAGATCTATCAAATCTCGGTGGTATGGTCTCAGATGACGAAGAGAGATGAAGTGGACATCCAGGTAGAAATCTTGGCATTGCATCCTTCTGCAATTTAGGCTTAGCTGGTACTTCTAAGTATGTTCCATCTGGTTGATGGATAGAAAAACTGGTCTGAATTTCTTCGTCGAGGAAATCTTTTGAGCACACAAACACATTCTTTAAGTCTCTGATACCTTCTCTACAGGGTGCGTCAAAAGTTCTGCAACAATATTGAAAGCTCTATTACAATTCATATACTGGTGCAATCATTTATAAAAATGTGGAATAACTATAATATGAGCATAAATAATGAGTAATGTAAGGATTTCTGGCTAAGAAGTTTCAAATCTCATCCCTTTGGCTTTCAAACAGCACCTGACCCTATTTTGGAATATATTACAGGCACGAGCAATTTCCTCTTGGTCTAAATCTTTCCAAGCTCGTTTTAGAACACGCTTAAGTGAAGGAATATCATTGTAAGAACGATTATTAACGATAGCTTCCAATCTCCCATAAATAATAATCGCATGGGTTGGGATCCGGACTTGATGGGAGCCACTCTTCACGTCCTAAAAACGCCGGTACATTGCTTGATAGCCATTGTAGGGTCGATTTAGCAATGTGTGCCGGCGCACCATCCTGTTGAAATATCATTTTTTCTCCTTTCATAAAGGTTGATCCAATATTCCGAACATATTTATCTAATATAAGGTCTTGATAAACTTTTGCATTGATCTTCGTTCCTTCTGGGACGAAAACTAAGGGGGTTTTGCCAATTGAAGATATACCTGCCCAAACCATGACAGATTTAGAATATTGACTCTTCTGAACTGTTCTGAACTGTTCAGGTATATCCTTCCGTGATATTGAATAAATACACGAATTTTTCGAGTTGCATTTTTCATCAATACTGAAAATCTTCTCATCTGAAAACACAATTCTCTTAGGGTTGACAGATTTGAGCCAGGTAAGAAGCTTACGACATCTTTGTACCCTCTTGTGAATAACTGTATCAGTTAGAGACCCAGTCTTAGTTCTCTTGAAGGACTTATATCCCAGGACTTTAGTAACAATTCGCTGAGTCGATGCATTAGAAATCTTGACCCGGGCAGCGATTTTTCGATGGGAAAGGGTCGGATGACGAGTCATAGCTGGCGAACTTTCTTCTTGTTCACAGCTGTACAAATAGAGCGCGGACGACCAGATCTTCGCTTATCTATAATATTGCCCGTCTCCCTGAAGCGTTTCAAGGTACGCCAGATAAAGGATCTGCCGAATTTCTTTGGATCAAGAGTTTTGAAAATTTGGTTTTGCCCAACACCACTGAGAAATAATTCTATAACCGCAACTCTCCTTTGTTCAAGCATGATTTTAGTTGACATGACACTAGTATCAATCTATGTAGCTATTATTACTTAAGTACATATATAGATAATTCAAAAGGATGCTTAGTTTAGAAAATTCATTTAAGGGTTAATATGAAATATTGTAATCAATTTTGTTGCAGAACTTTTGACGCACCCAGTATGAGCGCTCGAAGCCAACGATTGACAAGATCAGGTGGACCATTTGGCAACTTAAATACTGGAGTAGAAGATTCTCCTGCGAAATTACTCCGACATCCGGCGGCAGAATGCCTGTTGGGCATGGTAAGCTAATTGAAAGTATAAAAAAGGAGAAATCGAGAGGTACATTAAAGAAATCTACATAACTGATAGAACAGGGTGGAGAAGCGGCATTACAGAGATAAAAGCTAAGTTGTTTAAACAACTTAGGATAAAAGTACAAGAGGACAAGGTACAATGAGTGGTGAGTACGTAAATGTATTGTTTCAATAAATTAAATGTGACAAAAATTTGATTCATAATTTAGTATAAATATTATGGGTTTCTAAGAAATACTTTTTTACAAGCCTTCAACGATATCCATGGTCTTTAAAATCGCTTAGGAACAATTTTTAAGTTCACGATTTGGATGAATACCATCAAATACTTGATTATTTGAAATGAAATTTAATGGACTTAAACGACAACCTAGTGAACAGGCCTTATTCTAACGTAGGTTACGGATGAATCAATTCAAATTCTACACAGACAGTATTCTAAAGTAAAAAACTAGGAATATCAGCAGAAGGCCGGTATTTTTCCGTTTTTAAAATTGAATCTAAGAATTCGCCCAGTTACAGTGACAAATGTCAGCAATAAATTCGGCCTGGAGAAGATTTCATTTAAATTTCTCTAACAAAGACAGAACAGTATTCGTCTCTGTATTTTCTATTTCCGAATACTGTCCGGAATATGTCAATTAGGATATCTATTCTTTCACTTATACAAATTTTTGGAATATAGCATTTTCAAAAATAGCTAATTAATTGTGACCACTCAAATTACCTGAAGTGATCAATAATTATGAGACGAACTGTAGTATTAATTTCATCACTCTTGAGGGACCAATACAGAAAAATGTAAGATTTATATTATCTACCGTCAATATACACTCTGCCTATTTGTATATCTAATCATACAGACTTACTAATTTGATACTAAAAGTTGAACATTTTCATCTTATGGTACATCGTACCATAATATACCATTAACAACCTTTATACAAATGGTACTAATTGATACAAGGGTAGAAATTTACAAATGTATTTGTGGTTATTACATAGTAATTTCAGAAACCTTTAAAAGATTGCGGCTGTTCTAGAAGTAATAATATCAACCAAATTCTTATACAATGGACCAGTGATGAAGATTATGTAAAATTCCCGAAAAACATAGTAAACATGATTTATACTCATAATCTTAATGAAATTCTCTATGGATAATTCTACATATATACTTGATAAGCACATTCTAGGCTCCATTGCGAGAGAATCTACGATGTATTTAGTGCCTTTACAATGCAGTTTAAATGTATAATTTATTTACTGTACCTGTACACACATATATCCATTCTCAATAAATTGTTTACAGCTGTAAAAATAGTTTGCTGATCCCGTAACCTAAGGATAAGCAAATTGGTTCGGGCAAATTCAAATATCTGGCTGGGTTCCGGACGAGAATATCCGGATCTGATAGGTACTACTCCACTTGCAACATCCTACCAAGGATGTTGCTGGATAGAATCCTTTGCTGTTAAAATGGAAACCCGAATTGATTTAATTTCCATCGCAATATTAAAGGCAAAACAGGACATCAGAAAATCTGTATATTGCGTATATCAGTGTAGGTACTTGTACCTTGGTTTGAGATTTCACAAGATGCAGATAATACATTTCCTCTATGCTATAGAAACCAATTATTACTTGTTTGTTAGGAATATTTGAAAAGACCATGCAATAGAGACTAGAGATTCAAATCCCGGGATCCCGGAACTTTTTCAACCGCGATTAAGTAATCCAATCCCGGGATCCTCGAACGAATTGATCACACTCCAAAAATTCACTTCCATTGAATTATATCACTTTTATCTAATATGGAAACTGCAGAAATTGTTTGTGACAATGGCAATCTGATGTTTGTAGTACTACATAATATAATATTACCAATGCATACACATAAGTTGACATAACGTATACTACATATTACTATACTACATTCTTAGCTGAACCGATATTGGTATTCTTTAGCTACATGGCAGTGGACAATGTTAGAATTCGAGAAATTGAAGGTGCACCAATTTGAACCCATTGGTGTTTATTATAAATAACATCACTAATTAGTAATAGTATACGCTTTGGCTATCTATTCTATCTTCATTAATATTCTCATTCATTTTCCATTTGATCTAGTGTTGAAGAAACTTCATATCTATACTCAATAATCGACTTACAACCGAAAGCAAGCAAAGGACTTGTAACAACTACAAAGAATAATCCATTAATCATAGTATTAGTATAGCTATGTACATATATAGAAGTAAAAATTAATGTATTAATTAAGAATGCTCAATCCCATATCCCGGGAATGGATTCCCTAATAGAGACCCAAAGAAAACTGAAGAACTTGTGCATATTCAAATTTCCATTATGTCATGGGTGGTCAGGCACTTAGGCAACTCTGGAGTTTACGTCTATGATTTCTACCATTCATTCAACTCATTAAACTTGGTGTCTACCAAATCAAAACATGTCATTCAACTCCTTAGATTTGGTTACTACTTACTTATTCATCTCAATTAGAGAAATGAGTTGGTTCTATCACTCATTTTCAGAAAATTTCATTTTGAGAATTTAGTTTCTTGTACTAATTCATTCTTAGAAAATGAAATGGTTATATACGTAAACTTAATTACCTGTTCTACCAATATATTTAACTTATTTATGTTGGCATTGCCAACTCATCCTTATCATTCAAGAAAATGAGTTGATTTTTCAACAATAAATGATTTGTCACAGCCCTGACTGTATGTCTGAGTTATACAGTAATATGCCTTATAATTCATGATAT
Source organism: Oopsacas minuta (assembly GCA_024704765.1). Lineage (NCBI taxonomy): Eukaryota > Metazoa > Porifera > Hexactinellida > Lyssacinosida > Leucopsacidae > Oopsacas > Oopsacas minuta. The sequence goes on along the minus strand of JAKMXF010000315.1, from coordinate 351,512 downwards.
ACTAGAGAATACAATATTTAACAGTTAAGAACTCTGGAATAGATTGACGGAATATATAGTTTTATTATTTTGAATAATTGTGCAGAGGCTTGGCAATATTGGACATTTGGTTAATGTATGACTTTGGAGACACAAGGTCTTAAATTTCTGAAGAACAGAAGAATGTTTAAGGCAAATTCTTCGATAACACAAATCGTATATTCATAAATGCCAAAGTAAGGGCGGAAACCTTTCATTCTCCGAATGTTAATCCTAACTTCCCACCGAGTAATCTCTTGGTAGACACTGCTCAGCTAATTGAGAGTAGTTTTACACATATAAACCATCCGATAACCTATTAACCAATTTCTTCTTGCCCAAAAATGAAATGTGTTCTTATTGTATTTTTACAGATTTTGTACAGATAATTTACCTTCTAAATATTTGAGAAGTTTTTATTATGGATGAATTTAGGTAGTTAAGATGTGGATCACAATGATTGGCAAAGTTAATTATGTTAACATATATAACTTGCTAAATACATTGATATGCAATGTAGCGATAAATTAGGCATGTATAGTGACAGTTAAGAAAATAGTATTCGTAGGTCATTAATACATATATGTTTAGACACCCTAATCATGGGATTGTCACTGTATATTCAAGCAAATTATGAGTTATAAACTCCTTTAGAAGAATATTTGTCTGTGGATTTCAATACACAGACCGGCAATTTCGAATTCAATTAACCCCACTTCGAGAAATTCTAACTAAATTTTGTATGCAATATCATTCAAAATTTCCCGCAGATCATTCAAACCCCACCTTCGTAGGTTCATCGGTCCAGGGCCGGATTAGCAGCCTATTTGGCCTGGAGCTGAACAATTTTGATGGGCCTAGGTAGGCCCATCAAAATTATTAGGCAGCCTCCCCCTACCTTACAATTCTATAAATAACAAAACAACTTTAATGTATATGGTAGGTAAAATATTTTAAATATTTTATAGTGTTACTTGGCGTGCTTTTCGACTTGCGAAATCTCTAATCGTAGACTGCACATCCATTTCTTGCAAAAGTTCATTTTCTATACACAGAAAAGAAAGTGCATTGAAACGATTCTGACCCATAGTGTACCGCAATTCGCTCTTTGTCCTTTTCAATGCTGAAAAGATCGTTTCCCGCCGCAGTTAGTGTCCATTAAAGATAAATATATTCGTAGTGTGATTAACATATTCGGAATGGTTGTATCTAGTGCATTTCTCTTAATCAACTTGAACATTTGGAATTCTCTAATCTGCTTTGTGTCTTCAATCTTAGAAGAATCTGAAGAAATATAACTGTCCCAGAAAGCAGAAAACTGTACTATTTCATCTACAAAGCCAGGTTCAAGGTCGTCTGAGTATATATTAATTAAATCATTAGCTTTGTCACGGATCTGATCAGAGACTGAAGAATTCAATTCTGATCAAAATCCAAACCTGTCTCTGATCACACAATATGCCGCCTGTCTTTGAATCATAGCTGCCACTAGTTTATCAATAATTGAAATGAAATTTGTTACCATGAATTCATTTGTTGGAGAACGTTTAGCATCTTCAGTATCACCATAGTAAAATTTCTTATTTCGCTTACGCTTTCTTCGATGTTCTTTGGAGTACGTGGCACAGTGATATCGATGCTCAACTCCATAAACTGAGAACGTAGTGAATGTACAAATTCTTTCAATGATTCAACAACTTTGTGGCCGTATTCAAATCTAGACTTGCATCTTGAAGACATTTGCTAGTTCTATTAAACTTAATCAATATTGTAGACCAAATTTGTGACAGTATTCCTGTTTCCAAACGATTCATTATTGCAGCAAGTCACTTTGCCTCCAAACGTGTCACAGTTATCTCAGATTTATCTTCCCACATTAGTACCAGTACTTTTTCAATATTTGTATAACCTTTTAGTAATGCATCTACCGCATCATGGTTGTAGACTATCGTGTCTCTGAAAGTCTTTTTAAAGTTGGTACTCCAAACTTCTTGAAGACATCAAGAAGGAGTTTCCATCTATGAGTAGGGGCAGAGAAAAACATATGCAACTTTTGTACAAAATAGAAAAATTAAACTGCAGCTGGACAACATTCTACAGCACTTTGTCCGATAAGATTGAGGGAATGTGCACAACATGGAATGAATTCAGCCAACTTATTCTTTTCACGAATCAAAGTCTGCATGCCGTTATACTTTCCGCTCATGTTTGATGCGTTGTCATATGTTTGACCTCGACAATCTTTATGGAAACATTATTGCCAAATATACGCCAGTATGTCCATATATTGGAATGAATCTAATAAATCGTTCTACTGGACCTCTTGGTAATACATAGCGAATTATTAGTGTTAATTGGTCAATGTGCGAAATGTCCGGTGTGGAGTCTACACGAATAGAATAGTACTTAGCAGTTTTGATTTCTAATATAATCTGCCTAAGAACCTGTTGTCCAATTACTTGGATAAATTCATGGCATATTGTTGATGATACAGGGTGGCTGCTAAGTTCTGATACAAAAATTCAATTACAATATAACCTTGATCGTAATGTATTTACAGTATTTTGACTATCTAAGACTTTTCATTAACCTTCTTAATGCATTCAAATTCGATTTAGCCTACATTTTCACAAAAATTTATCCTATTGACAATGAGTCATGAGAGATCAGTAATTGTTGAGTTATACAAGGCAGGAAAAAGCCCTCCTGAGATTTTAAAAATGTTAAATATTGCTAAAGGACGGAGAGCATTCATCTATAGGACAATAAACGTTACAATGAAACTGGGGACACGAACGACAAACCAAGATCTGGTCGTCCCTGTTCTGTGAGAACCGCAGCCCTCAAGAAGAGGGTGAGAGAACGAATTAGGCGAAATCCACGGTTATCCATGAGAAAAATGGCCAAGGAGTTGAAAGTTGCCCCGTCAAACTGTCCAAAAAGTGGTATACCGTAACCTGAAAATGCATTGTTTTAAAAGAAAGAAAGTACACTTCCTCTCAGAGTTAGTCAAGACAAAACGATTGTTGAGAAGCAAGGCGTTACTTGTAAGACACCCTACCGGCGGACTCGAAATTATCATCTTGACAGATGAAAAGATTTTCACTATAGCTGAGGCTACGAATGTTCAAAATGATCGTGTGATCTCTACGGCTATCTCAGAGATCCCTGATAAGTTTAGGTACATCAGTCGGAAAATGAAACCTCTCTGTGATGATTTGGGCTGGTGTCTCTGCTGTTGACCGTATGCCATTGATTTTCGTACCTGCTGGAGTGAAAATCAACGCGAAAACTTAAAAGGACTTGATCCTAGAGCCTGTTGTAAAAGATCTGAGCCAGACAATGTTTTCCGGACAGCCATTTGTTTCCAACAAGATGGTGCTCCTGCTCATACGGCGATTACCACACATGACTGGTTAGAGGGCAAATCCCTGATTTTATCCGAAAGGAAGAATGGCCTCTATATAGTCCTGATTTAAATCCAATAGACTATTCTCTTTGGTCCATCTTGGAGAATAGGGCTTGTTCGGTTTCACACAGCACTATAAAATCCCTGAAAAAGTCTTTGTGTCGCGAATGGGAGAAAATACTCCAGGAGACCCTGCGTGCAGCAGTGGAAAGTTTCCCTAAAACACTCAAGGCTGTATTATCCAAAAAAGGAGGATATATAGAATAACTATTATAGTAATTGAATCATAACATTAGTAAATAGTCGTATATGCACTATTAACATTATATTCCAAGTTGTAAAATAGAATGGAGAAAATCTTTTATATCAGAACTTAGCAGCTACCCTGTAAGTATGATATGCTGCCTCGCCCTTTGTTTGCACGTTTCTGAATATGTTCTGCAAGGAATGTATCATACTCAGCTAATAACGAGACAACCCAAATAATTACCATTATGCACAAATCCTACTATCTGATCACTCCCACGAAATGAAAGACCTTTTGAAGAAAGCATCTTAATCACATGTAAAATTCTCTGGAAGACTTGATGCCAATACTTTTTTTCAGACTCATATTGCTCAATTAGACTTTCATCTATATGCCCACCAGTCATTCTTCGCAAAATAAGTTTTTCAATAGATATTTTATGCAATTGACTGCCTTCATGGCGAAGTAAATCGCTGTCTCCATGCTTCCAATCTGAATAACCATTTGTTGCTAACTGTGAAGCTTCGTCTGGTGTTGAAAATAGCATGCAGATTGAGCAATACAACTTCCCAGATTCTACCGAATACCAAAGCCAGTCACGTTGAAATTTCTCACCGTTTAACTGGTCATGATAAAAGAGTGACTTAGTACATCGCCGCGTAAAGGTTTCACTAGGAAATGTCCTCTCCGAGGGACTAAAGTCGCTATCCATGTGCTGACAACCAGTAAACCCCTTTTGACAAAAATACTCGCGTAAATCATCGGACATTCTCCATTTTCCCACATCACCAGAGAATGATTCTTCCTGAAGGTAATTAAAGTTCAAACTTACAGTTTCACAAAGCATATTGCAACCAGATGGAACAGATAGAGATTCTGATAACACAGCCCTGCGGAAAAAAAAATTTAATTTGCTGATTGTTATTGCAAAACATTTTCTAATCCACATTTTAATTCTGATTTTGAAAAATGTTGTAAAATATACGTATCACGTCTAGTTTTTAGCAAATCATTTTTAAATATTGGTATATTTATCGATGAATTCATGATACCTCTACAAGTAAAATAGTTAAAATCTGCCATTTATAAATTTTTATTGATAATATAATCTTAGTTAATAAATAAATTTGAATATATTAGTCTGAATCAGGAGTAAATTTTCGTTTTTTTGACATTCTAGCATGAATAACATCAATACAATCTCTCTTGAGACACCAGCAGTAATCAGCCATCATATGAACGTCCCACCTCCCTTGATATCGTGTTTCCATTGTTTTTATGTCTTGGTGGAATCGTTCACCTTGCTCCTCGGAAACAGCTCCAAGATTCTCTGGAAAATAGTCAATATGACTGTAAAGAAAGTGAACTTTTACACTCATATTGCAGCCGAGATTCTTGTAAGGTTCAATCAACTCAATCACAAGTATTTTATAATTAGGAGATTTCGTATTTCCCAAGAAGTTTTTCATGACATTTACAAATGCATTCCATGCACATTTTTCTTTGCATATCATAGAATTTGAAAAATTATCATCTCGAACAAGTTGTCTTATCTGAGGACCGTCGAATATACCGGCTTTTCTTTTTTCATCACTTAGGTAGTAAAACTTCTCGGTAATATATTTGAAACAATTTCCTTCTTTATCTAATGCCCTTACAAACTGTTTCATCAATCCTAATTTTATATGAAGTGGTGGAAGCAAAATCTTGAGAGGATCCACTAGATGCTCGTGAATAATGTTCTTATCTCCAACATTAAGATTGGTTCAAGCTGGCCAGCTCTGTCTAGAATAGTGTTCGCTCTTTGCACGACTGTCCCATAAGCATAAAAAACAAGGGTATTTTGTATATCCTGATTGCTGTCCCAAAAGAATGCATAAGATTTTTAAGTCACCACAGATTACCCAATTGTGCTGGTTATAATTAATTTTATAAAGCACAATTTTCATGTTATCATATCGTTCCTTTAAACTTACTGAATGTCCAATTGGTATGGAACTAAATTTGTTGCCATTATGAAGTAGAACACATTTCAAACTTTGTTTTGAACTATCAATAAAGAGTCTCCAATCATTAGGTACATACGGACATCCAAGAGCATTAACTAGCGGTGAAACATCATGACAAAACACAAATCCGTCTTCCATTATGAAATATTTCAAAAATTCGATCTCTCTGTTCCTATATGAGTAAAATTTTGTTTCTGGGAGAAGCAAGTTTTTTCTTTTAGCCTAGAACCTAACAACTCCGCAGATTCTTTAGGTAAATCTAAATCACGCACCAAATCATTTAATTCAGACGGATTAAATAACTGTGGAGAATTAGAACGAGATAATACACACGGAATAAAATCCTCATCTTCTCTAATTAATGAATCTCTAGTTTCACAATTATCAATTTCCGAGATAACATCCAAATTAGTAAATTTTGGAACAGGTACATCAATAGAATGGGGAACGGGTCGTATTGCTGAATGTAAATTTGGATACTTGATCAATGACTTGGTTTTAGCATTGAATCCGGAAATATTCGCCATACAAAAGTAACAATCGCTAATGTGATTTTGTGGCTCTCTCCATATCATTGGAATTCCAAAACTTAAACTCTTTCTGATTCCTTTTGTCCATTGTCTCAAATTTTCTACACAAGATCGGCACACTGTATGTGGAGCCCATGTTTTGTCTTGATCACCTAATCTCATTCCAAAATATCCTAAATATGCTTTTTTAACAACTCCTGTTATCGCCGTAGTTTGTTTAGAAGTCATAAAACTACCACAAATATAACAAAAGACGTCTGGATCATTAGTGCACCTTCTCCGATAAGCCATATGATAATAAAATATCAAAATAGTAGACTATAGTACAATAAAGCTGTATTTAACAAAAATAAAAATAAAACAAATTATGTAGAAAAGAATGGAGTTAAAGGGACTAATTAGAAAATGCAATAAAGCACGCATCTGTTTATTTCAAAAGACAAAATTCACACATGTATCAAATATAATCATTTATTCTAGGGAAGTGTACTTAGAAAAATCGACTTACATTAAAATGACATTAGAGTAAAAACGAGACGTGATAGGGGAATTCTGATGACAGATTGAGAATCAGCATACTCAAGTTAACTAAAAACAACCCATGGATAATAATCAGCAAATTTGACGCAGGGCAGTGTAATCCAAGGTAAAGAGGTTCATTATTCACGATTTCAATGCAATGTTTACCATCTCCAGTTACATTAGCAATTGTGGATACTACTGCATTTACATCGGGGTTTTTCGTAGAGCAAAGCTCTGCCATTTTTTCTGGTACATTCTAAAATTTTCTGTAGTTTTCTTTCTTCTTCAGACTTAGCTTTTGCTTTGTCCCAACCACTGCGATATTTTTTCATCTTTCTTTATCTTGATATATCAAAATAAAATGGTAAGGAATGCTTGAAACTGGGCTAACACAAATATAATCGAAAGCTGCATATAATGCAATGAAGTAAAAAGTAAGCTATAAATACAAGGTATGCTTGGGCTTAGCGGATATTATTAAATTGCTCTGTGATAATCTTAGAAGATATAATTTAATATAAGAAAACATAAAGCAATGCTTACTGACAAAATTGAGTTTCACAATGATAACATAGACTATTGATTAACGACCAAAATTAATATGACAATATTAAGTCATAAACACATCTACATAAATCATGCCATTCTCAAAAAATAGTGAAACTTAGCCTGCTATGAGAATTAGCCATGGATCAACTTAAGGCCTTCTTATGAAATCCAGGTGCTTCTAGGGTCAACAAAACTAACTCTTGGCTCTGTCTACACGGCCTATGGCACTAACAAAGTGGGCCTATTTTTACGATGGGCCTGGGGCTGCAGCCCCATCAGCCCCCGCCTTAATCCGGCCCTGCATCGGGCTGTGGTTTTCCAAACGAACCAAACACCATCTCCCTTTGGAACCCACCCCGATGGAAGTTTGAAATCTCAATCACAGGTACCCCTCAATATGATGTTAAACCCCAATGCAAACTCTTGATAGAATTATTAAGTCATCAAAATTGTTCTAAAATTGGTAAAAATCGAAATTTGAGAATTTACTATTTCTTGATGCTATAGGCATAGGCAAGGGGTGCCAAATTAATGACCAAAAGCTACATAGCAGCTCGTCAGTAAAATAAATCATCAAATATAATTTGCATGCCTTAGTCTATTGTATTTTCCTTTATCAAATAACTTATATACAGGTCTAGTATACTGTAGTAACTATCAGGGCGTTCAATAAGTCTTGCGGGTTTTGATGTATCTTAGGAATTAGTCAAGTAATATATCTAACTTTCATATATTATGAGCCCATATAGTTAAACTCCATATACTGAAAGTTTCAAGCTTATTCAATACAAATTATGAATTTTTGAGATAGTTATGTGTAGTCAATTTATACCCACTGTTGAATATATGGCTTCAAAGGATGATAACTTCAACCTCAAATGGCGAGCTTACATAGAGTTTCGCACAATACTCAAGATCCAGCCCGTACAGATCTTCAGCGAGTTACAGGAGACATTGTGCGTGGATTGCCCTTCCAGATCTACTGTAGAGCGATGGGCTGTCCGTTTTAGCTCTAGTGATGCTGATGTCACAGATTTGCCTCGATCTGGAAGACCAGTATCCGTCACCACTTCAGAGAATATCGCACTCATTAAAATATGGTCATGGAAGACAAGTGCATTACTGTCAATCAGTTAGAACAAAGTATGGAGATTTCATCGGGAGCTATTCGTACAATTCTGACGACTGAGCTTGGCTACCGATCGATTTGTGGGAAATGGGTCCCGCATAAGCTCAGTGAGAATCAAAGGTTGGCACGACTGAATATCGCCAAGAAACTCTTGGAAACTTATGAGAACTGCGATTCTAGACTCCTAACAGAGATTATTACTGGTGACGAGACGTGGGTGTACTATCCAACATCATATAGCAAGTATAAGAAGCGATCATGAGTGGGGGATAACGACAACCGACGAAAATTCCTAGGCCCGACTACAGAAAACCTAAGATTATGTATACCATCTTCTTCAGTAGTCATGGAATTGTCTTGCAATTACCTTGTGAGAATGACAAAGCAGTTACTGCTACTTTCTTTACAGAGCATGTGTTTCGAAACTTGATAAAAATATAGAAAAGTACCGCCCGAAAACCGGAACGGAACTCGAGGAATGAAGATTTTGATTGATAAAGCCAGGTCCATACAGCTAAGCTTGCCAAAAACTTGGATGTAGAAGGGTTAGAATTACTCCCTCATCCACCTTATTCACCAGACCTAACCCCTGTGTGATATTTGGCTATTCTCCAAGCTTAAAATCTACCTCCAAGGCAAAGATTTTAACACATTACAAGCACTCGGAACGGGCCTGTACCAGTACTTCAAATCCATCCCCGAAGAAGAGTACAGAAATGTGTTTTACAAGTGGGTGGAAAGGTTCAAACTTTGTGTATCTGCAGGAGGGGATTACTTTGAATAAATAATATAGTGAATTAGTGTGTATAGTGTTTGTATCATACTCTATGATTTCACCCGCAAGACTTATTGAACGCCCTAGTATAGTACAGTTTTGATGTATTAGCTTTCCTATCATCTTCGAGGAATGGTCACTTTGTCGGATTAATGAAAGTCACCTTTTGAAATTAGGGTATGAAGTTTTTGTATTGCAAAAACTGTACTACAATGCCGGTCAAAAAGAATTGCTCAGAATTCATTTACCCCAAATTCTTATCTCTATGACTGATATTCACCGTAATGTTGTATTATTTAGTAATTTGTCGTTAGTACTTAGTACAACCTCTTTATGCTTGAACTATGGCTTTACATCTTTGCAGCATAATCTCAATTAGGGTATGGAGCCTGTTAATATAGATGCTATTCCAAGTGCTGCCTTTGGTTGTGAAACGAGGCCTACCCGGATAATTTGAAAAAAAGAAGAATGAATGAAATCGGTAAGTTGTGCAAATATCATGAGTGGAATAGCTGTGTTGATGTGTTACTTGTCAAAATAAATAGTTGAGTATGGTTTCGCAGGATTTCAACTATCTGGTCATATAAGACAATTTGACATTTACTAAACTGTATACTATAGATCAGCAATATATATATGGAATCTCTTCCTTTAATAATTTGTGGTATGTGCTGCTGAGTATTTCACAGTCGCGTGGCGACAAATGCACTAAAGAATGGCAATCTGGACGAAAGCTTAATATAGATTATCTCAGGAAAGTTGTCAAATTCATGAGATACAGTGGAAGCCGCTTAATGGGGACTCAGATAATCGGGATATCCGTTAAAACGGGACAATGGTTTGGGAACAGTTTTTACATAGAAAATCGTGGGATAATTGGGACATTTAATCGGGATTTTTATCCCGAATATTTGAAAGTTTATAATCGGTTATTTAGGATTTCTTATCCCGATTAACAGGATATTAATTGTATTCGCTCAATTGGGATTTCTATCCAAATTTAACGATTGTATATTTATTCAGAATCATTGTAAAATGGTTTGTTCTAAAACTAGGAATTTAAATATTATCTACAACCATAACAATACAACACCAATGCGATTACCATTTACTATACTAACATTATTAACATTGCTCACTCGCCTCAGTTTCCATTGGTTATTCCACCGTGTATCATTCCCTCAATAATGAGCACATTGTTGGGTATCCAAACGTTTCTATGGGTTGCAGTAATAAGCACATGCACTATTATTTAAACTATATTATCTTACTTTCTAAGTATATAACGTAACGCATTCTATGACCTCTTGAAGCGGAACTATACCCATACACAATCAAATCTCTACTAGACTCTAGATCAATCAGGATTAGTAGTATAGAAACAAGATATATTAGTTCATGTGACAATGAAAAACAAGTTTTGAATACTTAAATAACATAATCGATTAATCAGTTAATCGGTTAATCGGGACAAAACATTGACTCCCGAGCTGTCCCGATTAAGCGGCTTCCACTGTATTCTGCGTTGCAAAGGAAATAAATCCATACGTGATAGATAAATGCACTTTCAATTTATCCGTTCAAAATTGTCAATTTGTTGATCTTTGTATATCTGCCACTGGTACTGAATAGTACGATATTATTCCTGGTCAGTAACTGTGTTTAAACAATACCAACAAAATTTCTTTTTATTGCAGAGTCATATAACTTCTAATTGACATATGATGACCTAACTCTGGCCCAAAATCCACATGTCCCCGCTAGTTCCGTAGATAAAAGTTTTGAAGAACAAAATTGGAATATCACATCACAAGAAAGAAATGTATGGGCTATCTACAAGAGTTCAATAATTCACTCACATAGACTAACAATTACATAAATAGTTTATTGAATATAGCAGAACAATAGTGTAAATGTATCTAAACACAAAAAGACAAATACATCTGTGGACAATATCAGAATAAGTATGTAAGTAAGAATAGGTATGTAAATAGTAGTTATCTGTCTCATGAAGAATTTTTCGTCCAGACTAGCATTAGCTACACGGAGAAATAATAAATCTGGAGATCAATTCACCATTCCTACTTTTTGTCACAATAGCGTTTGTAAAGATAAAGGTAACCTAGTTTAAATGGAGGACTCTTTGATTCGGTAACTTTATCGTCATTAAATAAAACCCATTTACCTTCTTTAAGGATATGAGCAACATAATGGCCACTCATAGATGAAGAACCGATATGCGAAATTATAGATACTAAAGTATAATGTCCTGTTCCATCAGCGATATCGATTTTTGGTAGATTATCTGAAGATAACATCGAAGAAACTTCTTCAGTGTGTGAAAACAAATAATCAACAGCTCTTTCTACATTATTACCAGTCTTTCTTAGAGCATATACGGACTGAGCATGGGTAAATCCAAAGTCAACCAATGATTCAATTAAACTGTTCTCTGGCTCTTCCTCAATTTTGAATGAGGATTCTGGATTTAAGACCCACGAAAGTGCTGATTCAAAATCATTTTTAAACATTGACAAGGCTTTCCGGGATAATGTTTCATCGCAACCGACCTCTAACAATTTGGTAAGTATTTCTAAATTAACATCGCTTACATCGCTTGGCATTATAGTCTCTTTGGTGATTATATTTGGAGAGCGTAGAAATTCGATATCTAAAACGTTTTCTGTCCCTAAAATTTCAATATCTAGTTTTTTGGGCATCCAATCGTCTCCTAAATAGAATTTACCGAAATGAATAAATAAGTATTCGGGGAAAGTTGAAAATGTAGAGGTCTTGGATGCATTACCATATTTGTGATTAACCGGTGATAGAAAATCGGAAATAATATGAGGGGTTTGAAAACAATCAAGACATTCGCTGATACTTACTTGTGGCTTTGGCAAAATCTCTGTGGGCATATTTGTAAAATTATCTTCAATGATTATTTGATCTGTCACCTATAAAAAGAACATGAAATAATTCTGATCAAGAAGTTATGAATAAATGTATACACTGAGACTTAGCTAACCATCCACTCTGTGAAGTTGTCACAGGGGTGGCGGGAACCCTAAAAATTCACAAATTGCATGCATCCCCAGGAATCATGGGTTGCAATTGGAGTCCCTAACAGTAGCCCACGTTTGCCAGCAACCTTTTGCATTCCGCTAGCTCCGCCAATATAAATATAGTTGACTCTGCAACTGACTAATAGAATCCAAGAAGGGAAACTCCCAAAGAGATTGGAAAAACTTGGGGCTGATTTTTAGCTTCAAGCAACCTACAATAATTGTACCGCAGTACCTACAACAAAATTTGTCATGTTGAAGTTCGCAAGTCCTAGAGTTTTAGTAGTGACCATTGATAGCACATGTTTGATAATTTTCACCAGTTAATTCAAAAATAGGGTGTTCTGAAAAAGATTTTTGAATCTTACAATGTATAAACTCTCAACTTGTGAGGCTAACTAAGAAAGATAGATTGCGAAGTTTATACCAATCCGATAACATACAGACCTATAAGGAGCATAATGAAATGGAAATATTAGTAAAATCAGACAATTTCTACATTTTCCAAGAATGAAGTAAATCCATACCTATTGGGAACTGAAGGAACTAAATGGAATGAATTTATTGTATTGTATTAATTTATGAATTGAAATTGAAGTAATTGATTCAAATTGTTTCTTTTGCGTGGAAAGTATATAAATATCCGACGTTATTACACAAGATGAAATTGGAAAAATATATACACCATACCAACTTTGAAGATAATTATGGCGAAAAGATCAAAAGACGAGAATCCTGCGATTAAGTCGCTGGATCTACTAGCACATTGAATAAAGCTCTCAAATATTAAAACAGCCGATCGGAGCCAGTATAAAGAGATTTTCTGTCCGACAGTCCTTCTCATAGCTCTCTTGATGGGAAGATGCTACCAGATTGGAAAGGTGGAAAAAATGACAGAATGGCAGTAATTCTTTCAGATAAGGATGCAGAAAAGTTGTTAGAAATTCCCGACTCAAATGGGACATAAGGTACTCAATTTCTCCAGAGGTGGACGGATGTCGTTCCCCATCTTGCCGATCTCTGCATCGATACGATCGCGAGCAACACGGGCACGGTGGGTTATTCGCTTCAAGTAGGAGGAATTTTTATATTTAAATCAGGTCAATTTATATATTGAGGATGATTAGAAATATGTAGGTGTATCCAAATCTATAATAGCTTTGTATCAGAATCAAAATACATAAGTGTTGTACTAGCTCAAAGTCCAACCAAATTATGTTAATTTCGGGACTTTTGAAATCATATTTTGTTCACCCAACTTAAATAACTATAAATATAATTTCAACCTTCAAAAATTATCAAACATATGCTGGGTGTAGTTCTAATGTTATTTTTACAACTCAAACCCAATTTATGTGAATTATATTTAGTTTTCTATACTTAAACTTTGTGATCATACAGCATAATTATGGGTCATATAAAGTAAAAACTGCGAACAAATTTTGTTGTGAACATAAGTCTCTTGCAATTTCTCGCACTATAAAGGATATTACACTCATGACACAGTATCGAATAAAATCAGTCTATCAAACATTGTTCAGCGAAGTTTAGCGAAATCAAAATAATACCAACAGTCCATTCTATACTTTTGGTTACTATGGTATATCAAGCTAAAATGTTGAGATAATGTTTAACTCAACAGTATTCACATGATACACAAAGTACAATCTAACTTATCATAATGTTACTACATTTGGATAAACATTATCAGTGACTTATAACAAGTGTTTGACAATATAATCAATCTGTTGATGTCCCAACTCTCCACATTTCTTACAAAACCTACGGGTAATGCTTTAACAGAAAGGAATATGTTTCTTCATATAATGCCTTGGAGTCACTAACATAGAAGTTCTTAGGGGAATTAGTTACACGAAGAAGAAAAAAAACTATTTCTAAACAAAAACTTAAGATTTTAACGTCTTTTTGAGGTATAGGGAGAGCGCTGTTATAAAATGGAGATGATCAGAAAGAACGCATTTTACCATCTAACATTGAGACCATAATTTCAATAGTTACATAACTACTTTCATACTCGAAGCCAGTGGACATGAGTTCGCCAATTTGTGGATTCAAGAAATTCATTTGAGTAGTGACATTTTAATGTTCCCTTTTTGAGATAGCAATGCGATTGACTGCTTAGAGAATCTAGAATTTGGGTATTGATCAGACCAGAATTGAATATTATTGGAAATAAGAAATATGATGTCATAATTTTCAAATGCTAACTCATTCTCAAAATCTGACACATAAAACAAATATTCTTTAGTTTAAAGCTCAATAGCCAAAATTCAGGGTATAATAATAACTATTGTCGAGCTTATATCCTAAGGGAAATGTTTATCCAACAAATATATCACTGAGCACGGGAATTTATAGAATGGCTATACTGCCGCCATGAGGATTACAATAGAAGGTTGCTTTGCTTGATTTCGAATCATGTACTAGAAATACTAGAGGCAGCCGTGTTCGAAATGCTCTTCATCTCCTCCGCTCCTGAGAAGAGACATTTTAGAAAATTTAAGGATTTTGGTTTTTCATTGATCAAAATGACTCCCCCATTCTATGGACAATGATGCGTCAGGACGTGGCGGTATTTTTCAGACTGAACATTCCTGGCTTATGGAGCATCGGAGCTTGGCCATTGAATTCCTCCACTTACAGATGTTGGAATATTATCCAAGAGAGGACTATCTAGTGTTCATCTTGCTAGCCCTTTTAAGCTTGGTGACCAGAGACATAAACCTCGTTTCAGGCCAGCTGGTGCATACAACCAATCGCGTTGAATGGCGAAAGGTATATACTGTCTCAAATATTCGCCTACTATCACCAGTTCGAGTTATCAAAAGACGAGGTGTAGCGACTACTTCGGATTATACTGTTCACAGTGACTATCAATATCAAAATGTGGGTAACTGCATCAATGAGTACATTAACACCGAGCAACCATCTGATAATGTTACAAATGCTGAAGCGGTATACTTATATTGACCCCAATTTCAAAGGCGGCTATACATAAGATGCGCGTGCAACTCTTGCATTTAAGTGGGGATCTTGTGTATCCCACCATATTTTGATGACCTTCTCCCGGTCAATTTGAAGAATATTTCTAGCGAGATCCCCAAAACCAGCGAAAGCTAGTGATCGTTTGGGCAATCTAAGAGGTATTCAGCATCAAAATATTCAGAAAGGGAAAAATCTTACGATTTACTTATCATAATAATTAACAGGTACAACAGAATATTCAGATTTGGTTTTGGAAATTTTGAAGCATATTGGATGATCGTGGGTATTAGGAACAATCATCAAAATTGATATTATAATTTTCTAATATTGTAAATTACAATAATAGAATGAAACGTCTGGAGGACAGATAAGTAGTGCAGCTCGGGCAACTGTATTAAGTTTCTAACAAATGAACAAAATCATCAATAAGAAATAGTAAGATTATTGACATAATTCAAAGTATAAGCCAAAGGTGTCAATTTCATCAATCATATGATAAATCTTGTAAATATGCGAAGAAGAGATTAGCTGCGAATTCAAATACATATCCTTGTTTACATCAATCTTATATCTGTCCTCCGAAAGTGTAGCGTTCGTGATTTAACATTTGGGTTCTGAAAACCTTTGCAAAGGAAGCTATAATGTGTTGCTTGAGTGTCTTCTCGTTATATTTTGATATTTTTCGCCTGGATACTATAATGTGTTGTTTGGGTGGCTTCTCGTTGTATTTTGATACTTTTTCGTGTAGATAGATTATGTGTTCAAAATTTGTAGAAAAATATTTATAACTAGTAAAAACGATAATAATTTCAAGAATTAGCAAATTTAAGACTTGAATACGTGTTATTACTAACAAGAACAAATTGTACGTATACGCCTACAATAATTTCTCTGTTAATTGTTACTAAACACTAATTATCCGTAAGCCGAAAATTTCAAACTTTGAATAACAATTCTCTTTCCCTCATTTGGTATTTCCAATTCCAAAGTAAATCCAACTCAAATAGATAACGTCACCTGATTATCAATAGGTCTTCATTCAGTTATTCCATTGATTATAGAAATTATTGTTTATCCTTCAAGTATAACAAAAACAAAGATCAAGGTACAGAATATCACTAATTAGTATATAACTTCTGGACTTAGTTTGATAAGGCCACTATACATGATGCAACTTTGGCATACAAGGCAGCATATACTATAAAAAATTTTGCAAATAAAATTACGTTTTCAAGCAACATTGTTACAGTAAATAGAACATGTTCCTATTCTCATGCAACAAGAAACTTCTTGTATCAATGTTGCATAGATAATTCAACAAGCACGATGCAATTTTGTACATCTTGTAAGATTAGAAGTCACTGAATAATCAGATTTTGTCTAACCGGTCCTATTCCATGAATCTGGTTCAAAATAGATTCTCTTACTGTTGATTTTAATACAATTTCGGAGCTTTTATGCGATAATTCACGTTTAAGGAAGTGAGGTTGAAATTTACTGAAATTTCAGAATACGATATTTTTCAAAGTTGGCCCCTTTATTGGACCAAAGGGGATTCAAATGAATATAACAATAATTGTGGCAAATATACAAGTTCAATCGATTCTTGCAGGCAGGTATAACATTGAGTCCTATTTTAGGCTTGTTTTTGTCAGGCTAGTTAAAGCAGTATATATTTGCTTTAAAGTCCATTGGTATTATCAAATTGCTTTTCCCAGACGCTACTATTATTTCTTATCCTAGGAATCCAAAATCTATTGGGTAAAGATAAGTAAACTGGTCCACGGTAACAATCCTGAGGCGAACAGGGACAAATTGTATCATAATGTGTAAGAAATGTGAGGAATATCATAGTCGTTGCTGTAAGTTCTATCCCATCAATTTCTGGACAATCTGATTTATCAAATCAACTCTTTGTCGAATGGAAATCGCCTTCAATAATTCAGGATTTTCTCCACATCGGTTTCCGACCATTGACTCACAGTGCTTGGCAACATGCAGAGGTAGGTATATCCCCAAAATCTGATTTGGATATATTTTTGGGAATATCCATATCTGAATTAGTAGGAAAATATAAATCCAAAACTACAACATCTCAAAAAAATATTTTCAATAATTGAAAAATTATTTTCGAACTGTAAATTCTTACGCATTTGTGTTATCATCGTATTTTAGTAGTACATATAAGAATATATAATTTTTATAAGTCAATATTTCAAACGATACCAAAATTAATAGGCGAATAATGAAGTTTTTTGTCCTCTAATACTGGCTGTCGAGATTTTCCCTCCGAAAATTAAATTTATGAAATTTTGTATGGTTTAGTGTGTATCATCTCTTGTTTAACAAATATGACAATTAAATATCAAAATATATTGTTACTATCATTGGTCAAATATTTAACATATCGAAAAACATTTCAGGTCATTCATTGGGGAGACGGGCCAAAAAATTCAAAGAATGCAATATACAATTGAATAAAATTAACATAGTCTATTTATCATTAGCAATATACGTAGCATCTCTATCCATAGCCTATTAAAACAAGGCCTAACAGTAAAAGTACAGGAGAATTATGCTAATTGTCAAAAATATCAAATCCAAATGTTATATCAATGATTATCAAATATCTCTATATGGTTTTGCACAAAATATTGAAATTCCATTTGAAATTCTTTGAAGCAGATAGATATTTGATTATTTAGTGTATCAGTGCACAATATACACCCTGAAACCCTTTCAAGAATTTATAGACCTAATATCAACCTATAAAGCTTAAGACTGAGGTATATTCTGAGTGTATACAATTGAGAATATAACAGCATTTCCATCAAGATAAGGCTCAATAACTAATTGGTCATCACTAGAAGTAATAGAAGGTGAAGTAAAAGCTTTGACAAATGTATGTATGTATTGAGAAAAGTTCAGTAGGCCAGACTACATTATTAGGATGTTAGAGAACTTAAGAAGACCCTCGGATTAAAGAATTTGAATGTAAAAATATGAAAATTCGAACCAGCCATCATACGATAGAGTCCAGAATGATGTTCCAATAAGTCAGTTTTCAAACTAGCATACTTTTGGTTACTCAATTTACCCGAATTGCCAAGCAAGAACTGCTAGGATCTTGATATCCAAGACACTACACGAGGTAAATAAATGAAACGCTGATCGTGTAAGATCCCTTAATGGTATTGAGAGATGATCATTTAAACGGATGACTTTCAAGGGTGTACTAACATTGATTATTTCCATGTAGTAAGAAGGATTCGAATTAACGTTGAAGTAATATTTTCTGGTTCAACCAATTGTTACTTTTACTTATAATATATGAACAAAGTCTAATATGAGAATATGAAATCTAATTGAATCAAAAGACTATGTCTTGCCATATACCACTGTGTAGGCACCGTACACAGCGGTTTATCGCAAGAAATAGCCTAAAAACGAATATGGTAGAATTGTAAAATTTTAAGTGTAATGAAATTGAGAAAATATTGAGAGTGTATTTTGAAATTATGATTTGATCTAGGTCAAATTATTAACAAGAAATCATCATAGCATGTGAAGCCAAATAAGCAAAAGATATAAGTTTGTGTTAAACCTAAAATAACATCAATTCTTATTTCTTAGAAACGTTTAATTGTATTGTAATGTAATATCTTGGATGCAATTAGCGAATATTTGGAATTTACTAAAAACATCATATGGCTCAAAATGATGACTTGTTCTCAATCCTAAGTGGAGAAAAGTATTAAAGAATGAATCTCATAAATAGAACTCATTAAAGGACACAATCTGAAAACCACATTTTACTGATAAGAAATAATATACAAACAATTTCAATTGAATTTAAAGAGCACATCTAATTTTGGGCGTCCGCAAAGTGGCTAAAGAGTATTTCATGTTGTACATTCTAATGTCCACTTTTCGTTGCTAGGAAACACTAAATAGCCACTGAATTGTTCTAGTGAATTGAAGCACATTAGTATCTTACTTTCAGACAAAGCAATACCAATTATAAAACTGAGCTGCATTATCTAGCATATTTGTTCTCGTTAACTGTTAATAGACAAGACATACAACTCCATGGCAACGAATATATACATAATTACTATAATAAATAGCTCAGTGTAATTCAGGAACTTCTCTTCCTAAAACCAGACACTACTTAGCACTCATCCTAACAAGACATCTCTTTGAATTCAAACATGTAACAATGAAGTGGTTGAAGTTCTTGGTTAAGGTGAGGGCAAAAATGCCAATGTATGTTCACTTTTGAAAAGAGTAGATTCAAATATAACAATCCAAAAAAAACTGTAAAATCTATAATATTGGATTACTGTTGTTGGGAAATGAAGCGATTCCCTGGCAACCTTCACAAAAGAAGCGTCGTCTTACTGAAATTTTAGAGGATAACTCCGAATATATTGTTACTATGAGTAAGGATCTTCTATCTCTTCACTTAGCAACAACTCGTAAGTCAAAAGCTGTTCTAGAGGTCATCAGATTAGTGTCCGAACGTGAGCACACTTCTTCCATCACAATTGCATCTCTTGCATTACAACTACTGGCCAATGAAGAGAACAATCGCACAGTTGCTAGTTTATCAAAATCAATTGCTTATAAAGGAAACTTCAGTGATCGAGACAAACAATATATATTCCCAAAGATAAATCAGTATTCGTTGTACACCTTGTGGAAAAATGAAGAAGAAAATATACTCAGTTTCGACAGTTATTGCTTCATAATGGAGTCAATCTTGGTGAATATAAATATGTTGCAGACATCAGGGGTTCATTAATCTAACGACCTATAATTATATTGCATCCTGAAATTAGTAAGCCAATTAGAGGGGTATATATCATATATCAAATTTGTTAAGCAAACAGCTGAACGAAAGGTAGACTCAATTAACTCGCTATCTGTTGACGATTATCCACTAACTCTCAAATTAACTGATGGATTAGATGTGTCAAAAGTCACATAACGTATAACCAAAAGAGAACGAAACAGATCCTAAAAGCTATATCATATTTACTTTAAACCAAAAGACATCATTGCAGAATCAGGTAGGGTGATCTGGAAAAAGAGCTCTCCTTTCTCTAAAAGGCCAGTTTTTCTTTGAGCAGCTAAAGAGAGAGTGAGGAAAACATTCGGGAATTCATGAATCAATTCATCAATCCTGACACATAAGTTATGAAGGAACAAGGTATAAATGTGTGTAATGGAGTTATCAATGTTGACATAATATGGTAATGTTAGATGGGAAAATAGCAGCAATATTTTCAAGGCAGGAGATGCTAACTCATTCATACCTCATTGACCGTGAATAGATTATTCAGGGCTTACCTATTAATAGGGAAATTACAGAGGCAATAGAAAAGTTTGGGGAGATTAAAGATATCGAAGCGATTATCAAACTTTCATTTGCCCAAAGGTACAGCTTGACTCATCAACCCATTTCAACAATCGATATCAGCCCTGCTTCACCACTTAATATATACACTCGCGTTTTCGTTAGATCAATGTATTAATAATTAATTTATCGCTTGAATTATGGGAAAATTACAAGGTCTCCAAATTCTCCACATATTAAGAGATCTATGAAATAAGTCCGAAACACAATTCAAGCATTTTTATACAAATCTAAATACATAGAGTGTCATAAGTTTAGTTGATGCCAAACACAGAATAGTACTCTCCAAAACACATGCTCAATTAGCAGCTTTAGTCAAAATTTTTAATTCTAACAAAAAATAAACAGAAGATCTTAGAAATATGCGTAAAGAAACCTACCTCTTTCGACTTGATTCATTTCAGTGGGCTAGTATTATTCTAACTCTACACAAAATATTTGCCCATGCTGAAGAATTATTGTATAAATGTAGTTCTGGTTTTGGATCAAAAAGTTGCCAGGAAAAGGCCTAGAATCTTGGAATATACTAGATCGAAAATACAGCTAACATCTATCTCGTAAGTATAGTTTTCAAACTAACATCACAGATATTTCGTGAGGTTAGCATTAGAGTATGTGAAAGATGTTAGAATCATATCGCATAAGTGCCAATTGCTTCAAAGCTAACATACAGGGTGTTATGGATATATAGAATTTTGTTACTTCCTAATTGGTGGAAACATGCATGATTGAATGAAATATGTATGGATATTTGGTGTATATACCGTATTCTTTGTATATACTATTGAAAATATGCATATTAACCAGTTACATTTCTCATTCTAGCATTACATTGACCACAAATTCATTATGAATTCCACGTAATATAGTTAAATAAGCGTTTATGGAAGTGATAAATTATTTATCTACGTGTCTTTCACCGTTTTAGTATATTATACAACTATTCATTATCACGATTACGAATACTCATTATATAAGTAATATAATTTCTACTTATAGTAATTAAACTTAGATACAGGGTAAATAAATTTCTGCCATATTGATTATTGGTTTCGATATACTTCAAAAATAATAATGGTATTAATATACTCTTGGCCAACCCCCAATAGTGATTTGTTAATTCAAGTGGGATTGATATTATTGTGAAAACAGAGTTATTCCGAAATTTGGTCAAGTCTCAATTACCTGTGCTCAGGGATAAATCCCTAGATACAGTCAGGGCACCTTTGGAATGTATTATGACAATCCATTAATCAACTATTTCAATCCGTAGAAACAAATTGAGCAATTACGTATTTTAGTGTGCGAAATATATTGCACCAAAATCGCACTCAATATCCTAAGGTCCTTTTAGGTCTATTTCGAATATCATTTGACAACACATTAGCTAATTGTTCATTATTTGGAAACATAATGAGTACTTAGATATGTTTTTACTCAGTTTCAGACAAATATCGTTAGTATACAGAGAAAATTATCCAATAATTGGATACATTAAGATAGTCAATTTTCACTAAAGAATAAAATTAACATACAAGATTATCAAACTGTAACAGGAATATATCTTCCTTAGCATGGGGCATTTAAGACCACTGTGCTCTATAAGGGTTTGAAATTTGTTACTTGGACAAATAGTTCGAAAATATTCATATTCGGAGGATAATTATCAGTTGAAATTACCTATACGCGTAAACCACAACTCTCAATATCAATGATAAACACTTTGAAGATGGGAAATACAAGACCATTTCTTATATAAGCTAGATACCATAAACGCGAACACAGTTCTGGTCGGGCCCTCGGGTTTCCAATTACGAGCAAAGATTTCCCCAATTTACACGTAATACTAAATGTACTGTGTATTTAATCCATTTAGCTATGTTATTTCTTTCTAGTGAACTGAAGCAAGAAGTAACTTAGGCGCCAGGGTAGAGAAATCGTTTTCAATGCAAAACGAAGAACATATTGTATTCAAAGTCTAAACGTAGAAAGAGAAATACGCTCTATAACCTTGAGATATACATAACATACTGGAGAAATTAGATGAGTCGTAACTGACATGACTTGAGAAATTACAATATACTTTTGCCTGTTCTTTGGAAGAAATATATTATTAAATTGACAAAGATGATAAATTTGAGCTTGGCTAACTGAAGAAGAATTGTTTTCAGTATCCTCTATGCCGGCTAAATCAATAAACGTCTTTATATGTCCTTCGGCACTAGGATATGAAAAGAACGTGATTTAGTATAGTGATCATCAGATAAGGATTTTTTGAAAATTTGATGTATTAATGATCCAATTTGTCGAATATTATTATTGAATTTAGCACAGTAGTTGTACTTTATCCATGGAACCTGGCTGATCCAGAGAAAATGAATAAATTTCTAGATATAAATCAACTTAACTAATATTTTCAATAAGACGAAGAAGAATAAAGCTTGTATCAGAATTGTCAGTATGCCATACTAACCAACAGTTTGGGAAAACAATATATTTGAAATTAGCTCTCAGATCCTGCAAATTTCAATTGATGAATTTATGTTTGGCCTCACTGTCAGATTTTAGACTAAGCTAATGCAGTAGTTTGGAACTAGGCTTAACTGACACCCCATTTAAAAGCTCCGCGGATCACTGTTACCCCAACCTACAGGAACTACTGTATATTGATAAAACACGAAAAATAATATTGGATTTAACCTAACCTCAATATATCTATCTATTAGATAAAATTATAAACTCTGAACAGTTATCTCTAATGGATAAAATGACACTTACCAATCTTAATAATTCCTTTAAACTACTGCTTGGATTGTGACAGTACCATCTTATATCGCTTTCAGGATTGAGTCTATTTCGCGGTTTCGTCTTTAAGTTGTTGCCTTTTGCGAGGTAGGTAGTCGCAAAAGGCAACAAAAACGGCCGCCTATTCATGTGCCAATGGTTGAGCTTTCGCTGGCTGACTCATCCAGAAGGACTCGAGGTCAAAACCTTCATATTCTCCTTGAGCAGTTCAGCCCGCTGGCAATTCAAGGAGTTTCTGCCAGTCCATTTGGCTTCTCTGGAAGGTTTTGTAGGGAACATCTGAACGGGTTGAGAACCCATCCTACGCTTTCTTTTAGCATAGTTTCCTCTGGGAAGTACTGTTCAAATCGCAAGTTCAATTTGCTCAAGTGGTGAAAAACCACAGCTTTAACAGTCTCAAAGATAGTTCGGCGTCTTCGAGATACTTCGCGAGACGACTGAAAGATGCAATCTTACCTTCCCCAGCTCTTATTGCCCAAAGCTCAAGTTTTGTCATAAATGCACAAATTTGCTGGCTAACTGAATGATATATTGATTTCGTTCAAGAGCACGAAATTGTCCACTAAATATTCCAACAGAGACACCCACTTGTTGTTTTGAAATTTGATGGCCCAGCAATGCTTCTTGTCGGCCAGCAAAACTGCAACTTCAGTCCTCAGTATCCCAAGTCTCTCCAGGGCGTTGCTGCGTGAAGGACACCGTGTCTCACAGTACATGAGCAAGATGGAATACTCCGAATCTGCTTCTTCATACAATTCCCGGAATAATCGGGCAGTTAGCGGCTAGGTCTTGATGAAAATGATTATCTTGGTTACATTATTCATTAGTTCGTCTATATCAGGCTCTAAAGCATTCACGCCCAATGTCTATCTGTGAATCCCAACCATAGCTGGCGCTCCGGCGGTGGAAACTGCAAACCAATCAGTTCAGTACAAATCTACATCTCGAGATGCAAGAAATTAGTCAACCATGTTGAAAACATCGAGTCCACGAGTTGTTGTTTCCAGCTGGTTCCAGAACAGCTTCTCTGCTCCGATCCTGTATTCAGCTCGAAATCTGACGTATACCACGAGCTGAGTATCGCTCCCGAGGTCAAGGTTTCGTCCAATTTCATTGCGAACAACACATTTTTCTTTATGGCTATGCTCAACTGGTCCTTGATGTTCTGTACCAACTCATCCAACCTCTTCGAAACTGTCCTTGCTGACAATGGAACAGTTCCCAATTTCGCTGCTTGCTCCTTCTCACACATAATCTCTGTTATCGTTGTTGCATCCGGTTTGATAAGTTCCTCAGCGGTGTTGTGCCGCTTTATTGCACGAGCTATTAGCCATGCCACTTCTAAGCTTGCTTCTAAAGAGTCCCGCTGATCAAATGTAGCTTTTGGCATGTGATCCAACCCCTACCTTGAGACTCGACTCCCTTATAGGGAAAATATTTCTTTGGCTTATCCAAAGGTGCAGGGTGTTTGTTGCGCAGATACTTCTGCAGTTGAGATGATTTCAGGGACTCTGGACACAGCACAGCTCGGGTGTTGAAATGAAGCCATACTCCAAGAGTTCCTCTTTGATTCTTGAATTTATCATGCTGCAAATGAGATTACAAGCAAAAAATAATTAAACACACACGGCATATTGAGATCGCTTGCTATTGGTATAATAGAAATTTTTACTTATATTAAATTAACTGCTTTCTCTCGTAGACATAAGTTGTGTTCATACTATTAAATCCGGATGGGCCTAATTCCCCAAGAAAGTCTGAAATTACCCTCAATGGGGTAATTTACCCCTATATCCCGACCACTGGCTTAATTGTTTGATTCGACATTTCATTCACTTTTGATTCAGCAGCGTACTTAGTTACCCCTGGGAGGCCGTTTAGAGCAGGCCTGTGAGCATATTTTGAAATTTGGCTAATTTATTTACTGTATAATCATAAACAACAATAATTTTAGATATTATTAATCCAAAAGAGTGAAATTAGATTCAGCATATTCGATATATTTAGTGAAGTTTTATTGAATTCTATTTACTTCCTTCAATTAACACGATAAATACATAGTTATGCAAAATCTCAAATCGCATACAGTGAATCTTTCCTTGACAACGGACAAACAGACAAAGAAACAATAATTGAGATTTAATAATATAGATTATCAGGTTGTAGGAAGTCGAGTAAATACTATAATGTGGGTATAATGATTATGTAATCATACGAGCCATTACCAAGATATTGTTCGATATTCATAATAATGAGTTATTTCTGATCTCCCTTGTAACTCAAGAACGAGCCAACTTTGTATTAGAATTGCATTAAATAATCCATAGATAATTTCATGCATTCACCTTAAAACCAAAATACAATATTTACCGTCTGCTATGCATCAAAAAATGGCATATTCTAGCAAATACTTGCTTACTGGACACATATTATAGTACATTCCTGAATTATTGGGCATAAAATTGTTCATAATATGTTGTACCAAAATATACAATTTGATATGATATCTAGTACCATAGTGAAGTAATACCGTATATGCACATATATAGTAATATTCAAGATTGCGCGATAATCTTCATTGATGTCGCATCAAAATATATTATCAAAATATGGAAAATGGGCATGTACTATAGGTTTGCAATCTTGATTTAACCACAATAGTAACGATTATAGAGCTAGTGAATATTGACAAACAAGTGCAATCCATGGTATCAGCTGAAAAAAGTCGCCCAGTTTACCATTTCAATTTTTTGATGTTTGTGTCATATAGTGTTTCGAAGTAGCAGTTTATCCAAAAATGTCAGCCTATTAGGGAACACATGACGTCTTTCAATCTAAAAAATACTTTCAAAATGTGGAAAATATGATTCATTAACTATACTTGTGATGAGTTATTTTTAAACCGAATCAACTACAATGCACCTTTTTATCCCTGATAAATAAATTATATATTTTGTGTCCAGGGATAAATAAGTGCATTATAGTTGATTGGAAGTAACGAGTGGACTCCAACCGTATACCAAATTTTAAAAGAATGTACTGAAAGATTTGTATACTCCGCCGTTCAATAAGTAGTTATTCCAATTTTGTAAGTCGCAATATTTTGGCCCAGATCAAACTGAATTTTCTAATAACAATCCATCCATTGTGAATTCAATAATGCAAAGCGTTTTTGATTCTGATGTCTCGTTCTAACATTGTACCTATTTACATTTTGACAGTTTATTATAGTAACATTTTTAATGGCTTCAAAAAGTACAGATTTCAAAATTGTGCAGAGAACATATGTGAAGATCAGAACACTGCTCAAAGTTTCACCAACAGATGTCCACAAAGATTTAGAGGAAGTTTAAAAGAATACAGCACTTCCATACTCCACTGCTGTTGATTGGGCTAGACGCTTTCGTGAAAGTAGAGAGTCCATTGAAGATGGGGTAAGAATAGGGAGACCAGTTTCCAGCGCCAGTAACAAAAATATCCTTGAGGTATCTGCGTTACTTGAAGAAGGCCCTCATTTCACGCTTGTGGAGATAGTTGATGCGGTTGGGATCTCAACGGAAACTGCTCAAGCTATTGTACATGATAATATGAAATTCCGTAGGATATGTGCTCGATGGGTGCCGCATTTACTAACTCAGGCCCAGAAAGCAAAGAGGGTCCAATGCGCTACTAAATTGCTCTTTGAGTTTGATCGAGCTGACTCCAGAAGGTTATTTGAGATTGTAACAGGTGAGGAAACTTGGGTACGTTATTCTGAGCCTTTTTCAAAAGAAGCAAACAAAGTATGGGTGGAAAAATGACAGGACCCACCAATAATCCCTCGACATGACTTTCGGGATCCGAAGGTTATGTACTGTATATTTTTTTATTCTAATGGTCAAGTGTGCCAGAATTGTGTCCCCAAACACCAAACAATAACAGGCTCCTTCTACACCAATGAGTGTCTAACAGAGGTTGGAAAATTCTACCAAAATCCACGGCCAGGGACTGGAACTCGTGGATTGCGAATATTGCAAGATAACGCCCGACCGCACAAGACAAAGCTGGTTAGAGAAAAGTTAGTAGCTATGAAGATTGTGGAGCTAGATCACCCTCCCTACTTGCTAGATCTAGCTCACTGTGACTTTTCGTTGTTTCCAAAGCTAAAGAAACATCTATCAGGCAGAAAATATGAGAGTCAAGCTCAGATAGGATCGGCGATTTTCCAGTATATGAAAGGTATACCTGCCGAAGACTACAAAAAGTATTTTTCGATTGGATAAAAAGGCTGAGATTGGTTTTACAGCACGAAGGGGAATACTCTGAGAAACTCCATCACTGACTACACAATTATGCTAGAAAAATCTAGAATTATAATGTGATAACGACTACTTATTGAACGCCCATAGTATAAAGCAATGTATTTATAAGTACATTGAAAAGATATATATAAATCATAGATTCCAGACTAACAAAATTACAGAAATTTTACCTTTGATTGGATAGTACTAGACAATTTTGGAATTGGTAAGCTCAGGATAGATTCATTTCGTATAGAATACTGAACATGATGAGTTTGTAGACATTCTAAACGATCCTGTATCTTAAACCGAAATATATCACAAGGGTTAGTTTTTGAGGATAAAAGATGTCTATCAATAGTATTCAATAAATATAGTAGAAACTCCTGTGCATCTTGCTGTTTTTTTGATGAAAATTCACGATGACCCTTGCCAATCGCAGTCCGAAAATGCAACAGTGATATTGGGTTGTTCTCGAAATCTGTCAGAATCTGTTTTGGAATAACGGCTTGATTTGGAAGCGAATCAAAAATAGTGCTGGAAGGCAACGATGATTCTGATGAATACTCTCTAAAATATATTCCACGAGCCAATTTTTTTATTTGAAATATCAGGTCAAATATTACGTTCTTTTCTTCAAATAATGTCAAGTAATCAACAGTACCATAGAAGTATTCATAAAAACGTGGAATGGAGAAGAGGACTTGAATTACAGAATTAATATAGCAAGAATTGCCAAGGTTATTCAAACCAGTATAACCTGAACCACAAAGTGGCTTCAAATTTGAATCTGATTCTTGGATAATAGAAGCCTCCCCAATGTGAATATTCAAATCAATCTACAAATAGATGAATAAATATCTACGTGTACCAATACTATTACAAAGTTCCTATAGGGAAATCCCCTAATGACATGGATGATGTGCGAAGTATGTACGTCCGCAGTCCGCGCGCCCGTGGGAAATATAGCAGCACAATTAAAATGAAAATTTGTAGAAAAATAAATATTTTGTATAAGAGATTTGCACCTAGGGTAATAACTTTTTCTAAAGTAAATATTTCAAACCTCTTTGGTGATTAATCAGAGTTTCAAACCCTTCTATGTGAATACAAACGCACGCTAGCGATTAGGCTTCAACATGCTGTGAGGGGTAATTGGGACGTAGAGTCCGAATTTGTGAATTTCAGAGTGTGAAAGTTACAAATTCGAAGATTCACCACATGAATAAGTATATTTTCAAACCTTATTGCACAAAATAAATCATGCTAGAGAGTTCATTGTAAATGTTAGTTAGTCGTAATCGAGTAGGTAGATTTCAAATTTCACATTTTCAAATCTAAATCTATATGCCAAATCACATGTAATCATAAAACAAACAAATAATCCTGAGCTACACTGTCATTCTGTCGGCTGGGCATTTTTTCAATTGCCACCATGGCAAAGGACGTGAACAAGTGGCAGATGGGGGATAGTTATCTAATCAAAATCGCAATATCTAATTAACATTAAATTAAATACTATTGCATAAATAGTTATTATATGCAATCGTTATGACATTGTATCATAAAAATCTATTAAATTCAATAATACGGACCTAGAATGTAATATTTAACAAATCACCAACTAGCAAAATTCGTATATATATAAGTTACTACCTCACAAACTTTAGGTTATGTTAGTGGAAATGAAACTATTCCGCAAACCGAATATGCTTAATCCTAGCAGTTAACTGGATAGGCGGCGTGTAACCTGCTAACTGGATCACGGAATACTTCCCTATAACTAGTTGAGTATTTTCCATGGAATTTTACGAATAATTTTGGTAAGGGAGAGTATATCAATGTGTTTGAATATTCTGGATTGTTTGAACAAACTGGAAGAGATTCAGGGCAAAAGTCCGCATACAAGGAACTTTGGGCCAGAGTCGGGAAAGTTCGAGTCTTGGACGAAAGTCCACATTGATGATGAAATTATGACGTCATTGTCACAATTTTCGGATTTCATTCACATTATCAGCCACTGTCCAAGCAATAAAAATCGGGACAAATTCCTGAATCGATGTTTCCGAATTAATATTAGCTGACTGTGTTCACAAGTGTATAACAAGTATATTAAAAATACCTATGTTTAATTATCTTAAATTTTCAGGACAATCTATTAATTTTGATATGTATAATGACGATCTAACAAATGACCAATATGGAATATGATTTCGTATGTCCATATTCGTATTCAAATATATATATATTAGAATATATTTATCTAGGTTTATTCGCATCACTATCATAAATTTTAGTAATAATTGATAAATGTCTTGTACCATGGATTAAATTCCCAGTAATAACAAATTGATATCTACTCTCTAGTAAATCACTACATAAGCCGGTATAGCAGTATAGTGAAAAAAGTGTCATGAATGTCGATATTCTTAAACCAAGTTGTTTTGAATCTCACCATAGATAAGGCACTCTATCAATTCAGCAAAAAATAATTTATCATCATTTGATATCACGGAATACCGACATGATTAGGATGATGGAAAAAGTTTCAGAAATGTTGGCGTGAAGTATTTATGGGAAGGTATTGGGGAAGTACCGTAGTTGTGGTAGATTCGAAAGTGGCTAATGCCAAGGGAGCGGATTCTGTGATGTTGCCAAGATGAAGAATAGAGTAACTAACTTTTGCAAATAGTTTAGGTGTGCAGGTTGTTTGTTATCAGGTGAATGGATTGTACAGGGTGACAAATAAGTTCTGTCCCATATGTTTGATGTAGTGTAGTTCCTTATTAAAGAACCAGATTAAACAGTTATAGTGTAAGATAAGTAACAATGTATATATTTAAAGTATTCAATGGTAATCTGTACATTCTGAACAAGCTAAAAGATTCTAGGCAAAATGGAGAAGAATAGGGTGGCTATTGTTAAATTATATTTGCAAGGGAAAAGCCAAAGCGAAATATTGAAGATTCTCAATTTCCCCATGTCGCGCAGGAAATTGATATATCGTACTATTAAAAGATATAAGGACACTGGTAGTACCTCAGACAGGCAGAGAAGTGGACGTCCAACATCTGCGACCACTACCCAGAAGAGAAAGGTTATCCGTAGTCGGATTCAGCGAAATCCGCAACGTTCGATGCGAAAAATGGCGCTAGAACTCAAAATATCAAGAGAATCGGTCCGAACAATTGTGAAGAGCGATATGGGCCTATTTCCTTACAAAAAGAGGAAGGTTCATTTTATTTCGCCACAGATTAAAGAAAAGAGACTAGCCAGGAGCAAGGCCTTACTCGCCCGGCTCGTAAGTTTTGGCCTTGATGAAATTTTATTCTCGGATGAGAAATTATTCACGGTCGAGCAGGCGTACAATCGTCAAAACGATCGAGTATTGTCTCTTCTCCATCTTCCATACCACAAGAGTATCGATGCGTCCAAAGAGTTCAGCATCCTCAGTCAGTGATGGTTTGGGCGGGGGTGTCCGCAAAAGGCCGTACCCCACTGGTTTTCATCCCACCGGGCGTAAAAATAAACGCTGTTAAATATCAGGAGCTCGTTTTAGACCCAATAGTGAGAGGCCTTGGTAAGACCATGTTCAATAATCGTCCATTTTTATTCCAGCAAGACGGTGCGCCAGCCCACACAGCGAAAGTCAACCAACAGTGGTTACGAAACAATATCCCAGACTTCATCTCCAAGGAGGAATGGCCTCCTTCCAGCCCAGATCTCAACCCGATGGACTTCTCGTTGTGGTCGATATTGGAGACAAATGCGTGCACTACTTCCCATAAGAGTATCAAGTCTCTAAAAACGTCTTTACCCCGAGAATGGGCAAAAATCCCGCAGGAAAAGTTGCGTGCCGCTGTTGAGTCCGTCCCCAAGCGGCTAAGAGCTGTCATCAAAAAGAAAGGGGGCTATATCGAACAATTGAATATATTATGAATCTATATTTAGTTTGCTAAGTTATAGCATAATTTCAAGCCAATATCTTAGTTCATAGCTTAGTTATAATAAATTTTCAATGGGACAGAACTTATTTGTCACCCTGTATGTAGACGCGACAAATGAATTTCGCCCGCTGGGAATGGTGGGATAGATATTTGCTGGAATACGAGATGACTCACAAGAACTTGAAAATATCAAGAAGCTAATAAAGAATTTCTTATGTTTTTAATGAGACGTCTGGGACGTGGCAGTAATGCAATGTGACCAAGTCAAACCTGGGCAGAATTTTCCAGACCAGGTTTTGACCAGGTCACAACCTTGATACTGAAAATAGTGGCCACATTCAAAATCTAGATAGATGGTAACTACACATATATATTTGCATGGATATAAATCGTTAAGGCGCGCTGTTGTAGCCCGAAAGTATATACCCACTAGAATATACCAGGGTATATTCTGGGCTGGCCCAGATTATACCGCCCTGGGGTTATGTTATGGGCTAGCCCACTTCATACTAGAGCTGATTGAGGATGGGGTATAATCATGGCTGTAACACCGGGCCAGTTGTGCTACCCATAAGTGGTTCACCCTTTGCAGAACGATATTTCAGGATCATTATTGGCGGCTAATAAACTACCACTTAGATATGTATATCTATAAATCTGTTCTAAGCCTAATAACTGAATCGATCTCTGGTAAAGATTGAAGTCTATCTTCAATTCATATATTCATAAGAAGTGGTTATACATATGTTTTAGAGAGAATCGAATTTGAATTTAGTTTACAATAGATGGAATTTGTCTAGTTGATATATTCTTTAAACAGGTGGTTTCTAGGCTTATGTGTTATGACTCTTTGACTTTTGGGGAGAGATAATGAACAAATTGAATGAAGAGTGAATAGTTGAGCAACTGTTTCTTAGAGTCCAGAACTACATTCTTGCCATAAAAAATCAATATATATATATAGATAGTTGTACTAGAAGTTGTTGCCCCAATCTTTTCTTTATTAAAAGACAATCCACCTTTCCTGGAGAGACTTTCTTAAAGAAGTGAAATAAGAAGTTCATTGGACCATCAGAATTGCAGAGACGACACCCAACAACAGTGCATTTATTAGGCATATCAATTTCATAAGGTGGATTGAAATGTGTATAAGGAAGGTAAATGAACTAAAGAAACTGCTAACCAAATACTGCAGGCAAAATGTATGAACAGGTGTTAAAATCTCGATTCTGCGGTCTTGCCATACTAGAGAGATGGGCTCCAGCAAAGCAGGGCTCTATTTCAAAAGTAAGAGAGCTTCGCCTAAGTTTTGTTGGAAAGTACTTCCCAAATCAAATAATAAAGTGACTCATATATTTACAGGGGGGGCGCGGCAATTGATCGACTGACAACGTTTGCAATTGATAGAATTTTTAAGGTTTGCAAATGATCAACTCTAGAATTGATTTATCCTAACCTTGACTAATATTATTGAGAATATAATGATTTAATTAATGAATTGAAAAACATATTGAAGGAAAAATGAAAAACAACAGTAAAATATATTGGAGAGAAAAAATTAAGTAAAAATTTTGAATCTTTGCTCTATATTGCACCTGCATATTGGACATTGTTCCAAGGATGCACTGCATTCCTCACAACATTGTGCATGCCTACAAGGAAGAAATAGGACTGTTGTTGCTCTCTGAAGTAAGCACACACAACAATTAACCTGAATATCATCTTCAGGCTCTTCATCGACGATGACTCATCTGGGCAATCTCCAAGTAGGTTTATTGGGTTTGTATCCGGGTGGATAGAGCTAGCTATTACATCCACATATTGAGTTGGACTATATTCTCCCGACACATGCTTTTCTTTGCATTGAGCACGAAACGAATCATTTTGGATGCCCTTCAACTTACGACTCCGAGTAATGTTAATGCCTTTTGCTGGGCGCTGAATATCTAAATCTGTATCCTGTATCATCTTATTGAGGATTTCAACAAAAGACCATACACGCGGGTGAGAGACCACGATGTCCTTTATTAATCTACAGTGGTAGTTCTCTGCTCCATTATTTGTGACATGTGGCAGTTAAAAATAGATAATTCGTTCCTAGGAATAGAAATAATCCATTGACATCTTAAATACTTCTAAAAATTGTATATTGATTCATATGAACTTCACTAAGAGGCAAATCTCTTACTTCCAGTTGATTGAATACAGATATAATCTGATCTTCAGGAAGGAAAGGAAGAGTCATAAATGATCTAACTAGTTTTTAAAAATCTGCATTATTGTGATTAACAGTTGACAGACTTAACTTTTGTATTTTCCGCCAAATACATTGAGTGTAGTGAAAATGACATCCTCGTAGATGAATACCTTGGAACTGTCTCTTTACAGCATTTCTAGCCCCCTTCTCCCAATCAGACATTCCATGGATAGGTTTTAGTTTCGGAACAAGTTCGTGTATTCTAGCTAGAACAACTGTATAGATTTCCTCATGCTTGGATGTAAGAAGACAATGGATAACCGGCAGTACATTGCGTCCAAAGCGGGCGAAAATAGTCCACAATTGATAGAACTGGGATGGTACCGTCTAAAATGTACCATCAAAATAAATGTGATCCACTTCAGAGAGAGAAATCTTTATCTTATCTGAGAAAAATATCACACCAGTTTCACAACCTACTTGTACTTCACCTTTGTAGTATATACCAAAATCAGATGATACAATAAGTTGACAAAATTCAGTAGCACCTTTAGGAATAGGTGGTTCAATTTCTCTTCTTGCTCGATACATTGCACTCTCTAAAGTTTTGTATGACACATCAATTGCAGAAGAATCATCACGAACAACATCTTTGAACACTTAGATAACCTTTCACGTGAAGATCTCGCCGCAGAAACACATTTAGATTTTAGAACTAAAACTTCAGTATTATAATCAGAAACTAGATGGTTATGGTGTTTTAAAGGATCAATAGTATTGGATTCAGAGTTTAACTTTGCAGATCCTTTACACTTTACTTTCTGATGTAAAACACATCGGAGATGGATTATCCCAGGTCTGGCTTTGTGTTGAGTGTATCTAAAACCATCTGGAGTAGTGAAAATTGTTCCCCTTTTATGTTTATAAATTCCGAAAACGTAGTCCATGATAAGAATGATAATAAAGTTAGAGATAGGTACGTATTCGAATAAGCAATTGGTGAAATGTACACTTATTTATACAATGAAACGTTTCTGAATATACATTTTACAGTTTCATTTGTTTGGTTTATAATTCATCGACAATTGTATTTTCGATCAATTGCAGGCGCTTCATTTACAGGGTGTAGCAAAGGTTATCCCCCAATGTTTACCATTATATTATACACATCGCTATTATAGTATTTGAATTCCAAATTGAAATTTTTCCACAGGATGTATATTTAATCAATTACTATACCAATTATGGTAAAATTTACAAATTGTGACATTACTTGGTTTTGAGGCCGCAAAGGCCTGCAAATGAGCCTATGAAAATACTTCAAAGTGACAATGCGATAGAAATAGATATATCGCACAATACAAAGATAATATCAGTCCGGAAGTTGAAAGATAGAGCTCGATTTGGCGCACTGTAAGGACGGGAGAGCTAAAGGCGAAGATTAAGCAAAGAATCGGTCGTTATCCGCGGTGTTGATCAAGAACATTTAGTGTTATATTGGAATAAGCTCTATATCCATTGGATATATTGTTCACAAGGACCTAAGATTAAAGTCTCTCAAAAGAAAATGGTTCATATGTTACTGAGGGAATGTAAGAAAGACGGCTACAAAGAAGTTGATGTTTGGTGTCCAATGCTTGGGATCATATATTGTTTCAGGTAATAAACTATTCACTAGTGAGGAGGTGTCCAATCCTCAGAATGATCACATAATCTCAAACAGCGTCCAAGAGATCTCGGAAAAACTTCGATGTATTAAGAACGCAGAGTCGGCTTCGTCATAGAATGGTGCGGTATCTCCGAAAATGCCAGCACAAATCATATTTTTGACCCATCTGGAGTAAAAATAACTAGAAAACTTATAGTACGTTAATGTTGGATAAAGAAGTGAAGGGCTTTGGTCGTTCGAAGATTGGAAATAGGAGTTAGAGCAGTAGTTTCGTGAGAGGAAATTGATTTCATTTCCAAAGTAGAATGACCACCCTCCAGCCCCGATCAGAATCTTATGAGTTACACAATCTGGCCAATCTTGGAGCAGAAGACTTGGACAAGTTCTAAGCAAATATTAGATCTGAACACATATTTGGAAAGAGAAAGTCTGAAAATACTTGCAGAACAGATCCTGCGGACTATAAAAAGTAGAAACCTAAACTCCAATCTAGAGGGAAAAAGGTGTGGTGGAGAAATTGAGCAAAATAATTAGTTTGAAACGATTTTCGACGCGAAATCCTAATCAGGTGACAAGAAATGATGAAAATAATTCAAATTGGATATAAGCAGTATTCTAGTGTCAAAAGGTTGGTAAATACACCCTTTCCCAGTTTGTCAAAATGTATTTTATGAATCAGCGAACTTTGAGTGACAAATATCAAGAGAAAAATTGTAATAAAAGTCCAAAAAAATTGACTTTTATCAATTTTTTAGCGAAATTCAACAAAGATATCCGAAATGTCCTGTTATTGGAGAAAGATCTGCTTTTGGCGAATTTCATTTTACCTTTCTTTGGATAAACTTAGCTGCGACTTCATCTTTATATTTTCTACTAAATTATGTCCAAAGACATACAAATTTGAGACTTTGCAAATTAAATCTTGCTGTAAAGTATATTTGTAAAATGTGAAATACCACAATAAAAGCCTGACAAGGGCAATTGTTCTCAAAAGGTATGCAATCTTAAGGAATAAAAGGAAGGAAACGAATAGGAAATGGGGTATTTACTCGGATAGTTTCCCGAGCGATTAGTAATCATTGGACATCCACAGTGCCAGGGAGAGATATTATTCTAATGTATATATGCAGCCATATACTCCTACTAGAAGTAATAATCCTAACTCCTAAGTAATATAGATTAAAGCCTATTCAGGGGCAGGGTTAGGACTGATTATAATCATAGTCATAGTCCATCGTAATCCATTTTACTCCATTTAGAATAGTAATCGTATTAAGAATCATTTAATTACTATTATAAATGGATTCCTAGGTAATACTGTAATTGTAATCGTAATCAAATGAAAGCAATCGGCCGCAAACCTGTTCAAAGGGGGCAATCAGTGCAGATAACAAGTAGTTATATGCCCCCTCAGGTGGAGATTTCTCGAGAAGAGGCTACTATCCTAGTGAATAAGGCACTTGAATCTGTCGGGAATTATTCAACGTGTATCATTCAATCAATTGAATGAAAGAGTTACTTACTTCTCAATTATGGAATCCTTGAATTTTAACATTGACCATTTAGACTTCTGATTTTAACTTTTGAAAAATACATAATTCGTCTAGCGATATTGTTCAAAAAGATCTTTTATTCATAAGTTGGGAATACAAGTATCGCTCTATAATAACTATATTAGGCTAGCATGTAGTAAGATAATCTAAAGGTATTATGAACCAGATATATCAAATTCGGAAAGTAATTTCGGCTACCTGGTGAATAATGTTGTTGGACATAATTGAGAAATAGCGTAATCAAGAACATGCTGGAAGAAATATTAATGAAAATTAAGCAAATTATAATAATGTTTTGCGAATCTGAGAGCATTGAGATCAATAACAACTGATTGATAAGAAAAACATTTTATATCATGAAGATAATTTTGAGGATAATACTGAATCCATGGTTCAATAAATTTATAGAGTGGCATTGCTTCAGTGTATTAGAATGCTATGCCTAAGGGATGTCACAATTAAAAGAATATATCAATATCAAAATATTTCACATAGCAACACTCCCATACACTAAGTCTGATAAAGTGAATTCAGGTATAATACCCCTAAAAATTTAAAAAGAGATTTAAAGAATTATCCGATACTTATGTTATGGATAAGTAGCGACAAACGAAGCGCATATGTTCACACTTCACCATTATATATTTTAGCTTGCATCTCTATATCTGCCCTGAGAGGTCTCACTCATAGTAAATGAAAATCAAATTATTCAAGGCTGACTGCGGGTATATAACTTACAAAAGCGATATACAGTAGAACTCGGATAAGACGTACTCGGCTTAAGACGTACACTCGGTTAAGACGTACTATTTCTTATATCCCAAAATATCAGCCATCATTATTTGTAATGCAAACATATTCGGATAAGACGTACACTCGGTAAAGAAGTACTAATTTCTGTTTCCCGAGGGGGTACGTCTTATCCGAGTTCTACTATAGTCAAATTACTAAAATAGTCATTTACACACCTGAAGTTCATTCATAGTCTTGTCAGTTTTATGCATAGAAGAAATATTTATACCAAAATGTGCAAGATGAGTAGATAGATTAGAGTCGATGACCATCTCATCTTCATCATATGAGAACACATCTGCCCCATTAGGAGTAATAGTACCAAGTTTAACAGACAAAGGGTATCTAAACGAAATTAGAGAGTAATAATATATAACGAATAAGATAGATGTGATTGTATGGAAAATATTATAGCATTTAACTTAGAGCCCCTAAGGTGCTCCCAACGCACAAGATCAAGGTACATTTTTTATATATTTAGCTTAGATTAGTTAGGTTGGGGAGAACAGTATTACTTACTGTCTGTATGACATCAAAAAAGTTACTGACAAAAGTATGATTTTATAGTTTCGTTATCTAATTGTTCTAGGTAATTAATGAATGTCTGCAATGGTAGACTGAAAATTGATCATACTTGTTAATCTTTCAGTCATTCTTGTCTAATATAACCACTTTTCCAGGTTCATAATGAGTATTCATCATAAGCTATATTATCATTGAAGTGATCAAATGATACATGGAATTATCATTACTTATATATGTGCCCAGGCCAGTGCCGGATTTAGGTATGTGTTGGTCCTGTTCGAGGGCAATTCCCGGGACCTCTGAAACCAATTCAAAGCCGTCACGATTCGCCCACCTGTCCCCATTCCTGAATTTAGAATGCTTGTGTATATTGTATTCAAATTTGGCATATGTCAAATTCAATCCTATAAGTAGTACCGTTCTAGCCCAAGGCCTATTTCGCCCAATGGCAGCATGGCAGGACTTGCTTTATAGTATAAGATTTATAGTGATTAAAGTAGAATTACAGTGCGTATAAATTTAATGGCGTTAAGCTGTGAGGCTCTGTTCAGCCGCACACTCCGAACACTCCTAAATCCGGTACTAGCTCAAGGTATAACTGGGACAGAATATTTTACAATTTCATCTTTTAATAAATATAGTTCTCCATAATACAATATGGCAAGTGAGCTTAGCGTAGCCTCTAAGATTTCAAGATTCTAGAGCAAAAGCCTGGAGAATTCTCCAATAAGGAGGAAATTCCAGGACTCAGTCCTAGGATATGATTGGCTAAGTATGGCAGGTATGGTGAACAAGTGTAGGACTCAATGGGAAATAATCAAAACAGTAGTGTTGCAAGAATCTAACATGATAATGTATTATATGCGTAAATGAGACAATGATTCACTATGTAAGAACAATTCAATTAAAACCCCCAGGTGCCAACCTGGAACTTCAAGGTGTATCGCCAGGCTAATACACGCCTGCACTGAACTATGGATAATAAAATCCCTAAAGAGATAATTGTGGTGACAAATAAACAAACGCATTATTGGGATAAGAAGGAAAGATATGTGAAATCCCTAGCAAAAGTAATCCTACACCAAAAATATCCATTATAATAGTTCTAATTTATAAATGATATACCAAGCAGTATAAAAGCAAATTATGCACATGAGTTTTGCCATCTTGATTTCAGATTTCTTCTAGATTCATCAGAAATATGTATCACAGAACCTTCCAAAAACTAATATCCACTG
Source organism: Oopsacas minuta (assembly GCA_024704765.1). NCBI lineage: Eukaryota > Metazoa > Porifera > Hexactinellida > Lyssacinosida > Leucopsacidae > Oopsacas > Oopsacas minuta. The sequence goes on along the minus strand of JAKMXF010000315.1, from coordinate 311,828 downwards.
ATATGGTTAATAACAAACAATCCTTGACACTTCGACTTGTTCTCATAATACACAGTGGTGAGAAATCGAAAAGTTGCACATTGTGGCACTGGATGAAAATTTCAAACTTGCCAATAATATCAAATTGAGTTTAAAGAAACTTCAAGAGGAAATTATTGTGCTTTGAATACAATTCTCAAATCAAAATGGCCACATCTTATATACTGCGAGCACAATCTATAATATCGAATTTCATATGTTGTTTGTTTGTTTGTTTCATTATTCATTATCAAGAAAAGGATTTACTGTTGCAATTTGAAATTGTCGAATAACTATGAATTTATAGTATTAATCAAATGAAGTAAATAGAATTCAATAAAGTCCACCAAATATATCGAAAATGCAGAATCTTATTTTTACACTTTTGGATCAATCATATATATACGTATCGTCGTTTGTATAAATATATAGTAAACAATTTATCCAAATCTCAATATATCATACAGGCTTGATCTAAACGATTACACAGGGGTAACTAAGTACGCTGAATCCGAATTTCGAATTTTCAAGCTTCTCATATGCAAATTTATTGATGTTTTATGAAAATCAAGTAAACAAATCTAAAAATTGTTGTAGAAAGATGCTTTCAATGGGTATATTGTTGTATTAGAGTATGCTGAATCAAATATGATATTGTGAACAATTTGTGAACATACGCATACTTTTAGGTACATACAGTACACAAATTTCAAATTTGGGTGGAATCATACTTTCAACGACTATACTGATGTAATCGAGTAGGCTGAATCTGTATCCCATGTCAAAATTGTCTAGAATACTGAAATTCCTAAATATTTGAGCTAGACTTCGCGAATTCTTTCATTTATTCCCAAATGTGAAAAATATTGAATATATCATTGGCTACTAAAATATCGATTAACTATTTTACGTACTTTACCGAGCTTCCTCATAGCAACATCTTTACGACTTTGAACACAGGTTTTGACTTTCCCATTATTATCTTCACTATCTATGACCTATACAATTAGTACTTGATGAAGGTATTTTGTACTGAGATTCCTATGGTTTACTAACTGGCAATTTCAAACGTGTGCTGTCTTAGGTCTGTTACAATGTAAATTGTATATCTCACATGGGATATCATTTTTCACATGGAATATAATATTTGTTGTATCTCTGAAGCCAATACAATCGGAGAATTTTATGATCCACCTGGCTCACTTAAGTAAGTAGCGTTCTGCAAAATAAACTTGTTTGTAGCCTAAACCAGGGTTCCACTAGAATGAATTTAGGGTTCCGCGAAATATTGGGGTTCCAATATGGTTCCGCGGCCCAGATGATAATCTAATCTAATTAAGTTTGATAATTTAATTCTAAGAAAATATGACATCTTAGAATAGATCGTAAGCATGAGTAAATAGCTATGTTTTCTTATTTCTCATATGTTTTAGCTTTGCAACAACATTAATTATTAATAATATGCTAATAGCTATACTATTATCATGGGAGACTAGAAAACAGAAATTTCACTCATTGATTCAATGTGCTCCTTAAAACATCAGAGTTTTTGTTTTATATGGTCTTACAAGTTATCATTTCCAAGAATTAGATACTCAATCTATTGGTATAACATTCCTTTATGCTCGGTCGCATATTGATAAATATATGTATTCACTTAGAAAATTTTCAACCAAATCATACTAGTAAGGTTAATTTGAATGAAACAGTCATATTTGTCCGGTTTTATGCCATAAAATCTGTCCCAAGATTCATTGAATAGTTCTCAGAGTCTCTGGAGTAGGAAGTTTTTCAGTACACGGAAAAACAGATAGAGTTTTTGAGGAACAGCCAAAGCGAAACGAAGAGTTGTTAAACAAAATAGACTTAGCAAGGTAAGAAAGTCCAGAAAATGAAATGATGACTATGTTGCTTTCGGATTCTACCTTCCAAATGATCAGATGATGTCTATTGAACCTGAGGAAGAATGCCTTATTTGTGGAGCGTGACTGATCAATTCGTTCCTTGCATCTGCAAAACTGAAACAACATCTTGCAAACCACAGAGAATACCAAACTAAAACAAAAGAGTTCTTCGAAAGGATGCGACAACTCACATGTAAACAGAAATGCACCTATAACCAGACTATGAAGGGTATTAATTGGGATACTGGGCTATTGAGAGTATCCTATCGAATTGCTGAAGTCTTGTGTAAGCAAAAGAGACCATTTACTAAGGGTGAAGATGTCATCAAACCAAGTCTTATTATTGCAGCTGAAGAACTTCGTGGTGAAAAAGTAGTCAAAAGAGCGAAAGAACTCCTTTCTACAATGACACGGTGTTGCGAGCGAATGATATAAATCTCGACATTAAAGATCAACTGTTCCAAAAACTTCGAGTTACCTGCTGGTTGGCCTTAAGATTGATGAATCAACCAATGTGAGTAGTCGAGTACAGGTATTAGCATACGTTCATTACCCTGATATGGAGGCAGAAAATATCATAAAAGAATACCTTTGTTGGTTGGATGTTGGTGTATGTACAACAGGCGAGGGCCATTTTCGTGAAGTTAGATGGATACATTAAGAGAAAACGAATTCTATGGGAGAAATGCTCAGCGATTACGGCAGATTGCACAGCAGCACTGACGGGAAAGATATCTAGAGTAATTACAAGAGTACGAGCGGGCGCTCTTCACTGTGTTTCAAAGCACTGCACTATTCCTCGTGAGATACTTGCAGTGAAACGATTTGCTACAGGAAATGTAGGATCTGCAACCAAAAGTATCTAGATATTGTGCTGAAAGATGTGATAAAAATTGTCAATTGCATCAAAGCTGGTGGGAATGGGGAGATTATTCGTATGCTCAAGAAATTCTCTGAAGAAATGAAAGGAGAGTATACAGTGGAAGCCGCTTAATCGGGACAGCTCGGAAGTCAATGTTTTGTTCCGATTAACCCATTGTCCCCATTAACGGATTATAATTATGGAAATATTCAATTTAGTTTTTCATTGTCACATGGCTAGGTATATCTTATTTCTCTATTACTAATCCTGATTTATCTAGGTCTAGTAGAGATTTGGTTGTAGTATGGATATAGTTCCGCTTCAAGAGGTGATAGAATGCGTGACGATATATACATAAAAAGGTAGAAATTATAGTTTAAATAATAATGCGTGTGTTTATTACCGCAACCCATGCAAAACGTTTGGATATCCAACAGTCTGGTCATTATTGAGGGAATTATACACGGTGGAATAGCCAATGGAAACTGAGGCGAGTGAGCAATGTTAATAATGTTAGTATAGTAAATGGTAATCGCATTGGTGTTGTATTGTTATGGTTGTAGATAATATTTAAATTCCTAGTTTTAGAACAAACCATTTTACAATGATTCTGAATAAATATACAATCGTTAAATTTGGATAGAAATCCCAATTGAGCGAATACAATTAATATCCTGTTAATCGGGATAAGAAATCCTAAATAACCGATTATAAACTTTCAAACATTCGGAATAAAAATCCCGATTAACCGATTAAATGTCACAATTATCCCATGATTTTCTATGTAAAAAATCTGTTCTCAAACCATTGTCCCGTTTAAACGGATATCCCGATTATCCGAGTCCCAATTAAGCGGCTTCCACTCTACGACGCTATTACTTCATTCTGAGGTGCGATGGTTATCGAGAGGAAATGTGTTCAACAGAGTATTCCAATTGAAATAAGAAATTAAAGCCTTTTAACTTCACAAGGGGATGAGAAAGTCTCCCTTTTTTCGGAACCTACTTGGAGAGCAAAATTGTCTTCCCTCGCATCTATATCCGATCTGATAAACTCTTGAACCTGAGCCTGCAAGGCCTTAAAGCTGATACATTTACCCAACACAGCAAAATCGAGGATTTCAAGATTAAACTGAAGCTATGGAAAGAAAAGGTTGAGATAGGAAGCTTATCATGCTTACCACAACTACAGAGTGTTCTTCCGCAAGCGAATATTTACGATTTTCAAGAGATAAAACAACTAATACCCTGTCATTCAACAGTCTCGAAGAAAAATTTAACAAATACTTTCCAAGGAAGAATTCACAAATCTTGAAAGAATCCATTGCATTCTAGATTCATTGTCTACCAAATGTCTTACTGTGACAAACTCAGATTTTATAGAACATGTAATCGAACTTCATAAAGATATTACCATGGAGAATATGTTTCAGACATTTGATAGTGATAGAGCAAAGTTTTGGGTTTACATTTGAAAAAGTAAAGTACCTCCTGAAGAGGCAACCAAAACTCTGGTCCAGTTTCCTAAGAAATATCTTTATGAGAAAGGTTGTTCTTGTCTCACACGATAAAGACGAAATTAAGAAATTGTCTAGATCAAAACTTAGATACTGCAATGCGATGTGCTCTTGCTAAACATGTTCCATGTTCTGAACTTATGATTGGAAAGAAACAGCAGCAAATATAAAGGGGACTCGAAAGTTTTGACGTTGACCGACATATCAGATAGTAATCATAAATTTGACTATTACATTTTTTCAAATACTCTCCCTGATAATCTAAACATCTTTTCATTTTGGTAAACCAATTATCAAAACATTTTCTCCACTCTTCTTTGGCTATGTCTCCGATCGCTTGGAAAAGTGCTCCTCTCAACTCCTTATTAGTCGAAAATCTCCTCCCACGTAATTGACCTTTGAGTCTAGGGAACAACCAGAAGTCACAAGGGGCTAAATCAGGACTGTAGGGTGGGTGAGGCGATGTTTTGAGTCCAGAAATTTCCAAAACTCACGAGTTCCGATTGCCGTATGCGATGATGCATTATCATGATGAAGAAGAATTCCTCTAATGCCTGTCTTCTCCCGCTGTGACTCAATTGCTGTGATGACTTTGGGTAGGCACACTGTAGTGTGCAGTCGGCAGTAACAGTCTTTCTATCCTCGAGAGCAACAGCGACGACAAACCCACTAGATCTGAAAAAATCGCCCACATTTGTTTCCCAACAGATCGAGCCCTTCGCACTTTGGTTGAAGGTGGGGCATCTTCTTCAACCCACTCCTTTGTCATTCGCTTTGTTTCTGGCTCATAATGGTATATCCCTGTCTCACCACCTGTAAGGATCTCAGAAATAGCTCTTGAACTTCCATTAGCAAACTTTCTGGGTATAATTTTGCAAAAGTCTATGCAGGATATTTTTTGCTGTAAGTTCAAAGAATGGGGGCCATCAGCCACACAACTTCCTGACGCAAAACTCTTTGTGCAAAATGATATTAATTGTCCCCGATGATAACTCGGTTTCATACTCTAACTGAGCGTACGTAATATGAGGAGCTTTAGTAATTAGATATAGCATTTAGTTAACATTTTCTTCATTATGTGAAATATTCGGTCTTCCTGAACAAGGGGCATCTTCAAGAACAAAGTTTCCGTGAATAAATTCCCTGTACCATCGTTCAACTGTACTTTGAGAAGGAATTAGATCCGGGAAATGTTGCTGTAAAGATTCATAGATTTCTACTCTTGTCTTCTGTAGTTTGAATAAAATCGAAATCATTGCTCGAAAATCACGTTTTGTGAGATCTAATTGAGATTGAGATATTTTAGAAACCATGGCCATGTATGCTAAAATTATCTAATTTATGAAAGTAGAAGAGATAAATGAATCAAAGTTTCAAAGTAGAGTAATAAAATATGTATGGAAAGATGGATGCGGAAAAATATCCGACAGATTAATGGTTTCATATCAAACTGCAAAACATTTCGAGTGCCCCTCGAAAGCCACTAAGAAATTAGTTTTTTTATAATCCTTTAGTAATTATGATACTGTGTGGACATTATATAATAGTGAATAGGCAGAGGGTTCCTAGATAGGATAAAAATTTCGCAAGGTTCCGTGCATCTAAAATGGTTGAGAAGCACTGACCTAAACAAATCTGATGTTGTGAATTCACTCCTAAATATCTTAATACAAAAGTGGGAAAATCGGATTCAGCATATCGATATATTTAGTAAAGTATTATTGAATTCTATTTACTCCCTTGATAAGCACGATATATACATAGTTATGCGAATATTTTAAATTCGCACACCGTAAATCCTTACCTTGACAACGGACAAATAAACAAACAAATAACTATTGAGATTGAACTATATAGATTAAGCCTATATCTTGTCAATTTACTAATGATGATTCAAAATGTATAACGACTTAGCAAAACAACACAAAATTCATTATCAACCCCTTTCAATCTTCATAAGTTTTTGCGTCATCAAAACGAACAAATGTTGGAATATTCGTTCGTTTAGAAATAATTCTTAGTTGCGATTTCTAATATCCGTTTTAGCTCTAAGAATATAGTAGTTGTACCAATTTCACGATATACTGCGTAAAAGTGTGTATACTATTGAACTGTATGAAAAGCGGATTTCATGCAGTACAATTAAAATTTCGGACATTACATATCAATGATAATAAACTCAAATATAAACATGGAAATTCTTGAAGGAATTCCTAGAAATATAATACCAATTCATTAATTACACATATCTCCAAAATTTGTAACTGTCTTATCAGGAATGAAAATATTTTCCTAGAAGCAATCACATATGCTAATTCCGAATCTGAAGTCAAATTTGGTCGTTTTTGTAACAATCTCACAATTTTGATATACAAAACGCAAAAAATGGTAAAATTATCGATTATTCCTTCTCTATTTTAAACGGATGATCAAAATTGAGGGTACTTGAGAATAACAGGGTATTTCTGTCACATTATATAATCAGTTCTCTGTATAGCCGAAATTGGTAATTTTACGAAGGAATACAAAAATATGCATAATAATTAAACAAATAAATTTCAAAATGCATGTTATTGTTATAGGGGCCGAATGTTCATAATAAAATACAAAGAGATAATTGGTTGAATTTCATCGAAAGAGATATAAATAAGTTTGTCGAAAATGTCAGATTCTGATCAACTACAATATTACATTGAATCTTTATATGTACATCATTTCAGGTATTTAGATAAGTCCATCGCAACTAGCATGCATTATGTCGCTGTTTATGCAGGGTTTTATAGTTTAGATAATAAATGCTCATATTGTTAGAATTAGTAAATAACTGAGAAAAAATGGAAGATTATAATGATTATAAGTCGTAATAGATACATGTTTGATGAATAAAAGGAGGTTCATGTATGTATATTTTATAATCAGTTAATTCTCACCACTTCCCACTATGCTTCTCTTCAATTATTGACATACTTATTGTCACTTTGACAATGACATGAGTCAGCATAAAAGTTTTACATAGAATTCGGTGGTGTCGATCTTTTGATTATGCAAATTAGTCTCTAAAGGTTATTTGTATATTCAAAAATCAAAAAAGAAATTGAACATAATATGCTCGCAAAAGAAAAAGCGCCTAGAAGCTTATTGAAGGAAATATCGTAAGTTAATGGTGACTATTTCAAATGCATTAGTGACCAAGTCTGACTAGGCAATTCAAATTGGAAAATTAAGTACATAATATTTACTAAATTCCTATAGTTGGAATGTTGATACTCTCAAGACCATCGGATACTCACACAAAACAATTGAATATGCCATACTAGAAGTGTACTAACCTCAGTGAGGATTAGATGTGTAAATATCCTAATTGAGGATAAACTAGATGGGTAATATGATTGAAGATTAACTAGATCTGTAGTTAACCTCAATGAAGATTAGGTAGTTGGGTACCTAACCTCATTACTCAAACTATTAAAATAATAGTTTTCAATTGCTTTGGTCATGTTTGAATATTGTTTAGTATTGTTGAACTGATGATTTATTCGAAACTAACCGTAGAATTGTCAAATGAAATCAAATATACTCTCCAACATTAGTCTGAGTAGTTAGACTGAATAATTAATAATTAAAATGGTAAGAATACATCTAAATCCTACCCTTGTTGAATGTAAGAAAGATAGAATTGATTAGAAAGAGATTTTTCAAAAACAACAATGTAAGACATGAACCAATCATTGGAACATGCAATGCTAGTGTCTTAATGGATTAAAATGCTATTTTCTGACATTATAACATACCAAAAAATTAACCACGCTAGCTGCGTTTAAGCTAAATGTTATACTATAGCTGTTAGCTTGTGCGTTGCAGGCGTGGCTATGGCCGGACAACGTTTGGACATATATAACAGGCATTAGATTTATGTTTACACTGAGCTGTATTGTTTCGCAGAGTAGGAATCATTTACGTATTTTCGGGTTGGGTTTGGTTCGGTTCGGGTTCGATGTTGAACAGTTATAAAATTCCAGTCGTAGATCGTGAATTACAATTTGGTAAAATAATATCTAGAAAGAAAATATTGGTAACAAAAAAGTTGATGTTATTTAATGGAACAAGTTTTCGACCTAAAATGTAAGAACATAAAGTTGAAACCGGATTTATGTATCAAAGTATGAATCTAAATTGCATAAAATATGGTATCTCTTCATGTGGATTCTAAATAGCAATTTTAGAGAGAAAAATGTTGATTTACAAAAAATATATTACATTTGCTATTAGCCAATACTTTTTGAGATATTTTAAAATTTATCTTATTTTTTGCTTATGATTGCCATCTAAAGAGTAAATGTAAAAATATTAGTGAATACAAAGTTGACTATGGCGGAACTACTAGCACAAAGTTTAGAGTCAACGGACTCATAGTTAGTTATAGCCGCATCTAACACAAACACATTTCCTTCGTAACACAGGAATGTGTCCACATTCCATTCATACTAACGATTATTTTCAAATTAGTGAAATAGCACATGCTTTGGAAAAGAATTGTGGCATTACAGATTCTAAAACACAGTTGGCAGATTTCTACAGGTAATGGATTTTGCAAGCCTTAGTCGACTGATGTTCAAATGTTGAGTGAAAGAAACAGGCTTTACCGTATTGAATGAGACAAGAGAATATACTCATGTATCCGCGATTCAGGCAACTACAAATCGAATATGGGAAACTTCGCTAGTTACATTAAATGGAATATGGAAGCAAGTGAATTTGTAAACTGTCAACAGTGATAGAGCAAGCAGATTGAAGGACACACCGTCGAAATTTTGGTCATTTTAAGCCAAATTTGTATAAATGAGTTGATTATATAGAAACATACTCACATGTATTGTAATCATTCCTACATTGAAATTTTGGAGATCCGAGTATTCTAGAGTGAGTTGTGACAATTTTGTGAGGTAAAATGGTTAAAAATAGTCATTTCAAAAATTTTCGAATTCTCTTCATTTTGGACATTTTTAGCAAATAACTCTCCTATATAATGTTTATAATTATATTTATATATTAAGGGTCCTGCTGGTCTAGTGAGAAGAACAACTTCCCACAAAGGAGCAGTGCATGGGTTCGAATCCTTAAGCAGGACTCACTTTTGTCCTTCAGAATTTTGTCAGCTGATTTATTTACCCCCTGCTTGATTGGAGATTATTACACCTTTTGACTGATTTATTGTTGTTTATTAATAGTCAAAAATAAGGTAGTGTCTCAAGACAAGGCATAGCTTAACTGATAAGTCCTAGCGGGACGAAACACTAATATAATATGTATATATTCAAAGAATAAACTTTATGAATCTTTAACTTTAATTATCGCAAAACGGTGTTCTCGCCACAGGAAAGATTTTCATAAAAGTATGAGTATTCCTCAAGCTCTGAATCGTATTTAGTAGCAATAATATGATGTTATCTACATAATTGACTAGAATAGGAATGAATGAAAGAATAGTTTCTGTTAAATTATCATTTTGGCTACGTGGACTCTCGTTTTTGGAGATTTTTCGTCGTCCCGACTTGGAGGGATATAAAACATTTTTGAGTAACGGACACCACTGAAGCTAGTCAATTCTTTTGAACTATATATGGTTATTATGTAGTTACAATTATAGCCCTTAAGCTGTAATAACTTTTCCTGGAAAATTCTTGATGTGTCCCGAACTTTAATGTTACGTCTATGAGAGGACTTTTGCCCCTTTTTCAATCACAGACCTTAAGATACACTAGATACAATGTATTATATCCTAAATATGTCTTAGTTTGGCTAGTCTAACAAGCATGCAGACAAAAACGGGTATATACCCGGTATGTTTCGAAGATAGCCCATACCGTAATAGAAAATTCAACCGGCGACTCCTTAATTCATTGTCAGGGTAAATTATGATACAGAATAATGATCCAAGACCAACTTCAAGGATTGCAAAGGAGTGGATGGAGAAAAATATACAGAAATAGAAGAGAGCGTTCAAGCCAGAGTCAAGTTCTCTATCCAATTGAGAATACAGTTGGTTGAACCAAAAACATGTTGCATAGTGACAACTATACTAGTCTGACACAACTTGAAAAGAGGATTCAAGGAATTAGGAATACTATTATTCAGTAGTTTCTAGCACCATATACAAATCAATGCTTAAAAGGTATAGATTAGTAATAGAGAACAATGCATCGAAAATAATCAGTAGTTAAAAACACATGCATAATTGATCTCCTTGATAGCGTACCGTAGGATCATGAAAATAATAATATCCTAATTATAGTAGCATCAATAATTATAGACAAACCTGATTTTCATCAACTTATATAGATCAAAAGCAAATATTTCATAGTCCTCACTTTTCTAACCAAAAATATATTACATTATGTAATGTAATAATTGTAGAGTGTGCTCTCCATATTTTGTTTATGAAGCTAATGGACTCTGCACAGGGCTGGTTTCTGTTATCCGGTTAACCGACGCTATACTCAGTTAACTGTTGGAAACAAATATATTCGGTTAACCGAATAGCATCATTGCTAACAATTTATCAATAATTTTCAAGGTTTCAACTGGTAAGAAAATAACAAATATACGAATTCTGCTAGGTAGGTATTTCTGAGATTCACAATTAGGGCCACCATTACTAAATATCCTTAGTTGTTTTCGGTTGATACAATCGCATCACGATTGAATACATACTTACTATGTATTGATACTTTCAATTTTAGTTACAAAACTTCATTACAAACTTGAAAAGAATCACAAAGGAATCTACAATCCTCTGAAATATATAGCAGAGTGATAAATTCAGGTACAAATCAATGTAAACAATATAAATAGGGCAGCTTAGGACCTGATTTGAACATCCCAAACAGAACCTTTTCAAAATATGACGCACAACAAATAATCTTGCTGCTTTCAAAATGATCTATTAACACGATTGTAATAGATCGACCTCCGCGATGCCTCGATTTCCCTAATATTTCCTATTATTTAACATGAATACATGAAATATCGTCTGTATGCTAATTATTAATTTATTGATTCATTTAACGTATGGCATAGATCTCGGTAGCTGACCCAAATATTCACGCAAAACGCGAGAAAATAGTTAATTTAAATATTCTATATTTCCCACATCTTACAATTAATCCAGAAAAGTAATCGTTTGAATGGGAATTAGGTCTTATGCCAAGGGTGCTCATATCGTGGCACGCGGACCACGTGTGGCCTGCAAGAACATTCACTATGGCCACAGATAATTCGCTTGTTTTCATTATTCACATATAAACAAAGGGCTTTCAATTAGTTCGTAACCTTAGCTATTGCTATTATTGTTCAACCACATGTTTTTACTATTTGCATCAAATTTATAGCTTAGATTTTCGTCTATTTAGAACACTTTACTTTGAGGAGATTGGTCTAATAACTTTTGAGATACACCCTTTTGAAGATAGGTTAAAGCAATCACAAATGAATTTATTGCTTCAAAATCTTATGAATTTCTACTTGAACAAAGAGCATACATCAAACTCCACTCATTCCTCGACCACACTCCAAGGAATATCCACCAACACTTAGTACAGGTATATGGTGTGCATGCCTGTTCGGAATCAACCGTTAAAAAGTGGAGTTTTTGTTTCCGTGAAGGTAGAGTGTTGGTTGAAAATGACCTTCGGATGGGGCAACCTATAATTGCTACCACTGTAAACAATATTACTCTTATAACTGAAATGTGTGACTCTGATCCTCATATTACGATAGAGCAGTTAGCTACCAGCCTAACTTTGTCAACGGGAAGTGTTCATGCAATTCTGACCAAGCAATTTGGTATGTCCAACGTTTGCTCACGTTGGGTCCCACATTTGTTGAATCAGACCCAAAAAGAAGATCCAGGAAAGAATTGCAAAAAACTGCTTGAAAAGTATGACCAATGTGATGAGAGGCGACTATTTGAAATATGTACCGATGATGAGTGATGAGAAGTGGACAAGATATTCAGAGCCAACTCGCAAAGAACAGAACAAGGTATGGATTGTAAAAGGGAGATCCCCTCCAGCACTACCAAGACCGGATCATTGGGCTCGCTAATTAACATACACCATATTTTCGATGCACATGGCCCAGCCTGCCAAATCTGTACCCTTAAGGGGCAAACAGTTACTGGACACTTTTATGTACAGTTTTTCTTCCGTAAATCAAAAACAATAGATTGAGCGTCGCCAGCCACGGATCTCAGAGGAATCAAAATTTTGCATGATAATGCCAGACCGTACAAATTAAAGGAAGTTAAGGAAAACATTGCTTCCATAGGTCTTAAGGAATTGGAACATCCACCATATAGCCTTAACTTAGCACGGTGCGACTTTTGGCTCTTCGATGGGCTCAAAAAGCACCTAGCAGGTACAGTTTTGGAGAACAGATGCAAATTGGAAGGGTCATCCAATGGTGCTTCAGAGGCATACCACAAGAAGAGTATAATAAAACATTTTTCAAGTGGATAGAGCGTTTAAAGCCTGTAGTTGAGCACAAGGGAGACTACCTTGAAAATTTATAGTAGAATTTGTGCCTTAGCTCACTTAAATAATATAAATATTCTAATATTTACGAATTAAATGAATACCCGTTGTATATACAGTAAATTCACGTGCTTCAATTGTCAGATAAAAATTATTATTCTAAACACAATACAGAATAATGATAGATAATCTACAATTGCATTTATGTTCCGAGTATGAATAAAGTATCGGTAACTCTAGTTAGCATTTAGAATTCTATCAATTATTAGAGCCTCAAAAGTATAAGCATAACGTAGGATACAGAACCTAAATTGAAATGGCGAGATTTTTTTACATTGTTATTCTACTATGGACAATACATAGTATACCCTAAATCTAGGTTTAGTACTATTGTCCACTTGCTAAAAAACGAGCTGATTTCAAAATAAACATCAAATGATTCGAAACCATTGAAAAGATTATGATTTAAGTCAATAACCTGAATTTATAAGTAGAATACATTGTTAAGCAATATGAGGTCAATTTCTATAGCTTGAAATTGATTTCTAAAGTTAGAGGCGATATATTATTTGTGGCCCGTAATGCGAGCCCAATTTTAAAGTGGCCCGTAGATTTACAAGTTTGAGCACCCCTGTCTTATACGATATTCTATTGAGTGGGAATTAGGTTTTTGCCCCAAACTATCACATGTATCTGTTAGGCTACATATAGAAACAAACAATTATAATTATGTTTGGTAAACCAGTCTTGAATTATGTTAAGTTTCTTTTACCAATTTTAGAACTCAATCGCAACTCCATACTTACGAGTGATTCAAACTTCCAACGATAATGCGGCCTTCAGACCCTAAGCTGGATTACTATGCAAGTACCAGACAAGCTGGAAGTATTTACAATTGTAATCAAAAAATCATTTGCTGCTAGATCGGATTACTCCAATAATCTAGGTATTTAAGTGAGGAATCTCAAATTGGTAGGGCAGACAAAACAAATCTTTGAACAAGAAACACTGAACATAGTCAATGGTACATAATTGGCGACATTACTTGGTCAAAGAATAATGCTCTAAAGCATGATTATTACCGCCACTACCATCAAATTGCCTACGGCCACAAAGAATAGAACCATCAGTTAGATTCAGCCATAAATTCTCAGTCATCTGACACTTTGAACACTTCCATCCAGATGGTAGAATTCTTTCAACACAGCTTAGTTGAATTAACGTTTCTGAGTGCTTTGAAACAAAAAGTTTCTGCTCCCAAGAGTCGAAAGAATCAATCTTGTCAGCAGAGGTATTATCTGAAAATAGAAATGATAAATAAATACATTAGCAAATAATGTCCCATACAATGATAATGAATAATATATGGAATGCAATAGATTACAAATAATTGTGCAAATCTTTTGAACTGAAAATTCCAATAAAATTCAGACAATTCAATGAAATAGATACAAATATGAATTCAATTATAACAAAGTATGACAAGTTGACTGAAAGGTAACCACAAAGACATTAAGCTAAATTTGCTTTGATCACCACTACATATACAATTGTGCTTATGCGAATTTACCTATATACATACGATAATATATCAATTTGTTGATGGTTTGTTTTTGGTTATTTTGTTCGAAATTGAGCGAGGAACTAGTAAGAGATATAAACGTGAATTTGGCATGTGTGGAAGATGATAAACCTAGGAACAATTTCTAAGATCTAAGCGATATCTCGAAAGCTCTCTGAGATAGATGTCAACATGTATTAACCTATCAGATGTGGGGGTTTACGAATTGTGGTAATCATATGATATAAGCTAACTATCCAACCCAGTTGAATTAGGATACAATAGTTCCAATAGCGAATTCTTCAGATTCTAATTTGTCAAACCTGTAACTACGTTTTTACTATAAATGTAATTAGTAATCAGACAATGTAACTACTACTATATTGTGGACGAAATATATTTGTGTACTCTATATTATAAATCTCATCTGTTGTTTGTTTGTTTGTCCGTTGTCAAAGAAAGGATTTAAAGTATGCAATTTTGAAATGCTCGTATAACTATGTATTCATCTTGTGTATCAAGAAAGTAAATAAAATTCAATAAAACTTCACTAAATATATCGAACATGATGAATCCGATTTTCACATTTTGGATTAATCACATGCAAATGTAATATTGTTTGTATTAATATACAATAAACAGTAATCAAAAATTAACAAGGTGAGCCAAAATATTTCTCGTTCACTAGCAACTAGGTACCTATGTTGGAAGTTTAGGCTATAAACAAGCTGCAGCACACATATTCTTATCTGATTGATAAATTCAGAGCTGAAGATGATAGGGTAATTTGAACTTTATCCAACGTAGGAATCAAAAAGCTATAGCATTTATAATCAAATATTTCTATAAAATTTCTAGAATTTTGTGACTTTTAGAAATTTCAACTCCAGAGGTTCAGAAAATAAGCCCATAAAAGAGTTATAAACAGATTTGTTGATGCAAGTAATACACACCCAGTGGTTGACACAAGGGGGCAAAGGGTTATTTCCCCGGATTTGAAGATCCTGGACCACCACTGCCTATTCTATATTAAGATTTGGCTCTTGGATAGAAATCCCAGCTCTCGTATGTCCAAGGGTATGCAAAATCTTGGGACAGCCTTCACAAGCAAAACTGTGTTCTGAGGTTCAGGATCAGTGGCGAAGACAAGGTGGTGCTTTTGCGCCAGGTAATGTGCAACGTAATCACACCCGTGCGCCGAATTTCTTGCGCTACAACTCGAACTGATCTTGAATGTTAAAATATCCCGTGTATGAGGAAAATTCAAACGCCCTGGGTAGTTCCGTATGTAATAGAAGGTTTCTGAACTCGCATCTAGATCTATATAACTCTCGAAATAGACGGGTATCCAAAGAACTACGCTTAATGTAGTTTTCAATTTAATGACCCCAAACATGACATCCAAGCAAAGGTGGGAGTGTTTCTAGTCAGTGATGGCATGTTTTGTTCATGTGGTAAAAACCGGTATAAAAGCACTGTTCAAAAAACTCCCGACTTGACAAAACTGGTCAAAATCTAATTGTAGTACTCGTGCATGTTTCTTTTATTTGTGTAATTAATAAGTTGTAAATAAAAAAATATGCTGAATAAATATTTGTTGAAATGATATACGTAGAAGAAAAAAGTTGATCATGTTGGCAGGGAATGTGTAGATGTAATTGCTTGTTTGATTCGTTGCTGAATTTTGCTTTGCTGAAAATCAGCTAGTCTAACTCTAGTTATTTCATCCATTCCTCTCAAGAATCTGCAATATTAGACTTCTCTATTTGTAACTGTCCAAAGATATTGAAATCGGTTTGAGTTGGTTATACAGGATTTGAGCCTCGCGATATTGGTGATTAGGTTGATAATAGACATGTCGAGAACATCTTCATATTGTGCCAGAATGTTTAAAAAGAAAGGCCTATTCATTAGGTATGTCTTGATACACTCCAATAGACTATTCCACCGTGTCACCACTTTTAATTGAGACTTAAGAGATCCTATTTCTTCAGATAGGAGGGGTCCAGGATTGTGATGGTTGCGAAGATATGTATTCATCTCTGTAATTTGAGAAATAATATACGAAGGGCGATTATCCTTTCCAAACAAGTTCAGTAAATGAGATACACAACTGTATAATGAAAGTGACTCACAAGGAATTACAAACTGGAACGTATTGACTACATTTGGGATTATTGTCAGTAACGACAGTCAAATTTATAAGTTGCCTATTTAGGCGCTTTGATAGCTAAAGAAGTACAAATGTTAGCAGTTTCTTGTTCGATCCAGTGTCAACAGAATTCAGAAAATAACATGTTTCTCCTGTATATACACAATGTGCAATTGTAGAGGAGCTCTTTATATTACTCCACCCATCCTGTACAAAGCAACATACCTCCATTCCAAAGGTGAAGCAATTATGGTGGTTACTTCATTAAATATCTAGTCAAGACCTTCAGCTAGACATTTCCTTGTAGGCGGTTTATAGCCAGGTCTGTCCATAGAAATTATCTTTTTGAATACTTAATTCTCAACGAGGCTAAAAGGAAGATTACACGCATAAAATAAGCGAGCAATTTGGTTGTCATGAATTCTTTCTGGTGAGAATTGGCCATTATTATGAAGTCATTCAACTTCGGCTGGATGATTTTATGACAAAAGTTTCAGGTGGCATAGTGAATCACGGGTGATCATAGCACTACAGTTATACACTTCTATTGCTCGTATTTTTCCACCATCTTTAGCTTTGACGAAAAATTTCCATACTGAATCAATAAGCCTTCCACATTGTGCGATATTAAAGTGGTCACTTTAAGAATATGAGATATACAATCTAC
The DNA here is from genome assembly GCA_024704765.1 of Oopsacas minuta. NCBI lineage: Eukaryota > Metazoa > Porifera > Hexactinellida > Lyssacinosida > Leucopsacidae > Oopsacas > Oopsacas minuta. The sequence goes on along the minus strand of JAKMXF010000315.1, from coordinate 294,617 downwards.
ACAATAGTTTCAATATATATAATTTAAAATGCTTTGGATAATTATCCCCTTTAGAAAAGAAATTAGTACGAATATTTAGTAAATAATTGGTTGAAACCAAATATTTTATCATCGCTTTACTGTTCCATTGTTAACTAGTGAGAATAGTGTCAAATCTAATCAAAATAAGAGATCTAGTTATACTCTTTCTCTTATTCTCCAAGGATATGATCAATGTTGACCAGTTCTGACCAATTTTGACTTAAAAAACAGGGGTTGATGCTGTCCGTCCAAAACCAGTTTGGGCAGGACAAAACTTAACCCGGGTTTTAGCCGCAAGAGCATGTTTATGTATCATGCAATTAAATGGCAGAACATCCTAAACTTATGTCTTGACTCGAGCTTAAATCCCGAATGGCATCCTGACATTGCTGGAGCTACAACAGTAGAGACGACACATAGGTTTGCCAGACCAATCAGTTATCGATAAAGAATTCGTTAACCTCTTTGTTCTCTGCAATCCTCATCATGAATATAGCTGGGAAAGCAAATTGAATGAGCAAATGAAGTCACATCTGTTGACTCATCTAACTGAATACTGAAAAACCAATTGTGCTGTTTTCATCTCGGATACAACTTGTAACTTGACATCTTCTGACATTTATACGATACGACGGTGAATGGTGTTATTGGAAATGGATAATTGCGCTAATTTCCTAAAGTTAGCTTAACATTAGCCTAACAACTAATTAGATGTAAGGAAGGATTTCCACATTTATATATTTTTCTTTTGTTGAGCAATTGTAAGGAAATAACGTAAGACGTTCCAATTGCTGAAATTAATGCTGATTAAACGTTCCAGTGGTATCTAACCGGACATTTGTATAACACCTTCTTTGCTTTGAAAATATGAGGCATCTTTGTCTTAAATTCAGGATGACATGTTTCAAGCTGTCTAATCAAAGGCTTGGTTTCATGATGTCAGCAATAAGTGTTTTAAGGCAGATAATGCACTGTAATGATCAATGATGTAAATATGGATCGAAGTAAAATAATATTATATATATTCGTCGGAATACACTCGTTTCCTTTTCAGATGCATTTCGAATGAGTAAGGATAGTATATTGCAAAATAAGAATATACAAAAGGTACCGACTAGTTATATATATTTATCACAGAAACATGAGAGTTATAAAAACCATAATGAATAAATAAGTATACATTATATAAGAGTATCCCTTTAACGCCAAAATTATTCTAATTTGTCGATTGGGATACAGATTTACAATTTTATAAGTATCACAATTAAGCAGCCGCGTATCGCAGGTTGGGAACCACTGCCAGGGTTCATACATATCAGGGGAAGCACCCTGGGATTTCACCACCTACAGACAGTTACCCCAGAATTCCTAAAATTAATACTGAATATTATGTATTGTGACAACTGATGTATGATAGTATTTACATGGGAAAGTGATCTCAATAAGGTATGATCAATCGTTTCCCCACCAGCAAAAATTGCTGTATGAAACCCGAACTGCTAAAGATCATTTCATATATTAACTTTAAGATCACATACAACATACAACATACAAATGTTCTCCGAGGCATCAAAAAATGATAAATTCGACTAAATGAATGCTTAGTAGACATATATTTCGAGACATACCTGAGAGTATCTAGCATAATAGTATGAATTCTGTGTTCCACAACATGGAACGCATTATTCCGGCAAAAATACACTGTTTCCAAAATAAAGAAACCAAGTATATTAATGTGAAAATTATTAATTAATAAATTTAATACTCCAACACCAGCACTTTACGATTAAGCCTTATATTTAGAGGCCATCCGGTAGGCTAATCCTGCATAAATATTTAAATATTGCCAAAGTTGAAATAGACTATAGTTTGCCCCAAAAGCTAAGTATTTGTTTAGCATTCAATAAACTAAGTTTAACAAAGTATTTATGAAAATGCTGGGAAATTGTAAGTTGCAAAAGGTCTTGTATCTCTATTCTGAACACGTAATGCATCGAATTAGGTATAAATTGGATAAAAATATATAATTGCTAAATAAGCCAAACCGTTAATACTACATGCATGTGGTACAATTGTTAAGAGTAAAAAAATCAAAAAATAAGTATTCTTTTGAATCAATGCGTATTAAAAAGACCACTGAATCAATGTTACCAATAGTTATTGAACGTATTGTTAAGGAGAGGTTGAAATTGATAGTTAAGATAATACAGCAAATGACGAAGACCCAACAATATTGAAAAAATACATGTAGAAAAACCTCCCCTTTTGGGAGACATTTTGAAGGGATGAACAATGACATATGTGCAAAATCCAAACAAATACAATCGCTAACTAATAGGAATTTTACATGTCACTCGCAAACATAAAATCCTTCTTGACTTATATTATGCCATTACTACGATAATGATATCACTTTGAAGTGAGACAGGGCTAAAGAAAGTATGTGCAGGCAACATTTTGGGTCAAGAATTCCGTAATCAATGTTTTTAGTACAATTGATTGCAATAGCGGAATCCAACAAGTGGATTCAAATGAACAATTTCAATCAGATTTATTGAATATTGTAAAAGAAGGAAATTAGGGATTCTAAACTCTATCTTATGTAGTAACTTGTAGTAACGAATATAAGTAAAAATACGAGTAGTAATAACAAACTAATGCGTTCGCCTGGTAGGTTGCCCCGCGACCGACGAAGTATCCTTGAGATTCTTCTCTTGTTTTAGCATAAGTATGAAACAGCTACATTTCCTCATATATAAAAAATTAAAAGAAAATATCCATATATAAGGTAAATTTGAATGCCAATTGTCAATTACACATGTCTCATGCAAAATGTAGGTATACTCTATACTATTTATAATAATCTAAACCGAATACCAAATGATAGGAAATGAAATCTATATTATTAAATCACAATTGTTGTCTGTTTGTTTGTTTTTCTGCCTGTCTGTCTGTTTATTTGTCTATCTGTCTGTTTGTACATTGTCAAGGAAAGGATTTACGGTATGCAATTTTGAAATTGTCGCATAACTATGTAGTATCGTGTTTATCAAGGAAGTAAATGGAATTCAATAAATATATCAAACATGCTGAATCCGATTACACTGTCCAACAAATTTTCATCATTTTTTGCTTCTGGAATACACGGTAATGTTTCTTATGTATTCAAGTGCCCTGATTCCAAATATCCAATCAGTTTTTCTCTATCAGGCAGAGATTTTGTAAAATTCAGAAATTTCCCAAATCATTTTTCCATAGATCTCTATAGAATGTATAATTGTATATGTATTAATACCTTCGGCATATATTGTCTAACAATTCAAATTTTCTTAAAATATATAGAATATTACTTGCTCTTTCAAGAGGAGATTATTTGATTGTATTTGTATTTATTTCTTTTCAATAATGTCTCGTCGATGTTCAAACCCAACCGATTCTTTCTGTTATATTTGTGGAGAATTTACTACAAAATTTAAGCTGAGAGACATGTCTCCTCTTGTACACAAAGGATAATAGCAATATTTCGGTTGCAAGATTGGTGATCAAGATAAGCCTTGGGCACCTCATTTTTGTTGCTCAAAATGTGCAATAGGACTTGGTAAATGGCTAAATGGCTCACGTACTTCAATGCAATTTGCTATTCCCATGATATGGAGGGAACCAAGAGATCATTATACTGATTGTTATTTCTGTTTGACTGATATAAAAGGAATCACTTCTAAGACCAAAAAGAATACATGTTATTCCAATCTTCAATCTGCGATTCGTCCTGTTGAGCATTCTACAGAATTCGAAGTACCTAAGCCTAAGAAAGTTTCCTTTGATGACGATACTGTTGAATATGCTATGTTAGATCAAGATGATGAGGAATTTATACCTCCGCCTATGCCACCTGATAAAACAAGACTTCCCCACATCATTAAACAAAGTGACCTGAAAGATTTGGTTAGGGACTTGAATTTGACAAAAGATCAAAGTGAATTGCTTGGGTCAAGATTGAAAGGTTGGAACTTATTGGATGAGGAAACTAAAGTCTCGTTTTTCGGACCCGTCAAAGTGATTTCTCAGTACATTTTGAAATGCAGGGGTCTTTATGTTATTGTAACAATGTGGATCGTGTGATGGAGTTATTAGGTTTCAACACGAACCATCAGAGTGGCGTCTCTTCATTGATTCTTCTAAGTACAGCCTCAAGGCAGTCTTACTTCACAAAGGTAACGTATTACCATCCATACCGATAGGTCATTCAGTACCATGAAGGAGTCTCATGAGAATATGGATATCTTATTGAAACTGATCAGATATCACTCTTACAATTGGCACATCTGTGGTGATCTGAAGGTAATTGGACTTTTGTTGGGTATGCAACCTGGATACACGAAATATTGTTGCCTCCTCTGTGAGTGGGATAGTAGAGCAAGGCAATCCCACTGTATAGTTAAGGAGTGGCCACTACGACATCAATTAACTGCTGGTACAAAGAGTGTAAGTAGTCAGTCCTTAGTAAATCCTGAGAAAATTCTATTAGCACCTCTACACATAAAACTGGGTTTGATGAAAAACTTTGTAAAGGCGATAGTAAAATACAATGAAGAAGGAGAAGGTTTCAAATACCTCAAGGACAAATTTCCAAAGGTCAGCGATGCTAAAATCAAGGTAGGGATATTTATAGGTCCCCAAATTAGAGAACTATTCAAGGATCTAAACTTCGAAGGATGTCTAAATTCTGTCGAGAAAGCAGCATGGAATTAATTCAAATCTTTAAATGAGAACTTTATAGGAACTAAGAAATCACCAATTTATGAAGAAATTGTTGTGACACTACTTGATGCATTCAGAACAATGGGATGTAATATGTCTCTAAAAATACACTTTCTTCACTCACATTCGCAATTCTTTCCGGAAAATCTAGGTGCTGTGAGTGATGAATATGGTGAAAGATTTCATCAAGATATAAGCACAATGGAAAGTCGTTACAATGGAAAATTCTCTCCAAACATGATGGCTGGTTATTGTTGGCCACTAAAAATAGATATTCTTGATGCCACATACAAAAGAAAATCACATTCCAAGCATTTCTAAATTAGTATAATAAATGCTAAACCAATTGACAAGTTTCATTGTAATTAAATCATAAGTATGCATTTGATTAGCCAAACTAAAGAGATATATTATAGGAATACTGGGACAATGATAAAACCAAAATATTGAATTTTTCAAAATCGTTGCCTGATAGAGAAAAACTGATTAGATATTTGGAATCAGAGTGCTTGAATAAATGAGAAACACTACAGTGTATTCCAGAAGCTAAAATGCTAAAAAATTTGTTGGACAGTGTTATCACACTTTTGGATGAATCATATGCAAATTTATTGTTTATATGAATATAGTAGAGTAAACAAATTAGTCAAATCACAAAATATACGCAAAGGATGCTCTAAGCGGTTACCAGGGGTAAGTAAGCACGCTGAATCCGAATTTCTCATTTTCAAGATTCTCATATGTGAATATATTGTTGTTTTTATGAATATAAAGTAAACAAATTTCACAATTGAAGTAGAATCATACTTTCAATGACTCAATATGATTAAACCCCAATTGTTGTTTGTCTGTTTTTTGTCCGTTGAATACCTTGAGGCGCAATGCGCGAGTTCGTCGCGGGCGAAGAGCGAAGGCTCGTAATATATAATTTATCATAGATTTTGTAAAATGTCATTAAAATATACTCTCTAAATTCTCCTGCACAAACAAATCTCCAAATTGGAGGATTATATAATGCAACCAAAACAATAACATCTTCTGAATCTTACAAGATGGATTAAAAGTACATAAACTTGTCTATACAAAATATAAATAATAGGGTGCCTCGTTTCCTATATTATTAGTAAACTACTCAGCTAATAACTTTTTATCTTCCCAATACGGTTCTGATTCACAACTCAAATTTGAATAGAATCCAGAACTATTCCGTGATACCGAACAAAATGTTGAAATTGTGCAGTATATAAAAACTATTTGTTGGATTTTTGACCCATTTTGGGGAAAAATGAAGTTTGATCATGTCCAGAGATATGAAAAATTAGAATTGTTTAGATTGGGTTGGGTTTAAGTTGGTCAATATACATTTTGATACCCAATTCTGTAAAGTTTAGAAAATATTAGTGAAAATCGCTTCAATCGAAGATACGCCTAATACCAGCCCAAACCGATCCAATTAGCGAGTTAAAGGTCTGGACCGAAACATCAGTCTGGCTGATCAATCGATCGGGAATGATACCTCGGTCTGAAACTATTCATAATCCCTGACCGTACAAACGATGCATATACGTAAATTATGCGAAGCTAGAAAAGGATAAATATATCAAACTACCGCCTGTGAAAAGAAATTTCATTAAATTAATTATATAGTGAGTTATTCATTAGATAATATACACATACTATATAGATAGCTAATCATTTAATGCTGAGCCAATATAAAAATGTACAGTTGACTACTCGGGTGCCACAGGAGCTAATTCTTACATTCAAATTAATACCATTGGGAATTAGATTCTACTATATATTAAATGAACAATAAGTAAGTTTCAGATGAAATCGTCAAGTATTTCCATTTTTGTGGTCAATCAAATGCAGGACTTCATTGCTGAACTCTATATTTACAATTCCGTTATATAAATGACAGAAGCTATATCAGCAATCTGTTGAATTCATAATGCATACATTGTTCATTTACATGCTTTACAGTAAAGTGAGTGTACTGAATTTGAATATATCAATCATTTTCTTCAGGAAAAAATATGTAATCAGATAATACGGATACAATAGATTGAAAAAGTTTGTAGAAATTTCTCTCTCCATAAGCAGTCCCATTGGCCGCAAAATGTATTGTCAATAGTTTCCACTCTGAATCTGTAATATGTATTCTTGATAGTCATATAAACATTATATTCAAATTACAAATGCGCTTCATTGCGCAACATGTCAAATTCTGTCAAATTACATTCCCCATCTACTTTGCTATAGTACAATACAATATATTTCCATTGTGATTTTACACCAATATATGGCACAAAATTATATATAAATACTGTATATTACGAGGTAGTATACAAGTTAATGAACTTGATGACCTATTGAACTCTATTTATTAATTTAATGATGACTGAAGCAATAATATTACATGAAAGCCAGAAACAAGTCTTGACTGGCTATCATATTGAAAGTTCATGATAATGATATCAATCAAGCAGCAGATGAATATAAACTGATCAAAATATATTATATTCATGGTTTCACCCCTTCGGGTAGAAGACCGATTCGGAAATGTTCTGTGGGATAATAGGAATGCTAACTCATGTTTTTAAACCAACCAGTAACGCATATTTGCCATAAGGAGAGTATTGACACTTTTATGGAATTGAGGAAGTTACCAGACCCTGAAATTGGTTCACTTAATGAGGATGATTTGGCCACCTGAATCGCCCTGTTAAAGTAGAAGTCAAGCTTTAATGTTTGACGGCAACCGTTAGCAACGATGACAGGTAAAGGAGGATGATGTGGTAAGATTCATCAAGAAAGTCACGGCTGACACCCACATTCGGAGTAGATGATCTGATCGGAGATACGATGATAGTAGAGACTGAGTAGATCGTGCAACCTGTGCAGTAGCACCTCTGCATTGCTGCTCTAGCAGTTGTTCATTCTCATTAAGAAGCTGAGTATTCGCTGACTGAAGTCTTACAATTGTTGCTGTAATTCCTCCTTTTCACGCTCGTTCTTTCTGAGGTCTTCAATTCCTGATGCCATAACTGACATGCCTAATTTTACTTGCTCTACATCACGCTTTATCCCAGCAGTTACCTCATCATGTGAGAACGACAACTCCGGTGCTTGTGCTGCCAGGCGTCAAGTTCAGCGCGTTGAGGCAGAGGGAGACGTGGTGTAACTTCACACAGTACACGCGACGATTTTTCTTGGGTGATGGTAGAGACTCGTGGGATTAGCAGTCCTGGAGGTAAAGTAGAGGAGATAAGAGAAAGGAAAGAGAAGAGGATACTGGACACTGGATACTGGACATTGGACATTGGATACTGGATATTGGATACTGGACATTTTGTTGTCGTTGAAATATAGTTGTTGCACACGAGTAAGTAACATACATGATGAGTCTAATGGGTCACATATTCGGTAAGGTGAATGAATCATGGTCCATATATACTGATAGGCCACCATAAATGACATAGTACACACTGATATATAATCGATAAAATATCTAATACATTGTAATACTGTATTTGAATTGCTTCTCAATTATACTAAGTAATTAGAGGAATCTAGATAGTTGAAACCATTGAATTCTGAGTAATTATATATATTATTGCTTTATAATTGCAAGTGTAAACAATTCATTACCCGCTTAGGTGTAGCCAATCATTATCATAATATTTATAATATGATGTATATTTTTTTACTCCATGACGATTTCAAATTCATCTCTTCGCAATAATGGATATATCCTTGGTTTATTGGCTAGTGTAAACAACTAAAATCTAGGTAAACTCATGTAGATGCAATGATAACTTGAAAGTAGTCGAAATGGTATAATCAATTATCAAATAATTATTTCTCACTTAGTCGCAATTAAAATAACTAAAGTACAGGTGCTATATTAAGGTTTGGTGATAAATCTGACAGGAAATTGGCTACTTTTACATACATGTGATCATAGAAATTGCTTCTTCAAAAACACATGAATATTTCTCGACCGTATTCGGTTAAGTGAGCACGCACATCAGTGATAGCTAGTGCAACAAGGTGTGATATGCAATGAACTTGGATGACATCGTCTTGTTACCATAATTTCCACGATTCTCCCCCACAACATCCTGACAGAATTTCACGAAGCCATTAACTTAACCAGTATTACAGATCGCAACATCTTCCCAATAAAACAGCAGTTTGCTAGAGGAATACGATATTCTTCAGTGAACTATTTAGCGACCTTGGCGATGGTAACTCCTAGGCCATCACACAGAGTAACATTCTCGATGGATATAGTTTCTTTCCTGGCAGTTTTACTCAATAAACACAGGTTCTTGCTGACGGTAATGCGGATTCATCTAAAATGACTGACCAAGTGGCGCCTTTCCTAAGAACATCGAACTTGTGGTCCCTTAACACAATACGAAAAAATGGGAACATTGGTTTTGTATAGTTCTTTCCTAATCACTGGTTGCTTAGGTGACCATATATTAGAAGCTTGTCACCACAAGAGAGAATTGGGATACGCTTGGTCATTAATAATTCCTGCTTGGTGATCAGTTCCACCAACCCGAAAGACATTAACTACCCGTGTTTTGAGTCCTCATAACACTGGGCCTTTGATTTGACGCTTGTGTCCATTTGATCTATTATAGTAGGAAGGGCCGGCCAACAACTGTCTATTATTCCTTTGCAAGTGTCGAAAATGTCCCTTGAATACTGCTGGAATATTGATGTCAAGCACCTAACACCTAATCTTCACCTGTCTTTACAAATCGTGATTACTGCTACGAACAAAATCAAAAAGAACTCACTGAATGATCGCATCTTTCAGCAACTTTGTTCAAACAATGATGAAGATTACAAACGCCTCCTTCTTCTTACTGAAGTTGGGTGGCTTTCTAAAGGTAATTGTTTGAAACGATTCCATTAACTGTTTGATTCTATAGTCGAGTTTCTAGAAGAATACGATTCAACTCTGAGAAAAGGCTAAAATGATAAGGACTGATGTTGATTACTTAACTGAATATAATGAATAAGCAGATACAAGGGAAAATACCACTCTTATACAAGGGAAGGATGTTGTTCTATCATTCTTAAGTAAACTAACCTTGTACCGAAAGAATATGACGTGTCGTGAATTTGGGCAGTTACCTTGTTTAAGTGAACTGGATATGACAAATAATAACATCATTACGGAGGACAACATTCATATTTACTGTTCACATGTTGATTCCCTTAGCGAAGATTTGTTGATTCGATTCAAACATTTAACCGAGTTTGTTATCGCTAATTTTGTTATAAATCCATTTGGAACAAATATAGAAACTTTGGATCCACAATGTCAAGAAGAATTCATCGACTTGAAGAATGATATCGAATGCAATGCCATATTCACCCAATGAGGATATAGTGCATTCTGGATGAAGAAAGAAGTCTCTGAATGCTATCCCCATATTTTTCAAACTGTAAAATTAATGTTCGTTGCATTTCCATCATCATATCTTGTCGAAAAGGGATTCAATACAGTAGTTAATCTGCTCACAAAACAAAGAAATCGACCGGAAATAGCAACAAGAGTCGACTTGAGACTCTTTCTGACGCAGTTAGAACCGGATGTATTCAAACTAGCAAAGGTCCACCAAAGTTAGAGATCACATGTTCCAACGTATACTGATACTTAGATTAGTCCCTAGATAAAATATCAGTCAATCTTCTAAATTCCATATAGTCAATAATTAAAACTGATTCAATAAAGTATTAAATAGGGGGTGTTCTGTAAATATTAAGTCTTTAACGGGCGTTAAATTGGTAAAGGTTGGGAAATACTGCTCTAGAGTCTAGATCCTCTTATTGTTCAATTACGAAATAACATAAACTATTGATTCCTTCATTGAGGAATTACAAATACCACCACTTTAGATTATTTATCGAGTAATTACGAAATAGCACAACTATAGATTCTTTAATTAATCAATTCAGAAATACATTAAAGGGCTGACAAAATATGTTATATTCGGAATTTCTCCAATATACAAGTCATATTAGTTGATAAAGTCAATAAATTCGATATAAATTCATTTTGTTAATCATTATTACTTATGTAGTTAAAAGTAAAAATGAGCAGTGAGTACAACTGCCCTCCCACTATCTTGGTCAACCTGACGCCCCTGCATATAGCTATAAAGCTCTAGGACGTACAATGAAATACTGAATAAGATGGGGTAGGAATCTGGATTAAGAGTAATCAGAGGGACTTCTCGAAATTATTTCATATTGCGAAATCTATAGAAATTAGCCTAAAGTATCCCCATGAAAAAGTCTCTTCGGACTGTTTGTCCCCCGAATTACGCTTGTACCCGCCATGAGATGCCTAAACACCAAAAATTAGAGGTAGCACTGGTCGCCTGATATTTAATAGTCTGTTCATTTCGTTGCTTGAACTATTCGTGGCCGGAAATTTCGCCACTCTTACAGTAAACATCAAAATCCGTTAACTTAAACTTCACAAACATAACACGTACATATATATATGTATGTGGGCACCGAAAAGTTTCAACCTAAAGTCCCACAACGGGAATCCAAATTCCTACTCCAATACCTCAAGGCCTGTGTCAAAATGACCAAAACCAGATCTAAAGTGTTTATAATAACAAATCAAACGGATATGCACGATCTAACTCGGGTCCAGGCTCAAAACACTGTAAACCAAACCCAAACCTGTATCAACACTTTAAGAAAACAAATGTGTGCCGTTGACGGTGTCATATAGTAATCCTTCGCCTCGGTAGTTATCCCGCCTGGGAAGAATCCTAAAATTGTATTCTTCAGGAGCGGAGAATTAGCATGATAGGAAAGTTCCCCTATTCAAAAACAGTTAAAGTAATTTGAGTGTCAGCATAGAAGGCGTTGAAATACAATATAATTAAGACAGGCAGGAAGAACACTATGTAGTAGTCTTTCAGAGGAAAATTATCATGCAGTAAAGTTCCCCCAATTCAATAATTTTGTTAATAAGTATTGTTCTATGTGTATTTTTGCTAATTACTGGAGATAATAGCCTTAGCTTCGTAACAGTTGTATATATATATTTCTACTTGATATTTTATAGATTTGAATATAATTCCTTCGAGGATGGCTTGTAGTATTTTATGATGTATTCTTTCCTTGGATGTTTTCCCATTGGATCTACAGGATGGGACTTCAATAATCTCCATCCAAATTGAATGCAGATTGAATAACTATTTAGTAGCAAATGTCGCAAGCATTAGTGCAAATTGTGATAATGGGAAAGAATATTAAAAAGTATTCTTACCAGGGGGATTGCCTATAACCATTATTATACCAAAAACCAGGGATAAATACTATAGGGGGGATTTATTATGTGAGACTGACCTGTAGCCCCTTTCCAAACTATAATATTGCAAAACTGAAATATCAGGGTCCAGCAACGAAATGTGAAGAGAAGAAATGTTCGGCAACGTTATTTCCGATTAGAATAGAAAAATATGTATAAATAGAACTCGGATGAGACGTACACCTAGGGAAACAAAAATTAGTAGGTACCAACTGGATTAAGTCGTATTTGAACATGTTTTTAATACAGTAAGTACAATAATTGACAATTTGTTTTGGGGAAAAGTACTAATCAAGACTATGTGATAGGCCGAGAGAACATACTAACCGAGTTGTACTATATACAAAGACTTACAGCTAACACAGTAACCTAAGGCGGAAATTTACAAGTGAATGTTGGCTGTGATGTATATTTACTAGTTCTATGACCTAGTCTTAAACTTTTATAAACGTTTGGAAGGTTCTCCACTTCTAAATTTCATCACTAAGAAAGTAGGTTGAAAGAATTGATTAAAACTGTATAAATTGGTTGATGTCTGATGGAAATCTATATACCGGTAATCAAAATTAAGAATAAACCAACCTAAGATGGATAGAATAGATTCATAAATTGGAGAAGGAAATTGCGATGATAAAGGTATGTATTGAAATTCTGGTAAAAGAACTAAATAATGTTGTTCAGATATTGACTGTTTATCGTGTTGTGGAAGGAACCCTCCCTCAACTCCAATACCTAATCTAGTAGGCTTAATTGATTTATCAACCAGATCACATGAAGATGACTCCACCTTATCCAACTTCGTGCGCCTGATATTCAAGTACAATCTGTATCCAGTTTTATCAAAATAATATCTAACAAATTTGTGCCCATAACAATAAAATGAACAAAGATTTACAAATATTCCAAGCGGAGAATCAGGAGTATCAAAACTATAAAAACATTGATCTTTGTAGACAACGTCACCTGTTTGAACAATTTTCGCTTGTTCTTTCAAAGAGGCCAAAGTAGACAAAATGTTGTCATCCATAAGAGTATCTACACAATAGTAAAGAAAATAATGGTGTAATCACACTGATGCACAACATCAGCGTATTAACGGTCAAAAATATCCATATAGGATTAAAGGGTATTCCTTTTCAAAGACGTGAAAACACGATGAAAAGGCTGAAAGCAATTTCAGCATTACCTTGAATAAGCGCAAGGGAATTGAATGTACTACTATCCTCTATATAATATTCATGAAATTTATGACTTGTTTGAATACTCAACAAATTAGGATCATTTGTTTTTAAAATTTCTAATATTATCAAAATTGGTGGATGTGATCGCTCGGGAATTAATTAACTATTTAGATTTTCAGAAATGTGAAGTTATAAACATCCCAAAAATAACCACAGCTTTGCAGCATTATAAGCTTCACCAGTCAATTAGGAAACTTTTTTTCACTTGAATGAATGCAAACCAGAGTAAAGTTTCTTAATTTTGGTAGAAAAAACCCAGACACTCTGAAATCACTAGATATTTTCCTCATCAAACGATGAAGATTCCTACAAATTGAATCCCTTATCACCTTTTTGATTGCTGAGTTGTTACTGAAATAGGAGGACCATTCCTTGCCCCATCTCTAAGTATTCAGATAACATAAATGTGTACAGAGGTATATAAAAGTGAATAACGCATGCGCTACATTAGGATTATTGATAGGTTATATTCATAAATACACATTATCATTTCAACCATAGTTACCCAAAGTGAATTGAATGTAAATAGATAAGTTTCGAAACCGCATTACGACAAGTGGTCATTGGAATGCTGGTGCATATATAATGCATAGAAGTAGATATATAAATTTACACGATTCGTTAGATAATTTCATTTTGGAAATGGCTGAAAAAGTAACCTAACAAACAGGATCTGATAACACAACTCAACAAGATTTCTCATCAGAGATCACATACATTGATCTTAGCATACATTTGAATGCTGAACTCGAATCTGCAATCAGAATTTCTCTAGCACGTCTAGTTATTCTGAAATCCAATATCCATTTTTTCAATAGTATAGTATTACCTAGTTACTAAAT
>JAKMXF010000315.1:211083-278686 GCA_024704765.1 Oopsacas minuta | reverse complement strand
AACTGATATTATCTTGGCATTAACCTAAAACATCGAAACGTTGATTTATTTCAGATGGCTATCATGTAAGAAGACAAAAAGACAGCCACTACCATAAAATAACAGGAAAAATTTAGGAAATACATAAAAATCGTTGACTTGTAGATGGAAAAAAAAACTGGACGTGCTGGAGATAATCTGAAAGCAGATTTGAATTCAGCATAACAAACTAGCTAGAAAATGTCAATCTAATACTTGATGAGAAAATGAAGTTAAATTTTGTTGACCTGTGTAATATATACCCAAAAAACTAAAATCTTGAGAAAGAAGATATCAGCTTCATCACATTTGACATCGACAAAGTATGCCAATCAGAAGGTAAACATTTAAATCGATAGAATCAGATATACCAATATGGTCAAAACCAGGGGATACTTATATTCTTAATTCCTTATGCTTTCAAGCAAACTTCAGGTTTGTTGATTAAATATAATTTTTCGGATAGGTCAGTGTCAACCTGATTGCTTCTCAGAACCAGAAATGAAACAATTAGAAATACCTATAATTGACCAGTATGTAAAACTACTGATGTTGAAGTCTTGCATATATAAGTTAGAGCAGAGGTGGGCGAAGTTTTTTCTGCGCGGGCCGCATTCTAATTCCAAAGTTTAATGCGAGCTGTATTAACCTACGGCTACCGTATTTATTCGAATAGTAGCCGGGACCATTATTAATTATAACCCCTCTTAGGCGGGGCGATTATTTGAATAGGGGCTACTATTCGAATAAATACGGTACTTTCCATGTTCTAATTTATTCGAGAACTCTACTAGTTAATTGTAAAATAAACAATAATCATACATAATAATTAACTAACATTGTTTATGAGAGCATAATATTGTTTAATGAAATTTCCGAATGTGTGAGGAAGAGTAAGACAGTGATCAATAATCAAAGTACTCAAACAACTTAAGCCAGGCGGGTCGTAGTTTGCCCACCCCTGAGTTAGAGGATAGTGAATATGTTATAATTGCAGATAATGATCACTCACAAGGTAATTTACGTTATTATCACTATTATTGTTGTCTGTTTGCATGTTTGTATCTCTGCTCCGGTTCGTAGGGCCAACACCTCTATTTCGCTTAACTGGGTCAAAATGGCCTGGTTCCAAGTGACCCCATTAAGCGGAGTCTACTGTACATTTACTATTCTCACTACCAAAACTAAACATTATCGATTTCAAGGAACTAAACAAAAGGAGAATCATAATTGAAACAAACAGCATCTATGCATATATTAGTATAGTGATACTTGTTCTCATTATCAAGCATTTGAACTCGGTTTACAAAATGATTGTTGGCAAGTTTGCGAATCAAACATTCTACAAGACATAGTATATTATTTCCCAAGTCCTAACAATATCTTTCTGTTGACAGATGATACTTTTCACAACTTCCAATTAAATAATGATAGGTGGTTATGTTGTTCTTGTTCTTCAAAGTGCAAACAACATTCTAGACTCCATAATATTCTCGAAAATACTGAATCAAATACACAGAAAAAGTTTGAATATAACACGATATCAACAAGGGCAACACCATTCAATCTAGATGAAAGCCAAA
Source organism: Oopsacas minuta (assembly GCA_024704765.1). Taxonomy (NCBI): domain Eukaryota; kingdom Metazoa; phylum Porifera; class Hexactinellida; order Lyssacinosida; family Leucopsacidae; genus Oopsacas; species Oopsacas minuta. Next base: position 277,085 of record JAKMXF010000315.1, on the reverse strand, counting down.
TAGCAATTTACAACCACCAGCTCTGCCATGGCATCAATTTACCTTTAAATATGTATCCTGAAAAGGAATTTTGTGACTATGGTTTCAAATTCAATGAAGAGGGGAAGCTTAGACTAGAGAAGGTTGGAATAGTTATCTATTTAGAAAATGATATTAATGATTCAAAGATTACAAAGGAATATATTTACCACCAATGAACCATTCGCTCGGTCGCAATTTTAATTTAGTATGGTGGGTTATTCTACGTATTTAGCCGTTGAAAACAAGTCTTTGCAATTATAAAGGAATTTCAATAAATATTTGGTCTACATATAAGATTGTTCATTCGATTGCAATGAACTCGTCCCAATTTACCCCCTCCCTAAATTTGCCTGTGCTTGGTAACTCAGTAATTATATTGTAAGTATATAGTTTACAGTTCAAAATGCAGTGGACCTTGCAATTGCTTGGCAGTCTTCGAAGGTCAGAGCAGTTTACTGTTAAACATCAACAACAAGTACTTTGTTCATTACAATTTGTTATATGAGTATAGCGAGTTGATGACCATGTCTAGAAATACTTTGTACGGTTACTTGAGGTATGTATTGTTTAAAATAATATTCTTGATAAATTAAAATTCCTATATACACACAATCTAATTATTCGTTTTACTCTTTAGTGCCAAGAACAGGAAGCTTATCAGAATGGGTAGAACGGATACATTCCATTATCATACTGTTTATCAGGCATGGAACGCCTATCTAAGAAGAGTAGACATAGATTATGACTCGAACTACATATGTCCAAAGTGCAAGATCATCCCGATGTGATAATTTTAGATAGCATAGCGATGGGAACAATGATATCGGTACCAGAAGTGAATGCAAAATTCAATCAGGATCAGCAATACCCTATGATCCCATTTTCAGATCGTGTTTTTATCCCCGACACAGCAATTAGAAAGCAACTCCTTAAATACTGTTCTGAAGGTTTGACAGAAAATACACTAAAAGACCTATTGAAGTCTATTCATAAAGAAATGGCTGATTATATTTTATTTAGTTCCATTAGCACAGAAAATTTAGTGACTATAAGTGAAGAATATATACACGTTAAGAAAGTCATAAAACTCCTTTGCCACACAGATCCAATATCAGGAGTATTCCAATTCTCTCTGCTGGAACCGAATGAGCGAAAAGCAATAGCTCTTCTTGCCAATGGAACATCAGCAAGTGAAGATTCCTTAAATTCAATATATCAGAAGATGTATACATTGGATATCTTATTCAATTCTATCAAACCTAATGAAGATATCACATGCACAGGGTTTGTCACTTTACATCCCATAGTATTCCCGCTGTTGAAAAGAATCCTGACACAATTAGAGAGTTTATTTAGTAGAGCATCAAGAAAATTAGTGGAATATTCTCCACAAAGCAAAAACTATTACAATTATTTCCCAGCATTCACAACAAACTACATGTAAGTTCAAACTTGTAATTGTGTTTATACTGAAAATACTAATTGCTATTCAACTTTTTTTATATTTTACCATTCTACTACACTTGTACAGGTTGCCAGTATACGAAAATCTAGAAGTTGAGTCAGCTGAACCGTGTCTCAAAAAGTTTCCAACTCACAAAAGGTTTTCCCCCGGAATAGTAGCAATCGCTTGTAAACACAGGATTTGTTATGGTTTCCAAATCCTCAGACAACACGAATCTACAGTCGTAATTTATAATCTGTTAATGACCATATTCAGAGAACAGCGAAAAGTGATCATCTACGATAATGCTTGCAACTTACACAAAACATGATGAAAAGGTAAGTGCATATAACAATATTGGGTATAAATGATAAATAGTCGAGATTTTAAATAGAAATTAATTTGTGATTGTTCATAATATGGGGACCCAAAGTATTTCGTAAGAAAACATTTCTGATTAATCGATTCCATTCTACACACCACAAGTGCAATCCCTCATATTTTTTGAGATCAATTCAGACTGAGGAAATGAAAAAACTAACCCACAAATTTGCGAGCAGTTGTTTTCATCACTAAGAAGGATAGCAACACAAATCGCATTAATACGAATTGTTAATATATTCCTCACTACAAGAAATTTTCTAGCTTGTTTGTGAATCAACATATTGTATCACAAAATAATAATATATGAAAATAGTTTATTTGTTAGGAGACTCACGATAATTGTGACAATAAAAGTTATCGATGTCTTTGTCAATATTTTTCAAGTCCTACACCTGGTTTGTGGAACCATTTAAGACATTTGGGACATTCAATCATATTTTTTGAGGCGCAACTGGGTAGATGACACAAACACCATCACTTTCTCTTTAAATCTGTCCCAATATTAGTACTCAGGTGAGATCGCAATACTATGCTTTCTATCTTAGGAAAGGGTGTAAAAATTTCGCAGTTGAAACAATCAGTTAGGTGAGATCTTATTCTTGACTGGTTCCAGTACAGGGTGTGACAAAAGTCTTGTCCGGTTGTATTATGGTGGCCCACATAAAATATTTCAAGGTCACATATCTAATTATTTACCAATATAATCACCATCTCTTTCTAAAACTAATTTCATTCGATTAGGCATCCCATTCACCAGGTTTCGAAATAAGTTCGGTGAAATCGTCTTCCATGCCATTTTTAGGTTTGCAATTAGGGTCTGAATCGTGGTGACCTTCCCCATTTCATCCCACCGTTCATATATAATACCCCAAAGATTTTCAATCGGATTCAAGTCGGAGGAGTTAGCTGGCCACTCTCCTTTCTTCGAAAATCGAGGGAACTTCTCTGAACACCACTGCTGCGTGACATTGACTGTGTGTGCGGGGGCACCATCCTGCATGAACAGAAATTCTGACATGTTTTCCAACATGGACCTCTCAATAACGGACCCCTTTTTAGCCTTACGAGCGATCGCATCCAGGCAGGTTTTCTTCAATATTTCGTTCCTATATTAGGCTCCATCGACAGTCTGTTTTTGGGGTAGAATGTGCAGTTCTGACAGCGCTCTGTGTAACATCATTCCCCAGACCATAATTTCGCTGGGAATTTGACCTGAAAAATAGACTCAATATTTTGTGAACCAATTGCCCATACTCGATCATTCTGTCAGGTTTGGCGAATGAAATAACTCAAAGGGTGATTCATCAGACGAGAACACCTTATTCCAATCTTCGAAAGACCAATTCTCATGATCCCGAGCGAATTTCAATCGATTTTCGTTGATTTTTTGTGTAACTTTTGGCCATTTGGGACGTTCATAGGGTCTGGCATCAAGCCTTTGTGTCAAGTGCCGCTGAATTGTGATGTGAAATATGGAGTTTCCTTTGATGGATAGTCTCCTCGACAATTTTCGGGTTGATTACCTCCTTTCTCCAAGGATTTCTTAATCACAACTCATGATACCCGTTTCAAAATTTGAGGTCGTCCAGATCGAGGCTTAGTCTCCATAGTCTCACCGCATTTGTGTTGACTCCACCATCTCCGTACTGATCTTATTCCAACATCTAGAAGTTTAGCTACCTCTTTTTGAGTAATGTCTCCTTCAAGCTTCCCAATTGCTTTAGAACGGAGCTCGACTCCGTGATCACAGACATTCATCTTCCCGAAAAGAACTGGTAAGGTAAATATGCTAAAAGAAATTCGAGAGCAGTGTTGAAGGTATTCAATATGCCTATAATATAAATGTAGTTACTATATAGTAACTATCAGTCAATTAGCATTTCCGTTGTATGCTATAATTACTAGTATACATTAAATCCATCTACAATTGAGAACCGGCCAAGACTTTTGTTACACCCTGTATACTTGGGTCGGCTCGCCTCCTGTTGCTAGTGTCAAACAGACTGCAGCTGCAAGTAAACCACACTCCGGGCCACCTCTTTGCTGCTGAATTAGAGCAAGGGTGCTTCAGCTCTGATCAGCATCATTCTCATATAGAAAGGCCAATTATACAGTTAATTCACCAGTAATTCTCACAGTAAATAGCGAATCATATGAAGTTACATCCCTTCAACATCAATACTGGAGCGAACTCAGTGAAGTGCGCCATCGTGATGCAGCTGTATACTAGGACAAGGAGATTTGACGAATTGAAGATTCTAAGAATAAATTAAATATGAAATATTGATTTACAATTAAAAAAAAATTCCAAAATGAGAAACTCACTCCGGAGAGAATAGTACCCTGAAGTCCCTGAAATGTGGGAAATTCTTCTTCAATAATGTCTGCAAATACATATATGGTATGAGAATATTTACAAACAAAACTGATTTGAATTTCAATGTATAATAGACTTACACAGAATGAATTAATGGTGGTGCCTGTTAGAAAAGTATTATAACTTGACAATTCTGAAATTGACAAGTTTTTCTCATTTGAACTAATGGAAGGAGTGATTATTTGAATAGGATCCAATGGCTTAACTCCGAGTAATGTCACCAGACTGGATGTTGGGGTAGGTGTTTGAGGATCTGGAATAGGGTTTGTTCGAAGCAATAACGCGTTGCTGAAAAAGTTCATCGAAGGAATCATCACTAGTGTCTACATCAGATTCTTGATGTATTACATCTGTAGCGAAATCAAGAGGAAATCTAGACCGGTCATGGTAGATATCATGTCGCAATGCTTGAGTAGAGCTTGGAGGCTTATGAGATTGAGGGCAAAATGAAACTCGCGCGTTCATAGAGTAATCTTTATATGACTCTATTAACATAAGTAGATGAATATTACATGCGCTTTTTATGTTTTCGAAAGGGGCTCTTTCGGGCCAAAAAGGTGGTTAGAGAGGAGGATCATTCCAAAAAAACATACTTTTCCTTAAAATACAGAGATATATAATCAGTGACTCATAATTATATAAATTCACACAGTTGACTCACCAGTTGATACTTATATAATCACAGAAACAAATCTTCACAGTTTCTGTACATTATAGCTAGATATATCTCCACCTAATAGCTTGTGGATTTCGTGATCACGCACAGGCTTTGATGACGCTGACGTACTTGTAGATATTTGGTTTGACAATAGAGTTCTTGATATTTCATCGGTATTCCCAGTAATATAGTTTTGAAATTTTCCTGGACCCAAAGAGACAAGCTTTCCATGCCATGAAAATACAGCTCCAGCATATTCACCTGTAACTGAACGAAACTCAGACAATATGTCAGTCAGTGCCATTATAGCATAAATCTTTGTCAATTTGGGTATCTTTGACATTTTGACTAATCAAGGGCATAGAATTGAAAATCAAGGAGAAATACTCATTGAGTAAAGTATAAAGTTAATAGAGAAACATATTTAGTGATTTTGCTAATAAAGGAAGTGGGGTACAACTATAGAATCCGACACGCCCTAACTTTTTTAATGTAGTCAAAAATCGCTATATGCACCGTTGAGGAACTCGTTGAAAGAAGCTGATAGAGCTTTCGAACTCAAAAATCGGATGGAAACTGACGAAGTTACGAAAAATCTCCTAAATAAGCCAAATCCTATGGAGAAAATTGTATTAGCTACTATACTGAAATAATGCTGATGAATTCTATACAAACTACCATAGGAATGCACATATAATCAATCTTGCGGTTATCAACGCTTGCGTCAGTTGATTGATTCTTTTATGAATTTATTAGTTTGCGTAATTTGTAGTTATTGCTATTAAGAACGGTCAATTTAAACCTGGTGTGGCCTGGTTCCCAAAGGGGCGAAAACCTGGTCACACCGTATATCTCGAAAACTATAATTCGCATCGCTTAGCTTTAAAAAGGAAAACGGTAGGTCTTGGCCTCATCTAGCCAAAAAATACCACTTGGCCCACATCTAGCTATCCTAACAATAGGTGTTATGCACTATTAATGTTGCCAAATAATCATCAAGTACATTTCAAAGATATCTTAACTAGGATTCATTTGTTGCTCAGAAATGTCCCAAATTTATATATTTAACCTAAGTAGAACTGGCTCCCTTGCTTGTCATTTTATCGCACTGGCTTCAGAAACCCTAGAAGCAACAAAAGGAGGCATGCCACAACCTTCATAATTAATACGTTTATTCACCCATTTTCTAGCTGCAAATGACCGGATCCAACTTAGTATTCATGTTGTTATCCAGGTGCAAACGCGTTTGCTGTTTTAGGGACCTTTGAGTCTATACGCTAGCGATAGATGAACGGGATTAGATAGTGTCATGGTTGCTCCTGGGTCTGGGCTGATGTTAAAAGCACAAGTTGAATTGTTGCAGTGGGACTTTTTCTGTATTATTGTTTCGGTCCGTTTGCATGTAAACTGTCTGCAAATAGTAATCTCTTCGTTGAACTAGTTCTTCAGCTCGTTTGTGTAAAATTATTTGTAAATATGTATGATCTGAAATACTTCCTGCGCTTACACAGGGATCACAACATCAATACGACAGGAATAGAAACAGCCCGGCAATAGCTGTTATTGTCCAACGGAAGTTGTAATTGTTACTGTTCATAGCTAATAATAGTATGTCGTTAACAATAAACAACAAGTATTCTGTTAACAACACTACATAACTTCTAATGTTAGCCGGGGTGAGTATTTATTTCAAGCTACCCTATGCCCTAGGGGCAGTTATTCGAGGCAATATGGGCGCATTTACTAGTTTCAATATCCCTTAGAATAGCTTATGCTAACATTTACCAAGTATGTGATGTAAGAGTGTATAATGTAACTATTCTTAACAAAGTAATACTATATATATTAGCAACTAAATTACACAACAGGATATAATTCTCTAATGCACTTGACGATGCTGTTTAGGATGTTTCCTTTATTCTTTCTTCTCCAACAAGACTCGATAAGGTGGGATTCTAGCAATTCAGGATTTGTTGTTTGGCCTCTTCTTTGCCTTTTCTTGACCACACCCCAAGCGTTTTCTATCCCTTGTGTATGAGTACCGTCAATTGGATCCACAAAATTCTCAGAATGGTTCACAGTGTGATGATCGTAGCCGGCAGCTGGGACAACATTATAAGCAGCCCATTCGTCTGAGTGGATGGTAGTTCCAGGTAATGCATATCGCTGAATGATGGGAAGTAGGGTTGCACCTGAGCGATCGGGAACTGGAATTATCAGTACGTTATCAGTACCTTGCTCATATATACCGAAAACCCATTGACCAGTGAGTAATCTACCACGGTTATATTTTCGTCTCCCAAATTTCGATTCATCAATTTCCACCACTCTACCGGGCCCACCTATTGGCTCCTGATTTATTATTAGATCCTCAATGCAAATATCTCTCATAAAATTCTTCCAGTTCACAACAGTATTCGGAGACCATTGCAATCGTTTCTCAAGAAATGCGTGTGACTGTATATCTTCACTCCAAAAATACAAGAACTGCATTTGTGAGGGAATAGATAGGTTTGAACCCTTGAAGAAAGACTCATAACGAAGTGAACAGGTTGTCTTACACGCTCTACATCTCCATTTCTTATTGTCCTTAGAATCGGTAAATGTACCTACATACATTATTGAGCCGCATCTGCACTGGACTCCTCGTGGTAACAAGCCATAATGCTTAAGCCAATCTATAGTATTTTCCAGAGAAGAAGACAACTGAAAGAGATCAGACAGTAAAAAGCTTGCTGAAATGTCAGGAATAATCAAGGGTTCGAGTAATATTGTGTGGTCCATTGTGGTTTGAATGATAGTAGTATATTACAAAATAATGTACGAATGGTCTTTATATACTAACATACATTACAACCCATTCACATTTTTGGAATGCTTTTTACTTAAGCGACACAATTAAAGCTTAGATTATGTGGTTGTTTGTGGTCAACATTTTATTGCACAGTGTAACTTGAGTATAATTTGTTCAAAGGAATGTAGATTTTCATTAGTGATAGAAAATCATAGTGATATCAAGTTACTATCAACGATTAACTATACCACGAGTAGTACGTATATTCAATTCATATACTATGATCATTGAATTGTTGGGAATTTCAGTCAAATCATACACAGGTATAATATAACCTAAAGCCCACCATATACGATGCAATTTTGTTGCATAAACAGTTGCAATCAATCCAGTCGCATGGTGTATTGTGGGCTTAACAATGCACGTATTTCCTATGGAAATTCCTTTAGCCGATCTGAAAAATATATTGTGAATCAGTGCTGGAACCCAATTTGCACAAACTACATTGTAACCACACTGACTTTAGCAAAGAATGTGTAAATTATGAGCAAAATATGTTAACTTGGAACATGGGTGAGGGATGGCGCTGGTAAACAAGGGCATAGATCCATAAATTATGGGACGAATTGTAAAATCTTGTGATTTGGTACGAAAATGATCGTACATCATCGCAAATTATTCAAAAGTGGGGGGACACTTCCTCCTCCGTCCCCCTGGGAATTACGCCCATGGTAGCATGTTACGCCACTTTGTATCCGGAAACTTACTGTATAGCTGTAATGGGGACTGTGAGGCTAGTAACAAACATCTAGAATCATTAAGTAAAGAAGCCGCATGTACAGATATACTAAACAACTAATATGTATCACCAACAGAGTAAATTTGGCGATACTGAAATGTCTTTATCATTCATCTTAGTTCAAGATGTGTTTTTCTAAGCAACAAATGAATCCTAGTTAAGATATCTTTGAAATGTACTTGATGATTATTTGGCAACATTAATAGTGCATAACACCTATTGTTAGGATAGCTAGATGTGGGCCAAGTGGTATTTTTTGGCTAGATGAGGCCAAGACCTACCGTTTTCCTTTTTAAAGCTAAGCGATGCGAATTATAGTTTTCGAGATATACGGTGTGACCAGGTTTTCGCCCCTTTGGGAACCAGGCCACACCAGGTTTAAATTGACCGTTCTTAATAGCAATAACTACAAATTACGCAAACTAATAAATTCATAAAAGAATCAATCAACTGACGCAAGCGTTGATAACCGCAAGATTGATTATATGTGCATTCCTATGGTAGTTTGTATAGAATTCATCAGCATTATTTCAGTATAGTAGCTAATTGTGACGCAACGATAGTTTAACAAGCTGGGGGTAAGTGTTTAATAGAAATACAAATAAGATCAGGTCTATCCTAAGTTACTAACTACTGTGTAAAGGTTGGAGTACTACGTTAACCTACTAGTATATTATGTTATGGTTTACTAATAATGCGTCAGCGTTACATCACTCCTCCTTCAAACGAATGGGCCTGTGTCTTGGTGGGTCTCCAGCACGTAGTCATCGTATTTCTTAGCTCTGCGATCGCGCAAAGGATACCTCCTTTGGGTCGGGAGTAGAACCTCCTGCCCATCCGGTTCTAGTTCCGCCTCCGTTGAGCTTTCTATCTCCGTAGTATCAGTTGACGGCTCCTGCCCAATGGGCTCGCAACTTGCATCAACCTGCTCTTCCCTTCCTGAATCATTCCCCTCTGGACCTTCCGCCACCGCGGCTTGAACTACAACACTTGAGTTGTTGGACAACTGAGCTCCCTCCTTGAACAACTTGCAACGACTTACATGAATCCATTTCAGTTTGCCTTTCTTCTTTATCTTGACGTTCGCACCCCTAACGTCTAAAACTGTATACGGCCCCTTATATTTAGGGTCCAGCGAATCTTTGCACCTCTCATTGGTTTCTAACACCAAGTCGTCCTTTGCAAACGGGTGGAGACGAGTACCTTGATTTCTGCTAAAGTTCCTGTCCATTCTACTTATCCTGTCATTCTCGGCAGCTAGGCACTTCAATTCTGAGGAGAGTTGCTGCAGTCTCTCTACCTGCTGACTGTGGCTAAGTTCTTCCGTCCACTTCCTTCTACTCAATATCGCATCTATGGGGGATAATGGTTGTCTACCTGTCATCAAGAGCTGTGCCGAGAGTTTAGTAGAGGCATTTTGGGTGTTATTACAATAGAAGGCCACTTCGGGCAAGATGTCCGGCCATGATTCTTTTGGAAGTTGGCGGTCTAGTGTTAAGCATCTAGCCACTTGCTTGACTAAGCCTATGCTCCTTTCGACAAGTCCATCTGCTTGCGGATGATAAGGTGAGGAGTGACGTTTCTCAATGCCCAACCTATCGCACATCCTCCTGACTTCAACCCCATCTATATTGCGGGCCTGATCTGACAACAGGCCCCTAGGCACACCATGCCCTCGGAAGATCCATCCCCGCTCAAATTCCCGTATCAGTGAGGCCGCGGTTTGCTCCTGAAGGGGAACCAATTCGATGTAGCGTGTAAAAACATCTACCATACACAAGAAGTATCGAAACTTCTCGTCCGTCCAAGGTAGGGTCCCGATATCCATGGCTACCAAGTCCCCCGGACCTAGCCCTTCAACACTAAACTCTTGGATCGGCACTCTCACCCGGTTTGACCCCTTGGCTTTCTAGCATGTAAGGCAGCTCCGACAGTACTTGCGCGTGTCCCTAGCCATACCTCCCCCAAAATAACTTCTTTGGAGATTTTGCAACGTCCTCCTCTGGCCGAAGTGCCCCGCGGCGTGTACTCTTCTCATCACTTCCTCTTGAGCCTCCCTTGGGACCACTACCCGGTCCCGAAAAAGTAGTAGGTCACTCGCGACATCTAAACCCTCTGCGATATTACATAGTTGTCCGGTGCTAACTCTTCCCTTTGTCTCTAGTTGATTAAGTGCGTCTTTCGTTACTGCGTCCTGGTTCTGTTGTTTCCGCATTAAAACCGCATCCCACCTGGTCTCCACTCTAACCCTAGTCTTTACTGTAAAGACCTTGTCCTCGAAGATACTCTCATCTTGGACTTTCTCGTCGACTGCTACATTTGGATTCCTGCTTAAATAGTCTGGTAAATTGTTCTCTTTGCCGGGTCGGTGGGTTATGACATACGAATATTCTTCCAACTCTAGGATCCATCTGGCGAATGTCCTCCGAGGATCCTTTTGGTTGCGCAGCCATTTTAATGGACAGTGGTCTGTTATTAGTTCAACTTCACCTCTGGCTCCTAAGTAGGTCCGCCATTTCCGGCAAGCGGAGACAAGTGCCCATGCTTCTAGCTGCCCCGCGCTATAATTCCTTTGCGCGCCGCTAAGTGAGGATGAGAAGTAGTCTACGGGGTGCAACTGTCCTGTCTCCGCGTTTCGTTGAGACAATACTGCTGCTACAGCCGTGGTGCTGGCATCTGCCTCAATCACGAATTTCTCCTTCCAGGCTGGGAATGCCAGCAATATTGGTTCTTGAATCAGCTTGTGCCGCAGGGAGTCAAACGCGTTCTCGCATTTATTACTCCACACCCAATTAGCCCCTTTTCTTGTCAATTCGTAGAGGGGCGTGGCTAAACGGGCCAACTCCGGGATGTATGAACGATAGAAATTCAGGCTGCCCAAAAAACGCTGCAGTTCTGTTACTCCTTGGGGCCTTGGGAAATTGGCTAGTTTCTCAGCCGCGGAACTTATGGGTCTTCGACCACTTCTGGATACGACATGCCTTAGGAACTCGACTTCTTTACGCGCAAACTGACATTTATGTAGCTTTACGTGAAGCTTGGCTTGGCGCAGGCGGGTCAGCACTGTGCGTAGGTCCTCCATATGTTGCTCAAAGGAATGGGAATAAATTATACAATCATCAATATATGACTCTGAGCGCTTGACCCCTTGTAGCGTATTGTCCATAAGTCTTTGGAAGGTAGCCTGTGCGTTCACCAATCCAAACGGCATAACTGTCATCTCAAAAAGGCCTCTCGGAGTGTTAAACGCCGTCTTTTCTATATCTCCTTCTCGCATGGGTACACACCAGTACGCTGCTGAGATATCAATTACCGAAAAATATTGAAAACCTTGCAACCTGTCCAAAATAGCCTGTACCTGTGGTATGCCATATGCATCCTTCTTTGTTGCACTGTTCAACCCGCGGTAGTCAATGGCGAAACGCTTCTTACCGTCCTTTTTGGTGACCAAAACTACGTTACTCGCCCACGGTGATTTTGAGGGTCTGCATAATCCTCGACTCAATAATTCCTCCAACTGCGCATTGATTTCGTCTTCCCATTGCGGCGGCAGTCTTCTGCATCTCGTTCGGCTTGGTGCTGCATCTTTCGTTTCTATCACATGCTCACACAATGTGGTTCGCCCTGGCATATCGTTAAATAGCGGCTCAAATTCTTTCACCAAAGCTGCAAACTTCGTCTGTTATTCGCCCTTTAAGTCGGTCTGGCTGCCTTCGACTCTCTCATCGTCCTCGAAGTTGCTTATCTGTTTTACCGAGCGTGCTCTGGCCAGTGGGTCCCCTCCAATTGCCTGTTCCTGTATATCAATCTTGATCTTACCCAGTATAATAACCCCTCGTCCCAATCAAACGTTACGCGTCCAAAAGACTTGAGAAATTGCCGTCCCAATAACAAAGCTTGTTCTTCGCCCTCTAATACGTGTACTCGCGTCCAATGGGCTTCTTCATTGCTCACCCTAATCGGAACGTCCATCTTTCCAACAACTGTAACCGGTGCTCCACCGACCCCATAAACTTGTCCAGTTACGGGCCTTAAGCGGTTGGTCAATCCTAACTCCCGCATGGTTTGCACGTCCATAACATTGACCTTCGCTCCTGTATCTAATAGGGCGCGAATGTCGCTATCCCCGATCCTCACCACAATGGATGCGGCTCTTTCGTCTACCTGGTTGCCAACTCGCAACTCTTTTACGAAATCTTTTCTTATGAACTTCCTTCCTCTTCTTCCGATGTTACCTCGCCATTCGGTCGTACAATCTTCTACGTCATGCCCCTTCCCATGACACCCTTTGCAAATCCGATCTGGACATCTCTGGTAACCATGCCCTCTTCTGCCACACGTAAAACAGGTTATTTGCCAGTAATCACGCGATGCGCCTCTGTAGCCTCGCTCGGCCCTCCTTTCGGTTCCGTATTGTCGGACCTTCCACACATGAGGGGTTACTGGATCTGCATCTGAATCGTTCGACTGCTGGTCTTCCTTTGCTTCTTCGGTAACCACTTTGCACTGACCGACCGTTTTTTCCTCGGGAGCTTCTCGACTTCCAAAATCTAAAAGCACATCAGCCTGGCGCAAATTCTGTTGAACGAAACCTATAAACTCCCGCATCTGCTCATCAGTTACTACGACTCGTTCGCGTACCCACTTCTTTACACTTGAACACGCCTTGCCTGGGAGTTGAGTTACTAACGTTATGCAGACTTGCTGATTGAGAAACCCTGCTCGTTTTGCTTCCTTCCATAACCGTGTAAAAAACACTTCGATACGTGTTCCTCTCGCCCATACCATACTACGGAATCTTGAGGTAGCGTCGAACTCATCGATTGGGGCGTCTAAGGCGTTGCTGAGAACTTTGAATGCTGCTTCAATTGTTTCTTCCTTTATAGCTAACAGCGTCGTGTCCTTCTCAAACTCGTCCCTGCATACGTACGAAGGCAAGATCTGGATGACTGCCTTGTCACCAGCATGGGCTGCAAGCGCGCTAGTTGCAGCTACAAACAGTGGTTGCCATTCTTCTATACGTTCTCCCGGTTTCAGGGGTGGGATTGAAATATTCATGGGTGCGGCCATCTTATCTTGACGCTGAATATTTGTATTTATGTGACGCAACGATAGTTTAACAAGCTGGGGGTAAGTGTTTAATAGAAATACAAATAAGATCAGGTCTATCCTAAGTTACTAACTACTGTGTAAAGGTTGGAGTACTACGTTAACCTACTAGTATATTATGTTATGGTTTACTAATAATGCGTCAGCGTTACATAATACAATTTTCTCCATAGGATTTGGCTTATTTAGGAGATTTTTCGTAACTTCGTCAGTTTCCATCCGATTTTTGAGTTCGAAAGCTCTATCAGCTTCTTTCAACGAGTTCCTCAACGGTGCATATAGCGATTTTTGACTACATTAAAAAAGTTGGGGCGTGTCGGATTCTATAGTTGTACCGGAAGTGGAAATAAGTAACAAAACTCAAAATAAATATCAGTACCTGCGGATTTCTTTACACTATAGGATGTAATTTGAGAGCCTACTTTTTCCAAAATTTTATCTGTTAATGCAGCGCATGCGCTACTCATTTGTAAATATATGGTATACAGCATATATTCTTAAAAATCCATAATGTTCTATTTGAGGGCCGCTCCTAACTTTCGTGGAATGTGCTAATTTCATTAAATTTATGGTTCGTGATCGCATTAGGGCAAACCAAAATGTAACATAAATAATAAATAAAATACATTAAATCAGGCCATGAAAAGAAATTTCTTGTTTGTCATCCGCGCATATGCCTAATTTTGTCTCATTTCTTTTGGAGTTTCAAAATTTATGGGCAATTCCTTGGTCACAGATTGTGCAATGTAAATTTTACTACTTGTATGGAAATACTCAATATTTTTATTCCCAGAGAGTATGTGATGAATAATTGTATGGTAATCATTTTTACATATTAAGTGGCCTATAAAAATAAAAATATAATACCTCCCGCTGTCCCAGTTTCCGTAGAAATTCTGGATGAAACAAGTAATTTATTCTACATGGTCTAATATATATATGTATATATATATTTGTAGTGTATAATAGATTTCACGACTTATTCACTCATTATTATTTGGCAATATCAATTCATTTTTTTGAATGAGTTGGTAGATAAACGATGAGTCTTTTTCCAAATCAAACTGATTTGATACGGACCTGGCCACTAATATAAATTAATTTGTAAATTGACGTTAGAACTTGTAAGGTTCCAGTAATATAGATTTTAGGCATTCAATATAGAATATCACTACATTGTCACGACCAAAACCCAGGTGGTTTATATTATGTATGCACATAAATATTCAATGAAAGTCTAAAATTTTGTAATAAAGGTTGGAGAAATGAAGGAAAATTTTGATTCTGATCATCTAAAATATATTTATTATTATATATAATGCATTAGCGCCGGAGTATATCCGGGTATAAACTTGACTAGGCTGGTTTATTCCCGGGGTCTAAACTCAACTAGCCAGATTATACCTTCTGAGCCTAGATTAACCCCCTGGGTATAAACTAGCAAAATTGTCTATGTTTCTAGTATCAATGTACAGTCAGGGGACAAAAGTATTCGACCACACAAATATATTGTCATAAATTGTATACTCTTTCCCGCTCCTATATATTGTGTAGTCTATATTCGTAGCTGCTATCTAGTAATTTGTATAGAATAACATATGTTTTTCAAGAATTTCAAAAAAATATTTTAGATTGACACTTTTTGAAGGTGTTAATTATTAATAGTTATTAGATAATTATTGATAATCAAAATATGTGGTAATTCAAAACCTATTAAGAATCTATAATTTCTGACTTGATATTTGAATTCTACGTAGGCGAGTTACCCCAGGTTGAAATTTCCAATCGGATTGAGCAATTTTTACCAAAGTTATAGATGAATTTCAATTTTGTGCCATTTGTGCCACCTTTTGCCGAAGGTGGCACAAGTGGCCGCTACCAAGAGGTTATTTTGGAATTCAAGGGTTAGCATAGTCATATCATTCGAAAATATTACTTCGACTTATTCCTCCTAACCCTAGTTGATTTCCTTGTAGTGGCGCTTTTTCCTGCCACCTGTGCCACTTTTTGAAAAAAGTGGCACAAGTGGGACAAATTGAAATTCTTTTATAACTTTGGTAAAAATTGTTCAATCCAATTGGAAATTTCAACCTGGGGTAACTCGCCTACGTAGAATTCAAATATCAAGTCAGAAATTATAGATTCTTAATAGGTTTTGAATTACCACATATTTTGATTATCAATAATTATCTAATAATTATTAATGATTAACACCTTCAAAAAGTGTCAATCTAAAATATTTTTTTGAAATTCTTGAAAAACATATGTTATTCTATACAAATTACTAGATAGCAGCTACGAATATAGACTACACAATATATAGGAACGGGAAAGAGTATACAATTTATGACAATATATTTGTGTGGTCGAATACTTTTGTCCCCTGACTGTATATTGATGACTACGTTGAAGTGTTCAGCTTAATTTCCAGATACAATGCAATTTCTGTTGTTTTGTCAATGTAAAAGAAGCAGGGTATGTATGCCATTCCATAGAATCCTCACTCTTTGCATACACAAAGATATCATGCTGAATAAGGTTAGCTGTGGCCAGTATTTCTTCTGCGTTGTTCATACACAACTGGAGTCAATGACACCTTCGCTGACTGAATTGGCCACCGTTTGAGAAAGATACAATCTTAGTGTTTCACTCAAACTACCACTCCTGTGATGGACGACTGTTTTTACGAATTACGACATGGCTATCTTCGGAAACTGTTTGGATACAGCGGATTGATCGTAGTAGCAATTACCATCATCATTTAGCTCTGTATATCGGCGCAGGTTTAGATAGGTAGTCAGGTTTTACAAAGTATTGGGGTCTTGCATATATTCAAGTTGAAAACTTTATCAACATTTTTCTAGATTCAGTGGAAATTCGAGAAAACAGTCTGTTTGGGTCGAATTGTTTGATTAATTGTTCAAATCCAATTATAGCTATCTCATCCGTACGCTCTAGTTTCTTAATCTTAGAATGTAATATTGAAATATTTTCTTTGATTTACCATCTTAAGCTCTGTTATTTGAATCATAATTCTTCAAATTTGAATATTATATAATTTTTACTTCTTACCTGTGTTAATATTCTCTAGGATTGCGTAACCTTTATCTAGCAACTCAATGATTTTGTAAGGACCTACCCAGCGTGGTTCCATCTTCGATCCCATCCGATGTATTTGCTTGCTGCTTTTTATGCACACAGTTGCGCCAGGTGATAGCACTTTACTATTAGATTGATGGCTATCAAAGTTTCATTTTAGGTGTTCCTGTACGTTTGCGATATTAATGTCAATTTTGCTGTTGATAACTTCACGCATCACGCCGGGCGCCTGTAAAACTTTGGGTTTGACTGCTCAATTTATTTGGGGGTTTAATAGAGAAATCAATCGGGTAGCTTCGCACTACGACAATAAATCGCCTGAAATGGAGTCTATTTCGTAGAAGCATTAATGCTTGTGTGATAAGCAAATTGTATTCCCGGGATATACATATCCCAAACATCACCTCTTTCATTTACCAATTTCACCAATTCAGATTTAGGGTACTGTTATCTCCTTCCGTTGTCCATTTGTTTCAGGATGATAAGCAGGAAGAATTCTATGCTCAGTCTGCAGAATTTCAAGAAGATAACCAATAACTTCCTTCACCAACTCTCTTCCTTGGTCACTTATCAGTGTTTCTATACATTCCAATCTGCAGACTACTATGTATAGAAATCAGCTACAGATTTAGAAGCTTTGTCAGGAATTGCAATAGCTTCTGACCTCTTGGGAAAGTGGTCTGAAATAGCTACAATATATTTGTTGTCACTTACATTCTCGTGTAAGGACCCAATGAGATCAATTTCTACAAGACTCCATACTTGAGATGGTACGCATATCTCCAACAGTGCCATTGAGCTACCATTGGGTGTGAAAGTTTGCTCCCGATGAATCTTAAATTATGTATTAGTAAATATTTACCCTTCCAATAGGTATCCTAGTAGGTTTTGTCACGACCAAATGAATACCAGTTACAGGCTCACCATGATACATTTTGAGTACTGCGTCCATTTCACTTTACGTATAACTTGCTTTTCAGCATGCATCAGAAGCCCATCCTTCATGTATATTGCTTAACAGTTTGTTTGAATGATTTCGCATTTTTACTCGTTTTTAAGAAGTAAGTTTATAGATCTCTCCTGGATACATGTTTTCATTGGATATACAAAAATACAATATTTGATTGTAGGGTTGATCATCCATCAAAACAATATAGTAAATATAATTGGTGGATCAAACAAGTAAATATGCTCTTTTGTGTAAATAATAGTTGAAATACAAATATGCACATTGTAAGTGTGCCAACTTGTATTCTACAAGCAGATTACATCATAATCTGTTGACCATTAACTCCGGGGGTAATCTGCGCTATCCCGGACTATAGCTGCGGATAATTTACAGGGGCATTCAATAAACACTAATCATACCATACTAAAACTATTAATACTTGTGTAAAGTTGGTAATTTTTGCTATGAATGTTCAAAGGAGTCTCCTTTATACGCTACAACTGAATTTAGCCTTTAATCCAATTTTCAAAAGTCTTCCTGTACTCATCCTTGGGTATGACTTCAAGGTATTTGTAAATTGCCCGAGCAAGGCTGAGCCGATCCTCAAATTCGCGTCCGTGAGGGTATCTTTGAGTTTTCTAAACAGCCAGAAGTCACATGGGGCTATATCAGGAGAATAAGGTGGATGTGGAACTTCGTGCATACCCATATCTTCAATTTTTTCCCTAGAGCCAAAGATTTATGTGGTCTAGCATTATCGTGCAAAATTTTGAGACCGCGAGTTCCAGTCTTTGGACGACACTTAAGATAATATTTTCGACCTCAGGCAACACCACATCTGCGTAAAATTGTCCTGTGAGTGTCTGACCTTTGGGAACAGGGATTTAGGCTACAGGACCTAGGCCATCGAAAAATATGCAGTACAAGACCTTCGGGGCACGGAAGTCGGACACACAAACAGCTGGGGGTACCTCTCCTTTCTTTAGCCATACCCTGCCATCTTGCTTTCTGATCGGTGGTTTGAATTGTATCCATGTTTCATCACCTGTTATTATCTCTAATAACCGCCAGGGTCACTCCCTTCATAAATTTCATGGTTTTCCTTAGCCATTTGGAGTCTCGCGGCCTTTTGTGGAAAAGTTAAGCAATGTGGTACCACTCGCACTTGTACCTTCCTCAGTTCTAAATCTGCCTTCAGAATTGTGTGTGCACTTCCCTTTGAAATGCCAACATAGTTAGCTACCTCCTCAACCGAAGAATGCGAAAGGACTCGACATATTCCTTTACTTCACTCAATTTGTCATTGTTGGTCGCCAGTTCTAGTGCTCCAGGACGAGGGGCGTCTTGGACACAGGTCATACCTTCCCTAAATAGGCTCACCCACCTTCTGACAGTTGAATACGATAAAGTATCTTCTATACATATCGTTGCCAACTCGTCATGAATAGACTTTGGAGGGACTTCGAGAATGGTTCGAAGTTTGATGTACGTTCGTTGTTCAAGATCCGAAAATTTGGACAAGAAGCCGTGAAAAATGCAAAGGAGAAAATGTAGGTTTCTAAAAAATAACTGAAATTTGGGAAATAATTAAGTGATCAACTCTCTCTAAGTTTTGTTAGAAAGTTGAAATAGGGTTCTATATAATTGCACTGAGTAATACTAGCTTATAACTGCTATTTCATTAAAAATATACAGTGATTGGTATATATTGAATACCTCTGTAGGCTAGCACAGATGATCTCCTTTTGAGGGCATAATCAGGGCTAGCCTAGATTAACCCCGGGGCCTAATCTGGGCTAGCCCTGTTTATACCTGGGGGACAATCTAAAAAAGCCAAACTATTCCCGAGATGAAACTGGGTTGGAAGGTTAATTTAGGCTATTTCACCAGGAAACTCCGGGTATGCCTCTGGCCCGCCCGGAAATATTGGGGTACCAGGGGTTGCTTACGACACCCAAATTGTTGTTCCATTAAACCAATCTCTTACTAAATATTGCATAAACTAGACCTGTGTACTATTGCATTGCATCAGGGCTCTGCCAACATTGGCGCTGGTGTAAGCGCGTTTTGGGACCATAAATAACCAAACGCTAGCGATGTCAGGGTTAATCTGGTGATATAGACCAGGCTTGTCCAACCTTTTTTGTTCGCGGGCCAAATGAGGGCTTCTTTATCTACTTGAGGGCCGCACGACATTGGATATATCAAAGTAGCAAGATGTTATTTATTTGGGGATGGCGTTAATACGGATTATTTCAGAATTGAAAAATTACTACATGTATTATTTAATTATAGTAAACTTTAATGATAAAGAACATATCTAATGGGATATCTGACTTTGTTTTTGTTTACACAAAGAGTCAATATCTGCTCGTACACTTGATGTCGCAATCCGTAATATTCCTGATAGATGAGTGTCTGTCAGGAGTGATCTAGACTTGCTTTGAACATTTTTCATCATTGAGAAAAGCTGTTGACAGCAATACGTGCTGCCAAATAAGGAAAGGAACCTAAGGGCGTGTTGCGATAAATTAGGAAATAGATCCGATGTAACATATTGACCATAAAATGTCAGAAGGTCATGCTCTGCAAAAGCTCTCTTTCTCTCCGAGTTATTTTGTATTCCAATTAGTTCCAGTTGGAACATTTCAGGAGCATTAGTGGCATCAGTTCCAAACAACTCCATTTCATCGAATTTGTCACTAAAATCAGAAAATCTTAGTTCAAATTCATCGATTAAGCTGTTGATCAGTGCAGAATACTTATCATGATTCACTGTCTCACTTTTTCTTGTAGATAATGTTGAGAAATATACCACCTTTTTCAAAATAAATTGTTGGTGGAATAATTGTAATTTGTTGATGAACGCTTTGACATGCTCATACAGGTTGTTAACGAATTGTTTTCTTCCTTGTAGTTTCAGATTTAAATCTGCGAGATACTTAGTTATGTCAACTAGAAATGCGAGATCATTCAACCACTGATCATCATCCAGAAAGCTCACATCCTTTCCCTTAATGGTCATGAATGTTTTTATTTCTTCAAGTAGTGACCAGTATCTGGCTAGAGTGGACGCTCTGCTGAGCCAGCTAACTTGGCTAAAGTAAATAACATCGTTATAGTCTGATCCTATCTCTGCAAGAAACGCTTGGAATTGTCTGTGATTGAGTCCCTTCGACCTTATGAAATTGACTGTATTGACGACATTTTCCATCACATGTTTCATATCTAAGGTTTTTGCACAAAGTTGTTCTTGATGAATAATGCAGTGGTATGTCATAACAGGAGAGGTCATTGATTTGAGCATAAGGCTAACAAAGCCTTTATGCTTTCCTGTCATCGCAGGGGCTCCATCAGTTGTTAAACCACTTAGTTTTTCATCTGCAAGTTTGAATTTCGTAAACACATGTTTTACTACATTGAAAATATCTTGCCCAGTAGTTGTGCCTTTCATTGGACATAAGTCGAGCAGTTCTTCGATTATTTCGAAATTTTCTGTGACACCACGTACAAAGATTGCCAGTTGAGCTGTGTCGCTAACATCGGTACTTTCATCAAGGGCCAAGCTGTAAAATTTGCAAGCATTGAGTCGTTTAATTAGTGAAATTTCAATGTTGGATGATAAATCATCTACTCTTCTAGCAACAGTTTGATGTGACAGACTGATGCTCTCTACTATCGACTTCTTATTTGGGCATGCCACAGATGTAAATATGTCTAAGCAGTCTTTTACAAATTCCCCTTCAGACAATGGTTTTCCACTCTTGGCTATCGCTTCTGTTATCAGAAAGCTGACCTTTGTTGCTGTCTCAGAACTTAATTTAACGGCTTTAAAGAAAGATTGTTGACTGTTGATGCTATCCTTCAACAGGTTCACCCGATCGATTCTCACCTGACCTGTAAGCGTGTCAAATGTATCTGCATGTTTAGTAGAGTAATGTCGTTTGATATTATACTCTTTGAATACAGCTATCTTCTCCTGACATATCAAGCACAATAAGTATTCGTTGTGTTCTACGACGAAAAAATCTAATGTCCATGAGGATTTGAAAACTCGACATTCACTATCAATTTTCCTTTTCTTTGCTTTAATCACGGGAGTTGACATATTTGTTTTGTAGTTATTTTAATATTGTTTAAGATGGTTTATTATTTGGAATTTATATGAGCTGTTCGAGTTGAGAGAAACCCAGTTATGTGACAGATGATTACTCAATCAAAACTAAATTACAAAGTTATTTAAGGATTTTTAAGTTATTGAAATCACACTTTTCAGAAATTGGTTTCATTCAATTTGGTTTTGCAATATTGGGTTTCTCCTAATTGAGTTCGCTCAAATAGGTTTCACTCAATTAAATATCGCCACCAACTGGTAACAGTTCCCGAGCATGTTGGCGGGCGGGATAGAATCCTCTCGCGGGCCGGATTGTGGTCCCGCGGGCCGTAGGTTGGACAAGCCTGATATAGACCACCACCCAAGGGCACCGATATAAAACCAATAGGCCTACCTTCAGGAAGGGAGAAAATTGATTATTTCAACAGGACGAATCCCCAGCTCATACTGCTAAGATTAATCAGGACTGGCTTCCAGGAACATTACTGATTTTTTCAACAAGGATGAATGGCCCCCCTCCTAGCCCAGACCTCAACCCCTTGTGACTACTATTTGTGGGGTAGAATGGAAGCAATAGTGAACAATCACGCACATAAATCTGTTCAGGCTTTGAAAATGGCAATTGTTCGTTTATGGCACTGTTTCCAAAACTGGGGGTCGTCATTGGCTCGAATTCATAAACAATTGAGGGATCTAATTTAGCACGTTGTCAATTATCTTTGTTTCGTTTGACCAAGTCTGTTTATGGTTACTTTAGTGTCTGAAAACATATAGTATTATGGTGTTACTTCAAAATTTTATTTTGAATGTTGTAAACATACTTATGATGAAATTATAACAACTATACTGAACAATATGCATAGTGTATACTTATTACAATGTCATTAGTAGATTAATGTTATTAAATACATTTACCCAATAATTATCTAATAGAAATTTTCTAAAATCAAAATCAACGATCATGGCAACGGCTCCAAAAGCGGAAGTACGCAGAAGATTATATCAACTATGGATTTACCTATATTCAAAATTCAGGAATTCAAAACCCCCCGATGTGTCGTATGCAATGAGACTCTCTCAGCTGAATCAATGAAACCGAGTAAATTAAAAAGACATCTCGAAACTCGTCATCCTGAACATTCATCTAAAGATCCTTCATTTTCAAAAGGATGGAAACTGTGTTGAAGCGATCAAGACTTGATACAACAGGCACTTATCAACAACAATCGTTCATGTGTATTGAAGCTTCATACCTTGTATTTTAAGAATAGCAAGAAAGCAGAAACCTCACACAATTGGAGAGGACCATACTCCCTTGTGCAAGGACATGGTTCAACTTATTTTTAGAAATGAATTCGCCAAAAGTTATCATGCATCCCTCTTTCTAATAACACCGTCGAGCGAAGAATTTCTGATAAGTCGGATAATATGCTGAAACTGATTGTGAAACAATTGTTCGTTTCTCCTATTAAGTTGTTTTCACTGCAACTTGATGAGTCTACAGATGTTTCATCATGCTCACAATTAATGGTATACTGCCGATGTTCACAATAATAAATTTAAGGAGGAGTTTTTGTTCTGTCGTGAATTTGAAACCACAACTAGATCACAGGATGTCTTTGAATTGATTGACAATTATTTCCAAGATAATTAACTCGAGTGGAAGGATTAGTGTGGCGTTTGAAGTGATGGAGTACCAGCTATGCTTGGTTCGCGTTCAGGTTTTCAAAAGCTTGTCAAAGATAAATCACCAGAAGTCACAGGAGTACACTGCGTGATCCATAGACAAGCGCTAGCTTGTAAAATTATGCTGCCACAGCTCTTAGAAATGATGTCTATAATAATAAAGATAGAACTTTATCAAATCCAGTGCACTTAACACGCGGCTTTTCAGAGAACTATGAGAGGACATGACCGCTAGTCACCAAACTCTACTCTTTTACTACACTCAAGTACGTTGGCTTTCAAAGGGAAATGTTCTTAAACGAGTCCAAATAATGCTTCCGGAGATAAAGGTATTCCTTGACCAAAATGCAAAACATGAATTTTTGGTAATAATCTCAGATGAGAGGAGCGAAGTGCATCTTGCTTACCTTGTCGATATTTTTGATCGCATCAACAGTTTAAGTCTCTCTCTTCAAGGCAAAATAAATACATTTTTGATTTTAATGGAAAACTGAATACTTTTCAAATGAAACTTAAGAATTGGAAAAGAAAAATTGAAATAGAAACACATGTATGTTCGAGGGTTATCTGAACCTTTCAAGGAGAAAGATATCAGGCTAGACGAGGACACCAGAGGTATTATCATTGAACACCTTGCAGCTATAGAATCTGAATTTTCCATTATTTTCCTGAATGTGGTGACATCGAATTTACTTTATTCAGAAATCCATTCATTGTTTCTCCTCAAACAATACCTGATAAGAATGATCGGGCTTAGGATGAATTAATAGAACTTATCAATGATGGATCTGCAAAGGAAGTCTTTGAAAGAGAGGAATTGAATACTTTTTGGAGCTTAATGAAAGATTCATATCCCACGTTGACAAGAATTGTGCTGCAAAAACTTATTTCAGTTGCGACAACTTACCTCTGTGAATCAAGTTTTTCCATTCTACTACAGCTAAAAAGTAGCACTAGGAATAGATTAAAAGTGGAAGATGATCTACTTTGCGCACTCTCTACCACAGAGCCTGAAATACAAGAGTTAGTTAAGCAGAAACAATTACATCCTTCGCATTAGAAAACATTTATTAGTAATATCATATCATAATACTACTGAATTGATCATGATTTATTATATAATCCTAGTTAACTTTGTATGGTCGCGAGGTTTTGGATGAACTAAAAGTGGGTCACTAAGTATATAAATTTGGGAACCACTGGTTTGTGGAATGATTTAGGAAAGGAAGAAGTAGCGCGAGCATGGGGAAAATTCCCTGAATGATTGAAAATGTGAATCAAAGCCAAAGATAAGATATTTGAAATGAATTAGATCTCATAATTTAGGAACAAGGATTTGAAATTTTGATATAGTTAGTTCCTCCAAATACAACGAAATCTGTAAAGGTATAGCAAAAAACTTTGGAGTATGTATCAATTGCAATTTATTGCAGAACTTTTGGCTCACCTGTGGAGCAAAGTTATCAAAACCACAAATAATTTACCCATAGTGGCTGAAGAGCAGAGAATCACTGTATTGCAAAGCCACCTCTCAGAGAGATTCAAGGAATCAGATAGGCTTCGTTCATCCGTCGCCATACAGTTGCAAAATGTAGACATACCATAAACACTGTATGGAGCAGTACCAGAAGCCGAATTGGCTGTGGCAATCAACAGAATGTAAAACGGACATACAGTTGGGAAATAAGGAATACCAGCTGAAGTATACAAGGTAAGCTCCACCGTTGTAATTTCTTTGAGAATTTTACTGTCTGACATCATTAGCCAAGAGATGATACCCAAAAACATGGCACTCGGACTATGCTTAATCTCAAAAACCCTCATGCATACTTCTCCTACAAATCATGAATAGTATCTGTATATCAGATATTTAGTGCGGATTCAGACCCTCTCGCAGAAAAACGTGATAATCTACACAACTATAGAGCAATCATACATGACATAGTATCACTTTTTGACACAGCATGTTTCACCCTCATAGACTAAAGGTAGCATTTGACAAGGTTAACTACATATATCTAGTAGAAGATTTACATATGTGGAGTGTCCACAACAACTTAGTTAAGCTCATCGAAAGATATACGATACGTCAACTGTGTTAGTAGAGTTAAATAGGGGCAAATAAAGTAATGTATTCAGAATTGGAAGGGGTGTAATACAAGGAGACGTAATCTCATCGTTCCTATTCCTAATATGCTTAGATCGAGTATATCAGGAGATAGTCTAACAGAGAGATAACGAAAACATGGGAGTAAGCTTGTTATACCGGGAGAAACTTCTCCAAGATCGGATACGCAGATGACCTATTATGGTTGATGGAAAATAATAGTAAGGACATGGAAACTCTACAGCCCTCTTGGAGACCACAGCCTCGTCAGGGGACCCGAAATCAGTGCATCAAAAAGCTTACAGCTGCTCATTGATCCCAAACCATTAGTCTCGAAGCCAACTCAATATTGATATTGATGCACTGAACCCAAGTTTCTGATGTCCATGGTCTGCTCTACCCTTCCCAAAGAAGGCAAGCAACCCACCCGACAAACCTGCGTGCAAAGGTATACGTCTGGAAGTATTATGAGATAATGATCCGGGAGATGACAAGGATACGTACTTAGGGCACATGGATGATTGAAAGTCGATCTAATGATGAAGACATATTCCTGATCCAGTCCTACGTACCAGACAGAGACTACGTATTGTAAGACAAGATGGAGACATTCACTCGTACACTGCTTAGGCTCATTACCATGGAATAATTAAGTATAACATGGAGTACTTACCCGAGGCTCTCTGTTGGATAAACCAACATCTAGAAGGGACAAGAGTGCGACTATGCAAGCCGAGCACCATGAAGGTAAGTTTTGGGATCAGATACTTACACCCACCGAATATCTGGGCTCATTTATCAATAAACTGTGAGGAAAAAGTGAAGAACAGAAATACAGAATTAGTAGAGGTTATAGTGAATTTGGAGAATTAGAGATTGTGGTGTGTAATCATCGACTATCGTATAAATTCCATAAACGTCAATTTTTTGTCGCATAGGCGCAATTATATCTTATGGGTGTGAATCCTAGCGCTGGGACTGAAGAAAAAATGAAATCTTTCGAATTAAAGTACCTTGCAAGAATTGGAAAGTCTGTAACTGGACAAAGTGAAAGGTGGCTTCAACTTGAGTCTCCTACAGTAGGTAAAAGATAATTATGGAACTGGCTAGTGCATGTTCTAGGTAGAGAAAATAAAAATGTTAAGAGCTCACACATCTGCTATCTGCAGAAATAAATTGGGATGAGGTAGAGAGGAAATCACAGAATAAATCGCAGTGGAAAGAGACGCAGCCAGATTCATTGGATCACTAGGCAAACTATTATAAATTATTGTTATTATTATTTACAGCGTTGGCTACAGATAGGACCTTCGTGGGGTCTGTAAATCCCCAAAATTCTTCTAGATCCTGTTGGCCAGATCATATGATTAGACGTTGGCCATTTTGTGATACATAATATATACTTGAACAGTGGATATATTCTCAGAGTTCATATCTACAAACATTTCTCAATCTTCTACCTGGAATCAGCGCACTATTATCAACGTAACATTCGATATTTAGCTGAACAATATTTAAAAGCGGCCGAAAAAAACCTTCACTCTTTCGCTACTCTTTTGCGACTTCGTATTTTTCGTTTGATGGTGTTAATCCAGAAGTTGAAAATCAAAGTGAGACTATGTGTAAATAGGCGAGTGAGTGAGTCTAACTGTATATCTGTGAAACTTAACAACAATGCCAAACTTGGTATACTCCAAATGCTGCAATAATTAATACCTGATTTTCATGAATAAGCGGCCGGGCGTTCATTATTCTTTTCGTGATATTCTATAGAATTCAGTATATTTGAATTTTTGAATATGCATACAAAGGACTATTGGGAAACTTTTGTCTGAATTTGTTGCATAGTCAAATGGGGAGTGTATTTCATAAAGAATTCTTCTATATTGTGGGGATAGATTTTCATTCAGTCTTGGAGCCCTTTTCTTGCCCACAAAGCATATACAAGCCCAAGCGCTTATTCAGGAAAATACGGAAATGGTCTGGTTCCAGATATTGAAAAGTAGGCTTTAACAACTGGGTTGACAACTCTAAATTCCAAGAAATCAATCCAGAGTATAAAAGCTTTTTATAAAATATAGCCATGGAAGTATAATACAATTGGCGTTCAAAGGTTCCCGACCCTACCCCATATTTTTGTAACTATACAGAATACACATGTACAATTGTTATATTTTCTGGAAATTATCACCATCAACGTCTGTAACTCGTTGTAGACGTTCTGGCAATTAAAAACAAAAATTTTTCTAGTCCCCTGGCGGGATGTCTTTTTGGAATCTCCCAATTGCGTTCCCTAGGTCGATTCTGGCCAAAATGGCTGCCTGCAAGGTCCTTTCTCAACTTTACAAAGAGCCAGAAATCACAAGGAGCGAGGTCAGGTGAATAAGGTGGGTGATCTAGCTCAACAACTCTCATTCTATCCAACTCTGGCTTATGAGCTTACTTTTATATGGCCGTGCATTATAGTAGAATAATCGCATGCACCGTAGTCCAGACATTGGCCTCCACTCCTAATAATGTTTTTCTACTTCTGAGAGACAACTATTTGCATAAAGTCCCCGGTAATTGTTTCGCTTTTAGAACTGTAATCTGGGCAACTGGGCCACGTGTATCAAAGAAAATTGACTACAGGACTTACGAATCTCTGACGTCCGGCTTAGGATTGAGAGGAGGCGCCTCACTTTTTACGACCGAAACCTTATTTCTTTCTTTGGATAGTGGCTCGTCGTATCTTTATATGTTAGTAAACAAATTCTCAGAACAATTCGAATTATACCATGGATCTAAATCGAGAACATTCTCGCGCTATGATATTCTATTATTTCAAGATTAGTCTAACTCACCGTGAATGTCATTAACGTTTGACTTCAGCATTTTTCACATTAATTTTACTAATTGATATCGTCAATTTTCACTAAAACGGGAATCTCTTAGAGAAATGTCTCAAGAACTGGTAGACCGTAAAGTGCGACAACAAGGGACAATACGGAGCTTGTATGAAGGTTATTGGTGGAAGACCGACGATTACTTTATGATTATCCAAACACCCTAGGGGTTTCAGTATATACAGTTTGCAATTCTTACATGAAGAGCTTAGTCTTCATAAGTTGAGCAGTCGGTTGATCATGCCACATATCTTGACCGAATCTCAAAAGCTGGCTAAGGTTGATTAATAAATCTATACTATGGAACTTTGATATTGGAAATACAGTAGAGTTTCCCAGATAGTTACAGGTATGAGACATGGTTATATTCTTAAGATCCTGAGAAAAATACAATCTAAAGTATTTTGTTTCTCGGTTGGGATGCTTTCAACAAATGTGGCTCGTGGATGTGCACCCATAAACATATGGTTACCACAATTGTTGATGTAGTGACAGTATTCTCGACTCGAAGGAACATAGAACATCAACTGCTCAATAGTCAAGAACCTCTGTGAACAACGTACAAATTTAGGACTTCGAGGTATAATTTTTCATGACGATAGGATAAGCGGTGACACAGCAGGCGCAACCTGGACATCCTTGCCGACAAACCCATTCAGATGCTTAGCCATCCAACATGACATTGCACAAGGTGACTTCGTTGTATTTCTAAATATCTAATGCTTGGTAAATGTTTTCGTCTTAGAGTGAAGCAGTAGAGTATTTTCTTGACCACCTTGATAGCTCAAACAAATGTTTATCTCATGAAAAATAATTGCTTTATAGTTGGAAAACAATTATCAATGAAATTCAAGCAGTGCTCGCCAACCTGGGAGGTGAATTAACACAGGGTATTATGGCTCTTGTGAAAGGGTAGTGGGAAAGTCCTGAAATTCTGAATAGAATGGACTTGTTCCTTTCTAGAATGGCATAATCGTAATATTCTTTGGTTTACAACAGTCAAACTTCAATGATAGTTGTTTCGATATGATAATAGCTTACAGTTCATCATTTTGATACAGTGATGTGTTCATGTGGATGGAAAGATACGTAATTAAGTTAGAAGCAGGGCAGTCCAGGGATTTCTCTAGCTCGGGGTTTCTGAACCTGTGGTAATATACTCAAGCTTGAGCACACTATGGTCACAGAGATTTGTATGTGAGCTGCGGAGTTTGGTCAAGTTGAAGCTCAATGACAAATTTGAACAAACTTGACCAGACGTGCCATACATGACCAAAAATGTACTTGGGAACAACTTTAAAATGCTAGTTCAGTGGACATGAAGAAGAAATGTGCAGAACATGAGCCTCAACTTTGTATAGGAGGAATGCGTTACCGTCCAAAAAGCACCATCCAAGCAGAGCCAATGCTAGGAATGTGCTAGTGGTCAGAAATACCAGGATATACTCCTCGGGTGTTCCAATAATCTGGTAAACACAGGACAAAATAATATAATATGAAGTGTCGAGATCCCAGACAGAAGGGAATGGATCGAAGTATGATACAGTAGACTCAACTTAATTAGGTCACATCGGGACAGGGAAATTTTGACCAGATTAAGAGGAATATAGGTGTAGGCTAGAATAGCTGGAGTAATTCACGCTATTTGTAAGGTTCTGATTCTGTTCTAGTGACCCGATTAACAAGATTTAACCGAGCAACATCTGGTCAGAATTTTTGAATACAATGGAAGCTGCTTAATCTGAACTCGGATAATCGGGATATCAGCTTGAACTGACCAATGGTTTGAGAACAGATTATTACATAGAAAAATCTTTCGATAATTGGGACATTGAATCGGTTAATCGGGAAATTTTATCCCGATTAACCGAATATTTGACAGTTCATAATAGGTTATTCAGGATCTCTTATCCCGATTAATCGACTATGAATAATATGCGCTTATTGGGATTTCTATCCCAATTAAACGATTATATATTTATTCAGGATCATTGTTAAATGGTTTGTTTTAGAAATAGGAATTTAATATTATCACAACCATGACAATACAACACGGATGCGATTAACATTAACTATACTAAGATTATTAATGTTGCTCACTCGCCACAGGTTCCATTGGCTATTCTACCGTGTATAATTCCCTCAATAATGACCACACTGTTGGATATCCAAATGTTTTGCATGGGTCGCAGTGATAAGCACATGCATAATTATTTAAATTATATTTTCTTACTTTCTAAGTATATAGCGTAACGCATTCTATGACATCTTGAAGCAGAACTATACCCATGCTACAACCAAATCTCTACTAGACCCTAGATAAATCAGGATTAGTAGTATGTAAATAAGACATATCTGGTCATGCGACCATGAAAAACTAGATTTAAATACTGAAATAATCATAATCGTTTAATGGAGACAACGATGTACGCTAATACAAATTAGTCAAAACTTAAGTATGGTGTTACTGTACGACCTTGAACATATAGGAAAGATCATTTTCAGATTATTTACATCTGTTTTTAGCACTCTTTGGCGTAATAAGTGATCAGAAACTTCACATTTGAGTTAAATTTTCATTGGTAAAAATGATTCAATATTGTTAGTCTAGTTATTATGAATAAATTATTGATATCAAATCGCTGTACAGAGAAAAATTGGGTAAACATGAAGATTAAGAACTGTACTCTCGAAGCAGAAAATGTTTAGTAGCTGAAACGGTATATTTTCTATATATGAATTGCTGATCTCTTTTCCGAACATAGGGGACAAAAATTAAGATTTCATTTGTACAAGAAAGTCTTTGAAACTTTAGCAATTATGCATTCCATTTGCACAACTTTGGAATCCGTGGATGGATGAAGAAATTATGGTAAAGTTCACTTCTTGTGGGTAGAAAATTGCACAAAAACAGTAGATGCGCCCTTATTTCGTTAAGTAATCACATCGATTACCCAAATAATTTCAAATCTTAAAGGCGGTATATAATATATAGCAGTGATCTTTAAACTGTGATATGCGAGGCTTCTCATGGGGGTACACCAGCTCTCTTTGAGACTTGAGACGAGTCGGTAAAGTATATATGTGATATTTCAGCATCCAGTAAAAAGATTTTATTCAACCATAATTGTTTCTGAATAAAAGTACGTTAGGTAAGTATTGTTATTCCCTTCGTTTACATTCCTGATTCCTGAAGCTAAACTTGTTGCAAAATATGTATTTTACTGACCAATCTTTTACTTTTTCCTGTACTTAACAGATTCGAGTCTATATTCTATCTATTTGCCGAGTTTACGTAGATAAGTGCCACCTCCTACAATTGTGTTTTTCTTATAATTTGTTTTATTAGCATGAATGAATTTCAGATAGATATGGGATGTGATTCTAAAGAGGGTGCGGTTTTACAAGTTGAGTCAAGTAGTGAAAGGTCATATTCGGAATCTCCTGGGGTAATGAGAGTAACTAAAAGAACTAAAACAGAAGTAAAAACAAAAAGAAGACAATGCAATGGATCATATAATAGATTTGGGTTTGTTTCTACCAACAGTGATCCTGCATTACCACTTTGCATTATTTGCAACCAAACTGTGTCAAAAAATAATATGAAGCCATCTCTTTTACGGAGCCATTTTGTCACAAAACACAAGGAACTACAAAATAAACTATAGAAAATTTCAAATGAAAGGCTAGTGAAATTATTAAGTCAAGAAGCATTATAAGTAATTTTTCACAGTCTAATAAGATATCACAAAAACATCATATGAATTAGCATTTTGGACAGCTAGAGCTAAGAAGGACTATTCAATCGCAGAAAATCTAATAATTCCAGGTGCTGTGATAATAGCTGAAAACATGCTAGGTGCTGCAGCTGTCTATGCTATCAAGTCAATACCATTTTCTGTACAACGATGGCTCGCAGAATTGAAGAAATGGTGTGTGATGTCTCACAACAAGTTATAGAGAAGATTAAACAAGATAAACGTTTTGCACTACAACTTGATGAATCGACTGATATCTCAAACCAGGCTCAATTACTGATGTATGTGTGCTGCTGTGATGAAGGTATTAATGATCAAATATTGGCATCTAAAAGTTAACTCGGAAAAACCACTGGAGAAGAAAATATTTGAAGTACTCGATGGTCACATAAGAGCTGAATGTGATTTCAAATGGTAATGGTGTACCAGTACATCTTCAGATGGCGCTACCTCATGACAGGACACACAAATGGTCTTATTGCTCGCCTTAAGTCAGTAAATCCAAACTTAAAATGGCAACATTGCGCGATTCACAAACAAGCTTTGGCAACTAAGAAAATGAGCCAAAATTACACATGGTACTGGATGATGCTGTTAAAATTGTCATTTATATCAAATCAAGAGCATTGAATTCACGTCTATTTAAAATCATGTGTGAAGAAATGGGGGGAAACCACACGCAATTATTGTTGCATACTGAGGTCAGGTGGTTATCGAGAGGGCGAGTCTTGACAAGACTTTTTGAAATGAGACATGAAGTATGTACTTTTCTTTCAGATATGAAATCTGATTTGAAAGTTCATTTTTTGGACGAAGAATGGGTTTTTCAATTATCCTATCTTGCAGACGTATTCAGTAAAATTAAAGAGCTAAATCTTCAGGGACAAGGATTTGATGTTAACATTTTTCAGGCACATGACAAAGTGAAAGGCTTTTACAAGAAAGTATTGTTTTGGATTACTCAAGTTGAAAAAGGAGATATCGCCACTTTTGAATCGCTCAGTAATCTTATCATTGAAAATGAAGTAGTTCTCACAGGAAGAGTGATGATAATAATTAGCAATCACTTAACAATACTTGCAAATACTTTTCTGAAGTATATTCCTGAAATTGCTCTAAAAGATTTAACGAATACTTAGAGTAATAATCCTTTGCGACTCAGTCAATTTCTGAAGCGAATCTTAGTAATAAACTAAAAGATAATTTGCTTGAATTGTCTGTTGACAGCTCCCATGAGAACTGTTTTACATAACATGCTTTGTGTCAGTTTTGGACATTTGCTAGCCTTGAATACAAAAATATCAGTAATGTTCAACTACTCAGTTACTTCATTTCACTCAACATACTTATGCGAACAAGGTTTCTCTGCAATCACTACAATTAAAACAAAACTCAGAAATCGCCTGGATCCAGGACCATCTCTGATACTAGCATTGACCAAAATTAGGCTCAGAATTAGTCAAATTTTAGAGCTGTATTAGCACCATTCATCCTATTAGGTTCAGGAATACCTTTAGACTTTAGAGTAGATATCTATTCAGGAGTAATTGAATAGGAATTATCATCATTCTATATTATTCACTCGAATATTACTTAAGAATATATAATACTATATGTAAAAATCAGATGTTGGGGACTTGGGGATACGCGTAAAGTTAAAAATAGCTAGGAGGTACGCTGAGAAAAATGTTTGAAGACCACCAATATATAGCGTCAAAAATATACATACAAGGTACAAGGAGCTTGCATAAGAATAATACTATGGAAAATATTGGCACCATTGTGACGCTGAAATATTTGGTTACTTAAATTGATGGAATATGTTAGTAGTCCATTGTGAAAAAATACCAATGAAAGTATCCTTGCTAGGTTAGGAGTTCATTTCCCTCAATCAAGAAACGAAACATAGAAAATATTTTACTAAATACATCAGGATAAAGAAATTAGATACAATGCGAAAATATGTCTAATCATAACCATGAACA
Source organism: Oopsacas minuta (assembly GCA_024704765.1). Taxonomy (NCBI): domain Eukaryota; kingdom Metazoa; phylum Porifera; class Hexactinellida; order Lyssacinosida; family Leucopsacidae; genus Oopsacas; species Oopsacas minuta. Next base: position 242,916 of record JAKMXF010000315.1, on the reverse strand, counting down.
TAATCAGCGATAGACCAATTTCCAAAATCCTGTGCTGACTCGTTTAACTCAGCACCATTCAGAGAAATTGAAGCAGTAAGATAATTTGGATACGCACGGCAGTCACGGTAAAATAAGACCTTCATACATTCAGAAATTAATTGCTTTCCACGATCCATATCAACAATAATTCTACCGTCTTGATTGTATAGGGCCTTTCTCAATAATGGCTTCACAAGGTAACTACCAATTCCAGTAGCGATATTATCGTCTTGATAAGCTGTACCAACCTGAACATAAAAGAAGACACGTGTGAACCATTAGAAAGAACAAATATATTGTATAGTATTTACAGTCAATATTAAAGAATATAGTAAAAATAAAAACACCAACGGGATAAAATGATTTCATTCCATATCATAATAGCTAACTAACAAAAAACTCATATAATGATGTCTTTGAGATAAGAATATTATATAAAAATACAATAACTGAAAGAAAGTACCTGAGCAACACTAAATATACAATTGTAAATCTGATAATAATGTGAAAATCTACAGGGTCTGTATTACCCCAGAATAAATATTTTGTATTGTTTAGAGCAAATATTAGTGATAATATACCATTTGATTATGTGTAATAATTGTGGCAGACATGTAATATATCAAGTATATATATATATATATATATATATATATATATGACCACTTAGTCTGTGAACAGAGATGTAGCGAAAAATAGATGGCATTCCCACCTATGCAAATATTTGCAATTCAGTTTAGAGAGTCTCAATAGATTTTCAAAATGTATCTATTTCTGGTGTCACTAATCCAGACATGTGCCAGGAATGTAAATTACCCATAATATTAAATCCAAAAAAGTAACTGCGATTCAGTATAATACATATTTACAGGTATGCTTTGGAAAAGTAATCATATTTTGGGATCTAGTCTCGATTTACAACATGTGTATAATAGATATATGATGCTGATCTGTACTATAATTTATGTAAATCCCTAATACGCCATAATGACGATTTTGGTACACTGTGTACTCAAGACAATGTTGGGTAACATAGCCAAAAAATTCTGTCAGGTATATTATCGTATGTATATTGAAATAATCGCGGTATAACCAAGAAAACAATTGTAGTTTTAGTGGTGTTCAAGTACTTTTGTTCAGTTAGTGTAAATTAGAATAAATGTTACAAATCTTTTAACACTCATATCAGATGTATTTGTAATGAAAATTTCGTTGTTGAAATTGAAAATAATGTGACTCAGTTCGATTTTCTGAACAAAAGCAGACACATGCGAAAGGAAGTAGTGAATAACAATACATAGCCGTAGGGGAGGGTCTGGTTGGTTATGTTTCAGTCGGACCAAGTTTAGAGCTACAAATAAAATTGGTATTTGTTAACCTGAGTGACTTTGGTGATGGATACATCTGTGTAGGTTTTACTGATCAATTGAAGTGTGCTTGTTACTGCTCTACAGTATGTGGCAAGAATTTAAATATCACTAATGTGATGATAGCTCATTAAACTTTAAATCAAGCAAACGCAGGGCTACAATCTAGTAAAAAGAGAGGATTTGAAAATTACGAAAAATTCCTGAACAGCCAGACTGTAAGTTATTAAGCATATTGATGTTATAGTGCCAAACAATAAACAAATGTGCATCAAGGGCCGATATAGACCATGAAATGAGTGATGATAAGAGGGGACTGAGGCAGAGAGACAAAGCACAAATATAGTAAGTAATATTATTTGTGATTAGAAAAGTTCTAGTTTTATCAAAAAATTAAATATATTGGGAGTCGTATGGTATGTATGTCTAATGTAAATGGAAAAGAAATAAAGTAGGAATTACATACGATGGACAATAGAATATGAAATAATAATGGATATTAGCCCCAAATTTGTTAACAAGGTCACACGTAATTATAAATATCAAATTAGATTAGGTAATTGCTCAAATCTATGATTATTCTGTATTTATATACCTGCTATACTATATGTTTACATGCTCAAAATTGATTGAAGAAATTACATGACCAGGTCTGATTTTTGGGGTACGTAGGTATTTTGGGCATGGATCAGATATGTTGGAATTTTTGTAATAAGGTTCATATCTATAACGAAATTATTAAGTACTTAATAGCAATTTGGAATTTAGAAAAATCAGACTATTAGCTACTCCTCAGCCAATATATGTAAATGTTGGAATGTAAATTATCAGCCACAGGTACAGCTCAATATGAAAGTTGTTCTAACTTCATGATTTGGGCCAAATGCAAACTCATCATGCAATTATTTCACCATTATGAGTGTACAAAAATCAAACTTTCCTAAATTTCGACGATTTTGAGATTCTCTTAATGTTTGAAGCACGAAGTGTAGAGATTACTAACCAACAGTCAAGTAATAGGTCAGGACCTAAAGTTTTGGATGAATGGTGTCGCATATATCAACCTAAGTATCTTCAAATACAAGTATCCCATATTAGAATGCTAAGGTATTTGTAAACAATCACATATCGTCCAAGAAGAACAAGTCACTGAAATAATATTGGTCAAATAAGTATCATAGCAATTATAGAGGCTAGAAAGAATGGTATTTAGATTCTAAATTTGTAACGAAAAGTATTAATCAATCTAGGTAATTAGTGTTATTCAGCTAAAATTATACAACAATGTTAAATTTGACTTAAAGGAGGTACTTGCTAAATATTACACTATGCACGACAATATCATTATAAGCATCCGGAAAAAACTCATATTTTGAAGCCATAAATCAGTGGTTCCTAACGGGGGCTCAAACGCACCCCGGGGGCGTTTACTTGCCTCAAGGGACGCTGTGTGGGGCGCTGAGAGATAATGAGCTGTTGGATGAAGGTTTATTCTAACATCTGTAAATTTTGTGAAATACTATTGCATCATTATTATGTTATGTACTTTACCCATAATGACAATTCTAAAACGGTGCCCACAAGAAGAACTAATTATTCACCATTAACAATCAATCAATGCCTTCAATGATATTGTTTGTTGTGGTAAATTAACAGTTCAGACGGCTTCTAACCAAAGAAGTTATAAAAAGTGATCATACCATGTTATTTCATTAATTACCTCAATAGTAGACACGTCTTTTTCTTGCATATCCAATCATGGCTAAAAATCCAAAGAAAAAATGCTGTCAATACTCCATAGATTATCTGAAATTTAGTTTCATCGCTTAATCTACTAATCAACAATTACCCTTGTGTTTACTCTACAATCAAGCGTTCTCTAATGAGGGCATGAAACCTTCACCTATGTGCGGCTACATGAAAAAGAATACCTTGATGAGAAAGACAAGGACATCAAATATTTCCAGACTTTAAGCAAGCAGTTTACAAATCCTAATTCCATAGATGGTAGATTAACAACATTACCACTAAAAGTGACGATGGTCTTGTTGCTTCTTACAATATATCTCTTTCAATCGCCAAATGTGGAAAGCCTCATACAATAGGTGAAAAGCTCGTCCTTCCAGCTATAAGAGAGGTTAAATCTACTGTCATGCATCAAGATGCGTCTAGTGTAGATACTAGGGGTGAGACAGTATATACTGTGGTAAAGCAATTTTGTGAAGAGAAGAACGTAGAAATAGGAAATATTACTACATATGCTACTGATGGAGCGCCATCGTAGTTTGATAGCTCATCTGAAATAAGTTATTCCGAATGTTTTCTCTATTCATTGTGTCATACATCGTCAACATTTGATCGCCAAGCACCCAACACCTAATCTTCACCTGTCTTTACAAATCGTGATTACTGCTACGAACAAAATCAAAAAGAACTCACTGAATGATCGCATCTTTCAGCAACTTTGTTCAAACAATGATGAAGATTACAAACGCCTCCTTCTTCTTACTGAAGTTGGGTGGCTTTCTAAAGGTAATTGTTTGAAACGATTCCATTAACTGTTTGATTCTATAGTCGAGTTTCTAGAAGAATACGATTCAACTCTGAGAAAAGGCTAAAATGATAAGGACTGATGTTGATTACTTAACTGAATATAATGAATAAGCAGATACAAGGGAAAATACCACTCTTATACAAGGGAAGGATGTTGTTCTATCATTCTTAAGTAAACTAACCTTGTACCGAAAGAATATGACGTGTCGTGAATTTGGGCAGTTACCTTGTTTAAGTGAACTGGATATGACAAATAATAACATCATTACGGAGGACAACATTCATATTTACTGTTCACATGTTGATTCCCTTAGCGAAGATTTGTTGATTCGATTCAAACATTTAACCGAGTTTGTTATCGCTAATTTTGTTATAAATCCATTTGGAACAAATATAGAAACTTTGGATCCACAATGTCAAGAAGAATTCATCGACTTGAAGAATGATATCGAATGCAATGCCATATTCACCCAATGAGGATATAGTGCATTCTGGATGAAGAAAGAAGTCTCTGAATGCTATCCCCATATTTTTCAAACTGTAAAATTAATGTTCGTTGCATTTCCATCATCATATCTTGTCGAAAAGGGATTCAATACAGTAGTTAATCTGCTCACAAAACAAAGAAATCGACCGGAAATAGCAACAAGAGTCGACTTGAGACTCTTTCTGACGCAGTTAGAACCGGATGTATTCAAACTAGCAAAGGTCCACCAAAGTTAGAGATCACATGTTCCAACGTATACTGATACTTAGATTAGTCCCTAGATAAAATATCAGTCAATCTTCTAAATTCCATATAGTCAATAATTAAAACTGATTCAATAAAGTATTAAGTAGGGGACGTTCTGTAAGTATCAAGCCGATAAGGGGGCGTTAAATTAGTAAATGTTGGGAAACACTGCTATAAAGAGTCAGAGATTTCAACTTACTGGTACAGTCACAATTTTCAACCACATGAATTCAAGATGCGATTTTGAAATGCTCCTGGAAGAATGTGAAATCTTCGATTAGTAGACATCAAGTATAAGTGATTGGTACAATTTACACATAGGTACTTTGTCCAACATTAAATTTGGGAGTCGCATACATTAGCAAATTAGATTCAAATACCGGGCGTCGCTGAACTGGAATTGGGAGCAAAGCCCGTTATGGCAAATATCGTGCTCCGGGGCATAATTTGATTGGTAACCTGTGCACCGGAGCATCTTTTTGGCATAAATTCAATTATGAATGGAGTGTTATTTAATTTTGATGTATGCAACTCAATATAACTTTTCGATGATTACCCTGAACAAATGTATGTTATTCAGATATACAAAGCACTAATTCAGTGGCACAATTCTCCAAAAGATGTGTATTAGGCAGTTATGATAAATTGTTTCAACTACTTGTCAGTAGAAAGTTAATTAATACGTAGCAATCATTGCTTATTATCCAGGGTCTACGCTCCGAATCCACAGGAATACTTGCAAGGGCACGGCCTAATGCCGTAGTGCCATCGTGCTATATGTAAACGGGAGGCACCAAAGGATCCAGAAAATATCAATTATATTTGTCAATTGAAAAACAAAATGTTATTTCTAGCGATGGATCTCGTTCCAGGACCTCATTGATTATTACAAGTCACATAGATCAACGTTTCGAATATATTGACTACCAGCTATCAAACCAACAGGACGCCAAGGTTATACTCAACTATGAATTTATAGATCCGCTACTTTGAATACCTCTTGTAAAACGGATGAAAACACCTTGCCTCTCGTCCTGACCCCCAGTAATTTCGTGCCGCCCCCCCCCTAGTGATATATTTTCCGCTCCTAGGCGAAGAGTCCTGGGGATGTCCGTGTTAAAATGGCCAAATATCGAAATAAATTCTATGAATTTACTGTTTTCACTTCAGATTAAGTCCTAGTAGCCAGTTTCAAAAACTGTAAACAAACATTAAAACAATTAATTTAAGGTCGACTGAGAGGCATAGGCGTAGAACTTGCAAAATAGGCGAGCCAAGTCCCCCCTCCCCCATTTTCGATATTGTTTCAGTTCCTAGATAAAATTTAAGAAAATTGAGAGTGATTGGAATATAATGCTATTAATCTGGTAAGTACTCATATACGCTGTTCTCAGAGAGAACCTTACTCCAACTACAGGCAGAAATTATATATATGTTAATTGTATCCTTGATTTTTCCTTAAAGTTCCTTCTCGGAGCCATATATGTAGTGCTACATGGTATCCTTGCTACGACGAACTGAATACAGAATATTGTCAAATGGAATTTCCGTTAGGATAAGCAATTTGTATCAAGTTCAGCGAAATCTGCATGATCTGGAAGACCTATATAATTCGAAAGTGATTCTGACATGAAATAGATTCAGACAATAACAAATTCATAAGCATAATTGAACAACTTGCTAAACCGACAGAATTTTCATATCTCAAAGATGTCACTTTATGTATGTTCCACTGATAGCATTCACTAATTGGCTGAATGCTGAGTATCGAACCTTCACTTTTCTGGCCAAATTCGGATATTCTACGAATGGGTTGTAGGTTGTTGGGCGGGAATAGTCGGGTCCATAGGCGAAAAGTTTTGATTTTGTATCTAACAGTGGGGACCTTTACCAAAAATCATGTGGGACCTTCATTATCTAATATTATTAACTGATAAAGGTATTATATTAATTAAACTAAATTTAGTTCGAATTACAATTCATTATTCTCATGGCTCATGGATTTTCGAGTATCATTGACCAAAATTCAAAATTGGCGTGACCTGTCCGAATAACAGTTGAAACATTTTCAAAATAATAAAGTTATACAATAGTGTTAAGGCCAACTAGCTCCTAGTAGTGCAGTGGTTCTACATGTGTGTGCCTCAATGCGTAGTCGAGTGTGCTACCAAAATGTCACTAGCACAAACTGGATAAGAAACTGATGAAAGTGATAAAATTAAAGAGGACAGACTCTTTAATAGTCAATACTCACATTTACTTGATATATATATATGGTATAAATATAGCAAATCTTGAAATCACTTGGTGAATTTTTGAAAATCATCGGGTGTCAAATACGTCATAATTTTCGACTAAAGGGCTTAGAGCATTTACATTTACATAGAGTTCACTAGGTCTTATGATCAGAAAACTCCCAACCAATGAAGTTATCTAGAAGCTTAGCGAATTTTAGACATATATCTTACTTCTTTGGGTGTAGGAACTCAAAAATTTGGACACACTGCGGTAGACCAGTAGGAATTTTGAGATTTTGAGTGCTACCAATGGACTCAACAAGGGTAGTAGTCTCTAAAAGAAAGATTGTTCCCACCTCAGGCCAAATAATTACACTGAATACTAAAAATACAATTTCAAGACTCACTAGCCTGATAGCCCACCAAACCCATAATATTCTATGGGAAATCTTCCGATGCCCGCATTGTTTAAGCCAAAATAGGACCTGACAAATTTCCTCTGAATCTGAAAATAGTACTTAGAAAGAACTTGGGGTCTGGATTCCTTGAGTGGATAACTAGATTGAAGCATAGCGTTTCCAAAATCTCAGGAATTGGAATGGGCATATGTAAGTATATAATATTTAGATAACGAGATACAAGTATGGTATATTTCGCAAAGCGCCAAAATTTGTACCCATGGCAGAATGAAAAGGCATAAAGGAACAGCATCTAAAAAATTATACCATGAAATTTCATGTTATCAAAAATAAATTCAATAAGAAAGGTGCTTAGGTAATCTGGATTCAATGATTTTGGGGATGCCAGAGATTCCGTTTATAAGGACTCGGCCTGCAGAGGTCTAAATCGAAAGATTCGTAAGAAATCTAACGATTGAATATGAGTTCCATTTCTGCTAATATGTAAAATTATATAATTACATATATGATAAAAACAAGGTATTCAAAGCCAATTAGATACGAAATAGTTAGAACCACGAATTGTGAGGCCAGTAAATAATATATTGAAATATATATAAATTACCATATCAATATATGCGAGGAAAGTTTTGTTTTCAGAACACGAAATTCTATCAATCCCAGCAACTATTAGATTGATCCAAAGTGGATTGAGTTGGGTTCTACGGTAATACAAAACTCTATTTAACCAAGAAAATATCTCACGAGGACCAATTTGAAGTTTATCATCCATTAGTTCAGCCTGACGAACTTTTTCGTACAAACGATCTGAAATATACTGGAAATCTGCATAATCGCCAGTAACAGCAACAGCAGTATACTTACCTAAAAAGAATATTATAAGAATATATAAAAATTCAAAATAACCCGAATAGCAATTACAGGTACAACAAGCAAACAAATATAAGAAGAAAAGATATTCATTCCAATATGTGAATATTAGTATATAGTATAGACATATATATACAGTGAATACAGAGTTAATAAGACCAAAAATATTTAGTGACCAGAAAAATATGTTGGCTAGCAAGAAAACTTTTGAATGAGTGTTATGACGAATTGGCTTGATTCTCATGGCTGGGTTATAGTGGTTGACAAATTAGGTCGATTGGTGGCATAATCAAGCTATCAAAATATTTACTAGATATGATCAAGTTCAAAATAATGAGGTCATCGTTATGGCAGACAATGTGTTTATACTTCATAAATTGAAAATAATAATACTTTAGCCGCTATCGTTACTGAGGTAATTATTTGTGTTTCTATGTGGTAAAGGGCGTGACAATTGTGTCTTCTGTGGCGATATAAGTAGTTCCCTATTCTAGCGAAAGTGTACTTATGTTTTTGAAATGTATTGATATAATTATGTCGTTTTAGAAATGTTATATAAGGGGTATAACCTTCTAAAACGATTTTGCATAAAGTATTAGAAAACTACCTGGCCAAAAGAATCGGAACTGCATGCCACAAATGACACATAGAATGTTTTAGCACATTTGTTCGAGGAGAACAACTTGGTAATGATTTTTTCAAATAAACAATTTATTCTGTGATAAATTATCGTGTAAGCACTACTATGGATTCTATCAATTCAACACTTTAATAACTACGTGTAGATATAATATTATTATTTCTGCAAGAATATTACATAAAAGATTGCATTCATAATCACATTTCATACGTTGATTGTTAAGTTAAAATATTCATATTAACTGAATGCTTGGGTACACTCTACCATCAAAGTATAATTTAAAAGAATTCGAACTTAAACCTAGTGTATAATTGCAGACTCTCACAACCATCAACTTTTGTAATGTGGTTGAAAATCTCTATAGACACTCTTAAACAACTAGTTGAGGGAAGTTGATAGAGCTAAGGAAAGTCAACGAAAATTGAATTTTGAATGCTTGGCCAATTCCTGTGGAAAATTGTATTGCTCAATATGGTAAAATAGCATTGATATATGCATTACAAGTAGAATTACAGCCGAAGCCACTTAATCAGGAGAGCTGAGAAGTCAATGTTTTGTCCTTTTAAACGATTAACCGGATTAACCTATTATGGATATTCACGAATTAAATGCTAGTTTTACGTGGTCACATATTATCTAGTCACTACTACTATACCCTGGTTATAAGGTCCAGCAATGATGAGTAGGTGTAAGTGTATAAAGGTTACAAGTTGCATCAAATATGCAAATTCTTTGTTAGAAAAAAAAAATTTTAGTACTGATTATGAATACACATTACTCGATTTCACCAAAAACCTTTGATACCATAACTAGAATTGCTTAACTGGGATTGCAACCCAAATTAACTAATCATACTTAACAAAATAGACGGTTTATCAGGATAGAAGTCAAGAATATATGTGTGAAACATTCTTCAAAATGTTCGGTACTCGGGGTAATAAATGCCAATTAACAAATTCGATCTCTCAATTTCACACTATGTTTGTATACAAAAATCTGTCCAAAACATTCCCGTTTAAGCGGATATCCCAATTATTCGAGTCCCAAGTAAACAGCTTCCACTGTCGAACAATAGGAATCCGCATGCTGTTGATATTGAGTGAATACACGATGGTTACTCAACTCTTTCATGTTAATTTGTTTGTTATTCATTGTATTTCACTGCAGGTAATTGTGTTACTCTACAGGGAAGCTGGAAATGAGATAATTACATCTGTAACACAAAAATATATAATCAAATTGTATTCAAATTTTGGATGTAATTTTGAATTATATATTTCATTGTTGTTTGATTGGCTAGATTTCATCTTGTATAGAGCAGTCATTCATTACCATACTTATCGACTGTCCCAGTTTTGGCGGGACTTCCTACAGTTTCGGCCCGGATATGTATTGAGGCAAATGTCCCGGCAAGACCTGCCTAAATCTGAATTTTCAGGCTTTTTGTAATCCAGTCCAATGTAATTATGCAACGTTCAGTGATGTCCCCTTAAATTAGTACCTTCCGTTGCGCTTATATCTTCAATCAGGCTGACAAGTATGTGTTACGTAAACGTAATTTTCATTAAATATTGATCCACACTCCTCTCTCTGCCACGCATTTCACCGTTTTTGAATAAGTACACAATGAATGAGACTGTCACACATCGGAACCAGTCCAATGCCTTGTTTCGTTAAATACAGTTTCGACGGTCCCAATGTATACAGAGGCACTCCGTTAATCTGAACCCGATTAATAGAATTGCAAGGTAAGGCGAACATATATTTGCATATTAAGTTGCTACAATCAGGTTTCTTCCAGCTTTTTTATGTAGGCGCCTAAATGCGTACTCGATTTCACTTACGCGCCTAGAGAAGTTGAATTTTCGAAGCACCAAAATTAAATTTTAAGCAAACCATTCAACTATTACATATAATACGGCTAAAATACACTACAGATGTGTCATCTAGAATCTTTCAATATACAAACACGTTTATAGTGCATTAATAATTAACTGTTAACCTAACATTATATATATTTATCTGTATTCATTGTCTCTCTAAGCAAAACTAAAGTTTCTCCTATGTAGTATCAGTAGTATTAGGACTCGACCTACATATCATTTATCAAGCTTCCCCTTTAACAATAGACAGTTCACATTTCGAATTATATTCCAATATTAATGAATTCAACTGAATTCTTCTAATAAACTATAATACGATTCATTTGACATTATGATCGTAAGATAACCCATTACAGTATTCGTCGAAATTAGGCGTATACAGCGTGCCTAACACAGTGGCACGAAATAGCTAAAACCTGGAATTAGGTACTAGGGCACTAGATAATGTATTAAACTATATTATTGACATATGGAGAATCGTACCCAAGGGATCGATTGACGTAACTAGATTTTTTCTAAGTCTTTGGGTGTGAAAGTAATGACGTCATTGTCACATTCAAAAATATTTTGATTTTTTATCGAATTTAATTCAGCCAATTGTGAGCTATAGGTTCAGAAATTGAGTGCTTTATGTTTTGATATTATTAACACTATTTAATGTACATTTTTATCAACTTATGAAACCATATTTCTTGTTAAAATGACCTACCGTTCATTGAACTACAAACTATAGCGTATTTATAATTAGAGAATTCACCAAAGTATCTTGACAGTCTTTAACTCAGATAGATCTGGCTCCGAATCGTTTTGGTAATATTACGAAAGATGCTAAAATTGGATCACTTTGAGAGATAAGCCTGACGAACACATCTTTAACGTTGTCCTCAAAGCTAAATTTTCTTGAGAGTCTCTCACGGTGTGGCCTGACCAATTTATTACAAGATTCAAGGCCTTATTCAGACAAATCTTCTAAGCCAAACCCATCGATATAATCTGCAATTATTTGTGGTGCATGGGCTAGAAGTTTATGTAAAGTAGGGGTTACATGTGCCCATGAAAAATTGGTTAAAATGGATTCGTAAGTCTCTCGGCATACATTATCAAGGCCTTCAGTATCCACTTTCCTGTTACTATTATACAATCTCAGGATAACACTCAAATTATTAAAGATTCTAGGGACAACTTGATGTGTCTCTTGAGGAACAACCGTCAATACCCAATATAGAAAATCTTGCATAGTATCATCGCTACGTGTGAAGCATCTCCGAACGACATTTCCGGTTGCGGTGGTTCCTCCTTGGACTGATGGTGTGTCAATTGATATACTAAGTTTTTCTTCAATAAGGCTAGTAATAAATTTCTTGGCCCCAAGAAATATTGGCGAAGTTGGTGACCATTTTTGAATAGCACCACGCTGTAAATGGCAAATCAATAATAGGAACCAAATAAATGTTCTCAAATATGCATGTAGAGGAGAAGCTGATATGATGTCTTTTTATGAGATCGGTTTGTGTGTTAAATTGAATCTTTGATTTGTTGGCAAAGACAAAAATACTTCCTCATCAACCTCATCAAATACATCACGTGCATCACGGATAGTCCTATTTATGGGAAAGCCATTTTGGACTATGCTAATATCGTGTATCTGTTGGAACGTTGCAGTACACATTTGACAATTAGCACCACCAGCACGGCTTAAGATTTTTGCCATCTTTGTATCGAAATAAGATCTTATGATCTTGACCTCTGCATTGCCATTGTATAAACACAAACCACTCTCTTCAATAGTTGAAGTTTAGTTATCTATTAATGACCCCATCAAAAACTTGAAACTCTCTTCATTTTCTGGAAGGGCTAAGAGGGCAACTGGTCGAGTGCAAAATGGCGAATTTGGATGATGAGGTTTCCATAGGATATGATCATTTGCATTTATGATTGCGTTAACCTTGAAACCAAATTAAATGAAGGTTTTAGTCGAGAGGTCAGGGATAGAAATAGCTTGCTGGTAAACTCGATGACACCCAGATCCATCTAAGCCATCGGATACTCGAACTTTTAGCGGATAGACAAGGGTGTCAGGACTTAAGTTAGATACAATGCGTTCAACTGTATGGGTGAGTTGTCTGGTGTAAGAAATACCTACTCCACATGGAAATTCTCTATGAATTATACGCACCTCATCCAGCAAATTAATTTGAGCCCGATGTTTAGCTACACTATTGTAGCCTGGTAACTTGAGATCTTCAGATAGTAACGTACGCCGAAGTTCTAAATACTTAGTTTTACCGATCTCAAGCGAATCGAAAAGAAAGGCAGATTTATCAAGTGATAATTGTGGATAGATAGGAAATGAGTTTCCCTTCTCGAGTATCTCTTTACAAACATTGGACTATTCATGTCCTGCTCCTCATTGCAACAAAGTAGTAAGAGATAAGTTGCAAGAGTCTTTGGAGATACATGCTCGTTTGCAGCGACTGATTCGAGGTGAGACTTAAGAGAAGAGAGCCGATTTCTCAAACCTCTGGTCGTTAAGTCAGCGAGCGATTTCTTTTTTGAAAGATTAAAGTCTCCTTCAAAGTTAATGGTTAATGAAGGAGAGGCGCTTAACCTAGGCTTCTTTGACAGAGGACAGAAGCACATGGAATTCCAAGTATCAAGGTCCGAATATTTATGAAAAGAGGCTCTCTCTTTTCGAATATCATTGAACTTCAGACGAAAGAAATTTTGCTGATTTCGATCAATACCATGAGTTTAAATATATTGGTCTGCGATTAAACGAGTGCTAAGTAATTTATGCTCACAATAAAACTGAAAAGCTTGAAAGTTTTCCATTTTCTAGATTATTAATATATTATTTATTAACAATATTGTAAATACAGGGCAAAAAGTAAGATTATATATACGTATATGCATGTTGTTTTATGAGCTTATAAATACATTCTGAAATCTAAGAATTAAGGAAATTTGACGAAACTTTCTCACAGTAGAAGAGTGTTGATTTTTTAATGGAATCTTTGTAAAATACGTGATGAGAACATTTATTTGTATTAATTACAAGCTGAATTTTGTAAACACAAGCATAAAATTGTAAATAACTTTACGTTTTGATTATGTCGCTAAGCAACCATAATATTAATATAAATTTTGAAAAGAGAATTTTTTAAAATATTAGATAACTTCAAAAGTTCATGTGATTGAAACTATATTTGCGCGAATTTTCGGGAACCTGAAAATTGTTGTATTTTATAGAGAATTAAAAATGCTATATAATAAAACTCAGGCGACAACTTGACAGAACGCGACAGATGAAGTTATGGGAGTTCGAAGTTGAGTTGCGACAGAAATATCCAACAGAAAAATTTATAAAAATATTTGAGCTATTTTAAGGATTTATTATTTGAACTCCGCTTATATAATCACTATAATAAGAGAGTAGTCGAAAATGCAATGGAATGAAGTCTTTGGAATGTATTAGTTGCTTAGATACTGGAATTTAAGTTCATTGATATAAATGAATATCTGTGGTTTTCAAGAATAATTTCTGAGCAAGAAATTGTAATGCTCATATACATTCCAGTTGTTCCCAAACTAAATGATGGATCATAACAATTTTAGGCATTTCAAGTAATTGGATAGTTCTCTTTCCAATTAACTTTAAATGGTTACTAAATATCGGATTGAAATTTTGACCAATTTCCAGGGGGTGTACCACTGTGCCTAACTCTCAAAATTTTCCTACTCCTAAGCATATTACTGAAGTTAATATGGACTCAAGATAAGGGGAATTATTTTTGATCGTTAGTTAGTGTAAGTATTAATGCGGTTAAGTGTATGTTAAATAGAGTTCATGTCCTATTTTGAGTATAGCTGTTCTTCCAGCATCTCTCAAGGATCTTTAGTAATTTTGGAATGTCAAAGGATTGACTCTATCGGTATCCTCTAAATGTCAACTTAAAATTCCAAAAAGGCGCTTAAATTTAGTTAGTATCATTCTTATGTACTATGGAGAGCTAGAAAACTTTAGTTTTCCACCTGTATAGTCTTTTCTAGAAAAGGTGGGGTTTTACCAGCCAAAATGTGCAACAAACACAAAATTAAAATTTCTTCAGGAAAACCTTTCTGCTCCGTTCCGTGAATTAGTGACGCCACTCTATATTGATACATAAATACAATACACAGTCAGAACCAATTTTCTGAATTTTGCCCCAATTGGTTGAGAATTGACTAAAGAATCCTCAACATATAGGTCCCTGAGGAAGTTCATCCAGTTCGTGAAAGTCTACTCTCCTCACTCAAGATTCTTGTGCAAAATGCACTACTTTGCAGACTGTCGGACAAGAAATAAAGAAATTCAAAACAAACTAAGCTAATGGTAGGGCTTTCAATAAGTCTTGCAGTTGATATCATCGAACAGGATACAAACGCTATACACACTAATTCATTACATTATTTATTCAAATTCAACGCCTCCTGAAGATATGCAAAGTTTGAACTCTCCCCCCCACTTGTAAAACAGATTTCTGTACTCTTCTTCGGAGGTGGATTTGAAGTACTGGTACAGGCACGTTCCGAGTGCTGGTAATGTGTTAA
Source organism: Oopsacas minuta (assembly GCA_024704765.1). Taxonomy (NCBI): domain Eukaryota; kingdom Metazoa; phylum Porifera; class Hexactinellida; order Lyssacinosida; family Leucopsacidae; genus Oopsacas; species Oopsacas minuta. The sequence goes on along the minus strand of JAKMXF010000315.1, from coordinate 227,603 downwards.
AATCTTTGCCTTGAAGGTAGATTTTAAGCTTGGGGAATAGCAAAAAATCACACGAGCTAGGTCTGGTGAGTAAGGTGGATGAGGAAGTAATTCTAATCCTTCTACATCCAAGAAGTTTTTGGCAAGCTTAGCTGTATGGGGCATGACGTTATCAATCAAAATCTTCATTCCTCGAGTTCCGTTCCGGTTTTCGGGCGGTACTTTCTATATTCTTTATCAAGTTTCGAAACACATGCTCTGTAAAGAATGTAGCAGTAACTGCTTTGTCATTCTCACAAGGTAATTGCAAGACAATTCCATAACTACTGAAGAAGATGGTATACATAATCTTAGGTTTTCTCTAGTCGGGCCTAGGAATTTTCGTCGGTTGTCGTTATCCCCCCACTCATGATCGCTTCTTATACTTGCTACATGATGTTGAATAGTACAGCCACGTCTCGTCACCAGTAATAATCTCTGTTAAGCGTCTAGAATCGCAGTTCTCATAAGTTTCCAAAAGTTTCTTGGCAATATTCAGTCTTGCCAACCTTTGATTCTCACTGAGCTTATGCGAGACCCATTTCCCACAAATCGATCGGTAGCCAAGCTCAGTCGTCAGAATTGTATGAATAGCTCCGGATGAAATCTCCATACTTTGTTATTACTGATTGACAGTAATGCATTTGTCTTCCATGACCATACTTTCAATGAGTGCTATATACTCAGAAGTGGTAGCGGATACCGGTCTTCCAGATCGAGGCAAATCTGCGATATCAGCATCACCAGAGCTAAAACGGACAGCCCATCGCTCTACAGTAGATCTGGAAGGGCAATCCACGCACAATGTCTCCTGTAACTCGCTGAAGATCTGTACGGGCTGGATCTTGAGTATTGTGCGAAACTCTATGCAAGCTCGCCATTTGAGTTTGAAATTATCATCCTTTTAAGCCATAAATTCAACAGTGGGTATAAATTGACTACACGTAACTATCTCAAAAATTCATAATTTGTATTGAATAAGCTTGAAACCATCAGTATATGGAGTTTAACTATATGGACTTATAATATATGAAAGCCAGATATATACTTGACTAATTCCTGAGATATAACATGACCGGGAAGACTAATTTAACGCCCTCTAATACAATTCTTATGTGAGAATTATATAGTAACAGAAAAGTGATAGTGTCAGTAGTAAAAGTTCGAAGTCACAGGCTAACATGGCATATCGCATAGTAGCTTGCTTAGATATTTGGAGGCAGAAGTTTTGACAATTGATTATATACAAAAGAGAAAAACATGTGTAGGCTACTGGAAACCCGGAAGGAAATCAGTAAGAGGCTCATATCTATGTACGGAGACTCTGAAAGGAGAATCAAAATTTTCCCGCACTTATAGTCCGATTTAGAAGCTTATTAATCCCACTGTTGGGTTGAATAAACTAAAATGAGAAGCAACAGACGACTAGATAGTATTTGTGTTGACCTTTGGATGTAGGAATATATCATCAACGAACACTATATTTTAAGCAATAACGGGGATTTATTGGAAATTACCTATTTAACCAAGGGAGGTGGTCAACTGTTCATATATAGAGAGCTGTACAAAATGTTGTAATTGTGATTTGGTATTGGGCAAGTGTAAAGCTTTAAAACAATTGCTAATGAATGCAAGATAGCGCATGGATTTTTCATACTGAGTCATATTGGCTTCATACCATAGCAATACACTGAATTAGGTAGAAATGTTGCCATATTACTCCTTGATACCTCATTTTGGGGGTTTGACACTGAAATTTGGAATATGTATTGAATTCTAAGTAGCATTACATTATTTTATCTGGATATAATTCAAATTGTTATCTAGAACTGTGAAGTTTTCTTGTAATTAAATCTATATTATTGTTGAGTAGGAAGTCAGGTTGGGAGTTGATTGGCCATATGGCCCAACCTAAAATATTTTTGAATGAGTTTGGCGTAGTGCTGTAGCGGATATCAGGTTCCAATCCGATATCCTGCTGTATCCGACCGCAACAGGAAATGAATGATTATCTCGCCGAAAAACAGTCCCAATTGTAACTGCAGATCACGGGTCGCTCAGATTCAAATATCGATCAAAAAAATACAGTTTATTCAAAACCTAGCTGGAGTGATAGAGTAGCATGTCTATTTCCCAAATATTCATTATTTAAAATTATTCGTACGCAAAAACAAAAATTTAGCCTAATTATATTTTTTCACCTAATTTCTAACACCTTCCATTTTGTGGTACTTACTCTTTGAATTCAATTCATGTTAATTTATAGTATTAAATATCTCTAATGAATATCTTCATATAAACTGAGACAAAAATATTAGAAAACTATTAATTCACACTGGTTTTAATATAATTTTACTTGTCATTTATCTTATCAATTGCACTCGATCTTGTTTTCATCTTGTATCCCTTCCAAACATCTGCTGCATTATCAGTAGTAAGAGATATAAAATTAAATTCGCATACTGCGTTAAACAACCCCTCACCATATCCTTCTGTATCCTCATCAAATGTGTATCTTCTCCACACTTTGTTAAAATGATGGTGACTAGATTCCAATGCCTGTTCTTATACTACAGCCAATTTATTATCTGTAGGTAAATATTTTAGCAGAAAGGGAACCAAATGGCGGCATACTATATCTACTTTTGTTGTACAAGAAATTCCACACATTTTGTAGGCTTCTTCAAATTCAAAGATCCTTTCGTGAAACTCGGGAGTATATCTGGATATCCCAAAACAAGAAGATACCACGGAGTCAAATCTTCTTAATGCTATGAAGGCATTACAATTCTTATTTAGAAACAAATCTCCATGATGTTTCAGTAATATTCTCATTGAATTCCCTTCAAAGCTTCCACTTTGGTATTGACTTTTCTTGATGTTATACCTCTTCAAAGTATCCTGATGGATCTGTATTTCGTCTTCTGACATGGACTCTACAATTACATCATAAAGTATCTGGCTTACTCCAAGCAGCAAATGTAGCTCTGCGAGATTGAGAATAACCATGTTTTCAATAGGTAGAATATCAGCATCCTGAAATACGGTGGGGTTATCAACTCCCTTGCATAATTTTGAATTTTCTTTCAATCCGCCATATTCTCTGCAAAATTCTTCATACTGTGCAGCATGCTGTGTTGACCCTCTTAGCTCCCATTTCTCAATATCGTCAAGATTATTCCTTTCGTCCCAGGTACACCAGGGACAGGGATGTCTGCCAGGCATGATACCAAAAGCTATTAGTGCAGCTTTTATATCAATCGTTAGGCTTATATTGAGGTCTAGGATTAGACGTCTGATTTCATGACTAGAGTATATTGACTTGAGGTTGTGATAATTTTCTGGTACAGGGCTTAGCCAAATTATAGCCAGTTCGCATACACTATTGGATAATTCTGGTTGAATTGTCACTTTCAAAAATCCTTGTCCAAAGTCCAGTCCTAATTTATAATGTAATTTATAGATATCAATCCCATCTGATTGAGAAAATCTTTTACTAAGAAGGCCAGGAACATCACAACAGAATACTGTCCAGACAGGGCAAATATCACTATATCCCTTCTTCTGAGATCGGTTCAGCTCTAGTTGGCAAACTTCAAAGAATTGACCAATAATTTAATATCGAGCGGTGTAAAATAATTTCTTCCCTGGGGTGCCAATTAATTTACCTCTCAATATACTTATAACTGACTTAAGATCGTTATTACTTAGATTTCCTTCAGTCTTTATTTGTAACATATCTGAGAGTTCAAGACTGACAGACGGTACACTACTTGAAGCAGACTTATTCAAAGAAGAACTATCTGTAAGATAAACCGGATGCCTCCTGAAATACGTGGTAGTTCGAGGTATAAATCATCACTTACATCCAAACGCTTAACGATATCATCTCCTACAAATTTATCTAATGATTTTTTTACCTAAGCAGTGTCTGGTGTTGGTAACAGCATTAGAAGAAGAGCATTCATGGCGAATGCCTCGTCCTACTTTAAGAAAACATTTATTGCACAACTTTACAAATTGTTGAGGAGAATTTTCTACCAGTCTACCAACAGATTTGTGTCGAATTTGCTGGGGTTCATGTTTCTTTGGTCCAAACCGATACGCTTCTTGACACATAGCACAAGGGAGAATCAACAAAACAAGAGCTTAGTCTGGTGTTCTTTATTGGCAGTATCCAAGAAAAAGGTTTCGGAATATTTCCAGCACTCAGATTCTTGTCTGTTTTCTCAAGCCATTTGCACAAGTCTCACAGAGAACATTGGTATCATGCAGCTAAGATCGTCAAAGTTCTTTGATAAAAACTGTGCATACATCTTTAGTAACCTTGGAATTAAATTTACCCCATTGTTCCCCACTTTAACACAACAATTGCGATATACCTTCTTTCGCGCTTTCATATGTTTGTCACTGAAAATTGTTCCAAAGGATTCCATCCCAAATATAGATTTTGCTTTCTAAAATTCGATATTTATGGTATTTGCAGTTGAATAGGGATGCCGTACTAAACAACATGTTTTCAAGTGTGAAGACACGACAAGTAAGGAGAATATCCTTACAATTCATGTGTATATATAACACTACAAATTAACATGAATTGAATTCAAAGAGTAAGTACCACAAAATGGAAGGTGTTAGAAATTAGGTGAAAAAATATAATTAGGCTAAATTTTTGTTTTTGCGGACGAATAATTTTAAATAATGAATATTTGGGAAATAGACATGCTACTCTATCACTCCAGCTAGGTTTTGAATAAACTGTATTTTTTTGATCGATATTTGAATCTGAGCGACCCGTGAGATGGATTTAGCTTTAACTACCAACAGGATAAACAGAACCATTGTTCAACTGACTACAATATATTTCTAAAACCATTATGCATCCAAAATCTCATCAATAGCCAACTACAAATAATAATCCAATACACAAATGTAAAGCTAGCTAATATTTGTAATTGAATAAATAAAGATTCTTTTGAATGAATATTAGTATATTAGCATTATCTGTAACTAGTGAGCTAAACTATTCTTCAAAAGTTTGCCTGTACAGCTAAATAGTTTTTCTGTATCGAACTTGTAGGATGAGATAAAGATTTGAGGGAAACCCGCAATAAATTTGAAAAATAAGTCTCATTTCTCTCCCAACAGAGCAAGGGGATTCAGATTTATGAATTAATCGATGTGTTTATTATTTTTCAAGTTAAACCTTGTAATATTTACTACTTGTATTCAATACGAGTGACGTATATCTGCTCGTGGGTATGGTGATTCTTTTCTATGCAATGATATAAGCAGTCTGAACGAGCCAGTATTACCTAAAACCTTCATAATCATCTAAGAAAAGATCATATTTTTTTTTAATGCTCTCCAAAGATTTGGTCTGTTCAGGGGATAACAGATTTGGACCAGGGGTTCAAGTAGTGTATCAATCATAAAAATTTATTAAAATACATTTGACGCTTAGTTACACAATGTGATTCAAGAGAGCCACTAACAATTAACCCAATGTATAGTAGAATTGAACTTCGAGGATTAAGTCTGATTTAATACGGAATTAGAAATCAATAGGTAACTTCAACATATGGTTGTAATAATTAATATATAGTGTGTCAAAAATACGGGGTCCGTGCACATTTCAGGCCACCTTAAACTATTAGTCAAACAAAGCAATACATGGTGGCTCACAAGCTCTGTGACATTTTTGATTTCGTAAATTTTCATTTCTAATGCTACAACAATAGTATTATCAAATGAATATCATTACTACATATTCAATAATAGTATTTCATAAGTAGTTTCCTAATTTACTTCATTTCAGTGTTGAATAGCTTATGGAAAGCGATAGGTGTGCTATGATTAAATTATTTCAGGCGGGACATAAACCAAGGGAAATTTCTAAAATTCTCAAAATGCCCAGGGAAAGAGGGATGTTTATTACAAGGGCCATTAAGAGATATTTGAAGACTGGGAAAGTTGAAGATAGGGCGAGGACTGATCGTTCGTGTTCTGTTGTGACTCCAAAGGTGCGAAAGGCGGTGCGGGAACAAATTCGGAGAAATCCCCGACGATCAATGCGTAAATGACATCAGTCCTCAAACTATCCCATCGATCTGTCCAAAGAATCGTTAAAAATCAATTAGGAATGAGATCATTCAAAAGGAAGACAGTGCACTTCCTTTCTAGTAAGATCATGGGAAAGAGACTGGTTAGGAGTAAGGATCTGCTAAAGCGGCACGCTATTTACGAGATAAACAACATTCTCTTTCTGACGAGAAATTATTTACAATAGAGGAAGCTAACACAGCTCAAAATGACAGAATAGTAGTAACTAGTTCTCAAGCAATCACAGACGAGCTGCATAACAATCGGACGAGCTTAAAAACCACAATCTATCATGGTTGGGCTGGAATTTCAGTAATTGGTCAGACATCCCTGATATTTGTCCCGCCAGGGCTAAAATTAATTCAATCTCATATCGCGAACTGATATTAGAACCTGTACTGAAAGATCTAAGCCAGTCCATATTTTCTGGAGAGTCATTTCTGTTTCAACAGGAAGGTGTGCCCGCCCACACCTCCAAAGTCACTCAGGCATTGCTAAAAGAGAATATTCCCGATTTTATTCCCAAAGACGAATGGCCTCCATACAGCCCCGATTTGAATCCAATGGATTACTCTATCTGGCTGATTGTGGAGACAAAAGCTTGTGCTATGGCCCACAACAATGTAGAATCTCTAAAGGTATCATTGAGAAGAGAATGGGCTAAAATACCTCAAGAAACACTGCGTGCTGCGGTTGAGGCCTTCCCTCGCAGATTAAAGGCTGTAATTGAGAAGAGGGGAGGGTATATAGAATAGCGGCTATTTCTAGCATATTATTAGCATATAGTGTTAGTCTAATTAGAACATCAATCATGAATAGTACATTTTGAATATATAAATGGATTAACATAAATATCACAGAACTTATGAGCCACCCTGTACTGTTCTATATATTCTCTTTAAAGATATGTTAGATAATCCAAAGACGAAGTAATAAAGTATTCAGTACAAGTCTTTGTGAATTCAGAGAATTTTTGAATCTCGGTCTTTCAAGGAAATTACATAAAAATTTTGCATATAGACAGTCAAAAATGCGCCCTGGAAATCGAGAATTCATGGTTGGATTAAGAAATTTCAGACTGAGAACTGTTAAAACCTAAATAGCAAGTCCGAAGACCCTACAAATCATTCCGGGAAGAAATAGTTCTGAAGAATGTGATGGGAATTTTACTCTAAAAATCCAATAATGGAAATGTTTTGATTCAGCACTATAGTTATAAGGTTTTGTTAATCTCTCCAAAATATTCTGCACATTCAAAGTAAATTGTTACGGCCAGTTGTTTTTGTCCTGCCCTGTAGAAGTATTTCGATTAGCAGCCTTTCACATATATATATAAACTGGTTAGCCCAAAATGATCATTTACATACGATCGAATTGGTCTCCAGGGTTACACAAGCCGATCTAAAATATAGAATGTGCTAGTCTATCGAGTAACCACATTTTTGTGTATATTTGTGTATATTGTGGCAGAAAAAGTGTATTCTGAACATCTTGAAACCTAATACACATTAAGGGTGAATGGTCGGAATGACCAACCATCTTCATGAATTTGCCATAGACTCAAAAAATATCAACTGCATGTGTCAACTCTGGTCGTGAAACATGGCGCCATTAGAATAAATTTGAGTTTAAATATTTCAAAAGTTCCATGTATTTGACCGAATAAATGGATTACTATAGCAAACTAATATGAAGCGTGCGGAAAATAAACAGGGATGCGGTATTTGCTGAGTGCATGATGTATGGGCGCATGCATTAGTCCAAATATCAAAATCGGTATTAGTTCAAATTTATGGTGATCGAGTTCAGGCATTCACGGTGAAATTTCGCCACAAGGAAGAATGTAGTCATTTACTTTTGTTCTTTTGAATATAAAAATTACCAGCAACTCATAGTCTGCTCAAGATCCAACTCGAATCCAGTCAAACAGTACACCAGTTATCCAAATTGTCCCCTGAAATGCTCATCTTCTCAGCTCAAGCCAATCTAGCTAGATAATCCATGAAATTGCCAATTCTAACACCTTCCAACGTGAGTTCTAAATACCCTCAGCTACTCACAGCCTGCTCCAGATCCAATTTACGCAAACATCACCAAAGATTTGAGCTAATACTAATTTTGATATTTAAACTGACGCAAACATATCAAATTTGGACTAATACGAATTTGGACTAACAACGCGACCTCGTACATTTATGGTTCTTTGTTGTAGAATCAGTGTATTTTTGTCTGAATAAATATAGTACATAATTGTGCACCATCAATTATTATTCAAATATAACGTTGTAGGAATGTGTCAAAATATTTCCCTGGTTACCACATATTTATTTAAACTTTTCATTCTTAGATGTCTAATAGAACATTAAATTTGCATTTATCATCTCAATGTGAATGCATGAAATGATCTATAGATAATTCAATCCATAGATACTTTTAGAAAATATCAAAAGTTTGTAATACAAAAGTTGGTTAGTCGTTGGGCTCCAATAGAGAACATGGCTAACTACTATTTCTGAATATTCAATAATAAATCGAGATTCATTGAAATTTTAGCAAATGATATGAGATAATTGAAGAATAGTGTCGCATTGATATGAGATATTATACCAAAATGTATAACTAGGGTATAGGAATTCCGATTTTACCATAATTTTCAGGATTCTCAACTGAAATAAAAATTTAAAAATTTGTAATTCATGGTCCCTATAGTGGGTCTATTCTTGATGATCAATACAATAATATATAATGGCAAGAGTTGTCAAATAAGAAATCTACCATCCTGAGAAAACGATTCTATGATTTTTATGAAATACTCATTGATAAGCTTGAAAATTATCTACCGTATTACTTAGTGAACCGCTCTATGTATAATGGTTGCAATAGGCTTAAAGTGGCATAATTTGTGATGATATGAAAATATTCAGTATTATTATTCAGTATTTTGTTTGTATACTGAATGTTTGTATACTGGGGGTATGCAAGGCACACAATGCAAAAAACTATGTTCGAGTATGGTAGATTACATCAAAAATGGATAGAGATCAAATATATTATCAGGGTGTGGGAAGTCGGGTATAAATTAGGTATTGGACTGACTTATTCGGCAAAAATAAATTTTTGAGGTATAATGAATTTTGAATAATTATGCTATCCATGGTACTTCAGGAATTGCCAACTGTAAAATGTCAAATTCGAATATTTGCATATAAATAGAATTTCAAGCTGCTTGTGTATTTTTTGGAAGTAAGTGCCATTATAGGTCCAGATGTAGAGTATGGTATCATAATTCGATAGGAATGGAGACCCACCCTGGATCATCACTATATCGGGAAAATTGTCAGTCAAGGTCAGTGTCTCCCAACCCTGGGAAAGATTAAAAATTCTGTAAGATATTCTCCAATGTTTTCTAATCGGGGTATTTATTGTGAAAGGTTTATTCTCGTAAGAGGTACCATAGAACGTACTTTTGATTTTTGAACTAGTCGATCGATCAAATCGTTCAGGAATTATTGACATGCAAAATTGTGGCCAAGCGGTTAATGTATCCGACACCTATCTATCATGGGTCTCTGAAATCGTGATTACGGTAAAAAAAATACACCCTACGAAATTTACAGGCTGAGCACAGAATATTTTTTTGATTACGAAACTATTTTGACAAATATATTTCCAACACAAGATTTTTGCGAGTGTGATTTTAAAATTTGGTGTTAAAACTATATTCTCAAAATATTTTTTCATAAATAATGGATAATAGATATGATTACTTTTGGCAATTACCATAACAAGTAAACAAAATCACAAATAAGTTTGACTGTGATATGGATTAATTTGTGAAATTGGTTTCACAAACTGCATTATTACACATTTAGGAAAATTTCAAGATCCTCATCACATTTGTATCTATTCCAGAACTTCAAAATCGAGCTAAGATAATTCAATAGCTTTTCTGATACATACTTCAGACCCTTCCCCAAAGAAGGTAGTTTTGAGCAAAAGGTAGAATGTGGCGTCTGACAACATGGACTTTAGTTGAACATGGGGTAGCCCTGTTTGATTAAAAGCATCTTCTAATTGATAAATCTGATCAATGTATTCACTTTCAATATTTGTTCCAAAGCATGATTCAACCACATCACTAAAATTCTTCAGGGGAATGAAGAGAGAGTTTGAAGGAGGGAAGCCAGTCCATTACACATCCTGAGCAGTTTATCTATTGAATTTCCTTCAAGTGTATACCAATGGTATGTGCTCCGTTGATTCATAATATGTCTTAGTAGAGATTCATGGGTGAGTATCTCTTCCTCAGACATTGTTATTGGTATGGCATCATATAACTTTTGTCCCACTCCTAACATCAAATGAAACTCTTGAATATTGAATCTATCAATTGAATTTACATCCATATTCCTATTGGAGTGGGATCTTCAACGCCCATAAAATCAATTGGGTGATTTTTGGAACACACCTGTACAGGATGCGTCATAAGTTTTGCTACAAAATTATGCATTCAAACAATAGTATCTAATAGCATTTGCTTATCTCAAATCTGCGTCCTTCCATTTATACATCTCATAATCCAAATTGTAAATAAATTAAGCACAAGCAACTTCTTCTTGGTCTAATTCTTTCAACGCCTATTTCAGAGCTCCTTTATGTGATTTAACATAGTTGTACATGTGAGTATTTACCTGGGCATCCTATTTACATAAATAATAGTCGCATGGAAAAGGTCCGGACTTGAAGCGGGCCATTCTTCGCGGCCAAAATCACCGGCACATTGACAGATAGCCAATGTGGAGAAATTTCAGCGGTATACCATCCTGTTGAAATATACATTTGTTTCTATTCATCACAGAGTTGGTAATCGGTTAATTGCTCCAAAAGGAGGTCTTGGTACATCTGAGCACTTATTTTGGTTCAATCCCAGACGAAAACCAAGGGAGTATTACCAATCACAGTAATTCATGCCCAAACAATAATACTCTTCGGATGTTGACTCTTCTGAACAGTTCTAAACATTTCAGGTATATCCTTTCGTGATGTGCAATGGATAGAAGAATTTTAAGACATGATCTTACCTCAATAGTGAAAGTCCTTTCATCAGAAACCATGATCGTTTTAGGATTCACAGATTTGAGCCAGGTGAGAAGTCGACGATTTCATTAACTCTTTTCGCTGAAGGTACAAGTAAGTGATTCATCCCTGGTTCGTTTCAAAGAAAGGTTTTCAGTGTCCTTTGAAAGAATTCATCGAGCAGATGCACTAGAAATCTTTACTCTTACAGATTTTTTCCGATGGCATAGTGTTGGACGAAGTCACAACACTAAAGTGAGATATTCAACAATAAATGTTAGATAATACATAATCACCTTTTTGGCAGAAGTTAAGATGAACCCTGTAGACTGTAGGAAGTTTGTCGAACATTGTTGAATATAGAAGAATCGATCTGCATGTATTCTGATTCTCGTTTAACCTAGGCGACAATCCAAGTACACCAGATGCATCGATACCACCCTGCCATTAAAACGATCGAAATACACTCAACTTTGAGATCAACGAAAGTGTGACATCAAAGTTTGCCAGAAAATTGCTTATTTGATTGGACTGAAAATCCGCTAAAAGTTATAACAATTTCAGAAACTTTACCATACAAAAATTGATTAGCTTATCTACAGAATTCTCATTCCTTAAGCTAGGTACAAGTTTGAGAAAATCTCGTCCAGAATCAAGGCAGAGTTTATATTTCAATCATTGAGGATTATCGCAATATCATAAAATATCTAGTAATGTATTGATATCATTACATCTTAACACAAAGGTTTCCCTAATATTTGTTTGATAACTTTCTTTACTGTGATGAAGACTAATGGAAATGCACTCCAAAAATCCATACATAATTCTTTTCGCTTCTCATAATAAGATCCCATTGTCGGAAAACGAATTCTAGAGTGTCTGAATACTGAAGAAACTATATATTATTGATAGTTCGACATTTTACGAATTGATTAAAGCCGCATGATCTTGCAGAATTCAATTCGTTGTACATTAGATTCTGGTAGAGGTGGAAATGAGTAGAGTGTGAAGCGCTGACAATTAGAGGATAACCCCTTCCAGTCGTGGGAGTTGGAAATGAGCAAAGCAGTCCCATTCTAGAAAACTTTGTAAGATATCATGACAAGCAAACTGACCGAAGCATTTTTCTGATCTAAATGCTAGTAGATATTATCAATCAGAGATCTTTTAGTGCATTGCTGCGATATACCTTTCGAAATTTCGCTCAAGAATTTGCTACAATGTTTAGCAACCATTGCTGGAGAATCACTCATCGATCACCAATTGTGGTGATCATATAATATAGGTGTTAACACAGTCCAATTAGAATGCAATGGTTCCAATTACGCAAAATTTTCAAATTTCAATTTGTTAAACGTGTAACCATGCTACGTCACCCCACTGGATTGAGGATAAATATAACTATGTTTGTTAATGTGCATATGAAGTGACCAATAAAATTACAATTGCACTATTGATCAAATTCACTGTGTAAGTATAGAATACTATACATTTAGAATATTTATAACACTGAAATTTACAACTTGACACATTTTACGTCTTTGCATACCAAAATTCCTCGAATAAGTAAACTTGAACCCAAGAAAATACATCAAAACGAAGACCAGAGGATAAAAGATAATCGACTCAATGATCCTACCGTAAGAGAAGCTAGGCTTAAGAACCAGTTTCATAATAAACTGTCATATTTTAACAGACAAGTGTTATTGAATATACTGTCCGTCTCAAGCAACAACGAACATGTTCGCGATTCAGGGTTAGAAAATGAAAACGCTACAGAGAGGCCAGCACGTCTCAAATGCCAGTTGACCGCGAACACAAAGGGTACGCGTGCCGCGCAACGCAACTAAGTGTAGCTTGCTTGTACAGGGTGCAATATAATTGATGACTTACAGAAAAAATATGCATAAATTAACGTTCGATGAATTCACTGTCCAATCTATTTCCTATATATCCGCCTTTATATTTGAGACATGTTTCAATCATTTCGGGCATACCACTCACCAGATTGTCGAGAATCTCAGGGGAAATCTGAGACCATGCCAGTTTCAGCTGTTTTTCAAGCATATTTAGATTGGTTGCTACTTCCATTTCATTAATTTTGCTTTGGATGATGGGCCATAAATTCTCTATTGGGTTTAAGTCTGGCGAGTTGCCTGGCCAAATTCCTTCTCCCAAAAGGAATTAAAATTGTCTTTACACCAATCTTGAGTCTTTATGGCATTAAGAGCTGGTGCCCCGTCCTGCTGAAAGATGTACCTGGACATGTTTGGGAGTAATCTTCTGACTAGAACAGATCCAGTCTTCCTTTTCCTCCTTAGTGCGATCTTCAGAGACTTCTTCAGTATTTCTCCGATATAATATTTTGCAGTAACTGTACAGGACTTAGGTATAATATGCAGTTCTCATATCGCATTGTATGACATCATTTCCCAAATATGTACCTTAGAAGGAAATTTAATTTTCTCAAGAGGGCCACTGATTCTTTCTCCCTTGCCCATACACAATCATTTTGTCTATTAGGTGTGTGGAATAATTCATAGGGGGATTCATCAGAAAATAACACCATACACCAATCTTGAACAGCCCAATTGACTCTCTGTTACAGAAAGAAATCCGAACTTTAATCTGTTTTTCGGATAATCTTGGCTGAAGTGGTCTTTTATAACTAGTTGCCCCAATAGAATTTTTGAGATGCCTTTGGACAGTCATATGTGATGCTATAATACCCTTAGACTTAAGTTTTCTTGACAATTTTCTTGTAGATTGGTGTTTCTTTGTTAGTGACTTAGAAGAGATGATTTTTTCCAATTTTTGATAAGGAAACCTTCCGTCCTCTACCACATTTATTTTCCAATGAGATTCCCTTCTGGTATTGGGTCCACCATCGTCCACAGTACGCAAGGATGCTCCAAGTAAATTGCAAACGCGTCTTTGCGTTATCCCACCTAATAACATCCCTACAGCCTGGTTTCTAATATTGATCTTGTGTTATTTGACCATGATACTGCTAAGATATTAGGGAGCATAAACTATTAAAAACTTTGGGACATAGACATGAACATTAGTTCGAAAATGCATAAATTATGGTACCAAAGGATTTATATAATCGGATAATGGCAAAACTTTTACTATAGTTAAATAAATGTGAGTGCGGCTGTATAGTATATAGGAACAGTGAAGTAGTCATCAATTATGTTACATCCTGTATAAGCTAATGGATTTTTAGAAATTTAGAGTTCTAGATTTTTCATTACAAAAAGTACGAACTGTCAAGTGTATACCGTTGCCTAGCGACACAAAAGCACTGACGAATCTAGCTGATTCATACTTATGCTAAACATGGGACAAAACTCAAGGATAATTCCGTACATCGCGCAGCGACGTAGCAAGCTATGCGCGCAAGTGTAGGAATCATTTGAATGTGAACACTGCAAATTTCTGAACTAAATGGAATGTATTTTTGACACGAGTCAACGAACCAACTATAAGGACATTACGCCATTACAAGGATCAAGTAAAGGATAAGCTACAAATATATGCTTACTAGAGAAAAACATTCGCAATTTTAATAAATGTTTTAGCTCATAGTGATTGATAACTTGTTATTCTAGCAATCCGCAATATATTTAATCAGGTAAAATGTACCATTTCTGCAATACCAATCCTCATATCCATCAAGTACACACACAATTGTCCGAGAACTCGGTTATCTGAGAAGCTGTGAAAGAAGATTTAGCTTGTAATTTGTTCAAATTTCTTCTCAAAAGGGAGCTTAAGGCTACTTTAGCGCTAGGTTTTCGGATGGTGTGGTAATTTACGCCCCAAATTGAAATAAAAGGCTAATATTCAAATGGGAAAATCGTCATTCTCTCTAATGCGAGAAGTAAATTTAATATAATCACTAGGTATATTAAATTCATTCCATGTAATTCTACTAATACTTATTTTTTCATTCATGCAATGCTATTATTTACATGGAATATACAAATGAATATATAACTACTCTAAATATTTCAGTAAATTTGAAATTCTTTGGTGGTTCTTGTCAAGTCTAGCGGTATCAAATCAAATATCCGTTCATATTACGCAACAGGGATTCTATATATATTAGTATCTACGGATAGAACTCATGCAGATCAATGCAGCTACGCAAATCTAATCACAAATCGATAGTTTATAATCATACTATAATGTAAAATAACGACAAATATTTCAATACTGTGTCCAACATTATCCTATTTTCGTTACAAGAAAGGTTTGATAACTAAATAGATAATTAACTAAGATGGGTCTGTTATGCGAGACTGATGATGATAATGATAATTATCCATTTTCAAGCAATTCGTGTCAACAAATATAATCAATGTTTTCTAAATCATCATAGTAAAAAGTTGGTACTCAAGTTCGAAATTACCTCTTAGGGAAAATACTAAGTTTAGTGGTGTTTTGGGCGAGGGGGCGCTATTCACCAACACTTTACTGGAGCCCGTTTTTACTTTAATGAGGGAGCGCACAACGTCCACGGTTTTAGGAAAAACACCACTGCTAAGTTCGAACCTAGTTCATAACTTCTTAGTGAATATGGCTTCAGAACGACAAACTTTAAAAAGAATGATGGAGATATTCGAATAGCTTAGGCTGTACGTTAACTAGATAGAAAACAATACGCCTAGTCCAAAATGCATAAGTTATTGTGAAGTCTTATATATGAATTCCAATTGTATTTAACACATTTTTCAAGTCGAACTCAAATTGGAAGCAATATTGGTAAGACATCTGAGTTGTAAGGACCGATTTGTAGAAATCTTGGTTTCAATTCATCTGATTCACCGTAATCAACATATTTCATCCTCCCCCGCGCGGATTATAAATCCATCAAACATAACACTGACAATCAAATATGATTATCTAGTCCATATAATGTTCAATTGAATGCAATAATTATCAGTTGACTAAATAATATTAATAGAAGAAAATACTGGAGAAGATTTGATCTTACAAATTCGGAATCAGAGTATTGATTACCCCCTTTTGCTGTTTCAAAAATCTTCTACGATTATTCAAAGGTCATATAATTGGCGAAATACATATCTTATAAATTACACAACTCAACAAGATTTCTCATCAGAGATCACATACATTGATCTTAGCATACATTTGAATGCTGAACTCGAATCTGCAATCAGAATTTCTCTAGCACGTCTAGTTATTCTGAAATCCAATATCCATTTTTTCAATAGTATAGTATTACCTAGTTACTAAATTGCTATATGAGCATGCCGATTTTGATTCAATTATCAGGAATATAAATGACTTTACTC
>JAKMXF010000315.1:0-209444 GCA_024704765.1 Oopsacas minuta | reverse complement strand
AAGAGCTAGGATAATAACTGATATTATCTTGGCATTAATCTAAAACATCGAAACGTTGATTTATTTCAGATGGCTATCATGTAAGAAGACAAAAAGACAGCCACTACCATAAAATAACAGGAAAAATTTAGGAAACACATAAAAATCGTCGACTTGTAGATGGAAAAAAACTGGATGTGCTGGAAAGAATCTGAAAGCAGATTTGAATTCAGCGTAAAAAACTAGCTTAGAAAATGTCAATCTAATACTTGATGAGAAAATGAAGTTAAATTTTGTTGACCATGGTTAATTTGATAACATAATATTTATAAATAAAATTTAAATAATTCAAGATACACGAAATTCAGATATTCAATAAATCAATATAATATACAGCGCTAGAACTACCTATTGTTTGCCAAATAAATGTTTAACATCTAAGAACAATAGAATTACTAACGATAGTGCTATATAATGAATATTTTTCATTTAGTTAGAGCAAAAATCGTATAACCAGCAAAAATACTATTATCAAAAATTCTAGAAGTGTAGAAGGTGTAGAATATTTTCACTTTCAAAGGTATGAAAATTTTAGCAAGCTTTCATTTCGTGATTTTGCATCGATATATTTTTATCGAATTTTTTACAGAATTCTGATCAATTTCTTATCCCGAACTTGGATCGAAAATTGTAGAATCTTGATCGAAAAAATGAGAAATTGCATCTATCATATGAATATCACGAATTATGTAATTTTATTAACTAACATGAGAATTCTTTTTAACAATTCAGGAACTAGTGTTTACGTGCAAAATATCTGTTTCAGAAATCAGCCCAAAAGAAGTTACGTTACCAAAATTATTGATTGAACTACTAATACGTGTTCTACGTAATACGTCTTCACTGATAGACTTATTAAACAACTTAAGATAGAACACTTATGACACATACATTACTTCTACATTCTAATACCATATGGGGAATATAACTATAAAGTAAAATTCGCTATCTAACTTTAGATAATATATCATCACTAAACTACAATATATTATCACATAAAGCTCATTCAATATTCAGTTAAAACTGATGTGTCAAACGTAGGATTGACTTTGCTATTGGAAAATCTGCATCTTGCTCATTATAATAGAATGACAAACTGGACATCTATCACCGATCGTGAAATTCAGTAAAAATTTCCGCATACATTAGCATGTCCACAAGGTATGAAGACAAACGTTAGATCTCTACAGTTCAAACTAATGATACAAAGATTCTTCACCATTTATTCTACATCGCTTGAACTATCAGAAGTTTCATCTATACTTTCCTCCAATTCCGTAGATCCCGATTAAGTTCGAAATTGTAGATTACCAATAGTATTTGAAATTTCTTTAATATATTCTAGTGGTATGTATTCTTTTCTTTACATTTGTTTCTAATTTTCTCTGTATATATATATATCCTTTGGACTTCGCTCGCCAATTTCTGGGCCATCCTTCATTCTCTGGTATTCAAGAAGATATTCTTTCAGCGTCTTTTTGAAACATTCCATGAATGCCCATAGGTTAGGCTTTTTACACGGATGAAAGACTTTAAACCCCGATTATATACTTCAGAACAGTTGATAGTTGTTTGAAAAGAACCAGATATTGATAAATCATTCCTTTTAATCCAAAACCTCTTTATGTAACTCTTAAGGCTTTGAAGATTAATAACCTCATGGTCATTCATATTTTGTAGAGCAACTTCAGATAATTTCTTTTTCAGGTAACATGGGAAGTACCATAATAGACTTGACCCATCCATTAAACTCAGAGTTCTTTTTTTGTATATGAAGAGGTGAGATGTAGCTTTGTTAATCTTTTCCAATTAGCTCTCGAAAAATGAAATAGGCATCCTGATACTTCTATCGAATTGAAAGCTGTGCGAAATGAATTTCTCGATGCCTTTCGTCATCACCGACAGCGAATTTTGGTTTAAAATCAGGCATAAATTCTGCTACATTTTGCAGAACAGTGTCATAGAGATATACTGATTTGTTGACATCAAAATATGTATGGCTGGCAAAGCATGATAAAGTTCTTGTAGGAAAATAGTAAACCACTGGTAAAATAATTTGGGGACAACAAAAAATGTTGCATCAAAATTGGTCGCATCAGTGTTCTTCAGAGATTCACACATAAATTCAGACCAGAATAAAGCAGCAGAGCAGTCTGATGAGATTATCATTAATCAGAAAAAGTGTGTAAATCGGCTTGTTGTTTGATCATTACTTCAAATTGTTTAGGCGCTAGAGGATTCCCTGGTAATTCAAGTCTCCTTCTTAACTATCTTATTTCGAACATTTCCAAAACTCACTAATGCACCTGCTTGATACGTAGAAGTCATATCATCAAAGATTTCTCTTAGATTTGATGTTGACCATTCTGCAGCAGGTTTGAATGCATTATTCAGAACTATTACAGTGGATTCGTAGGTGACTTAAGTGTGATTATGATCTTGTTTTTGGTAAAAGATTAGTTGTGAGATCAATTAGTCCTGTACCAGGACATTCAATTCCTTTGCACCTCCAAGGAGTACACCACAAAAAATGGATGTTGAAGACGAGGAGGACTGATAATATCTATAGCTTTGACATCCATAGTTAATAGAACCAATGTTTTTGCCTTCAACAACACTATATTCCATTGATTGAGATGAATAAGAGCGATGTATAAAACATGGAAAAATACTTTAAGAAACGATACAAACCATTGATAAGATAATTCTAAATACCACAGTTAAAATATTCAAAGAAATAAAGTTGTGAAATCAGACCATTGGAAATTTCTAGAATACAATTTCAATGGTAAATTTATAGTGACACAGAAGTGGCAAATCGGGTCAGATCAAAAAACGTATACCAAGGTACAAATCTATAGGTGGCACAGACTCACTCTGACCCTTTGATAAATTTGAGTTCTTACTCATAAACGGCGTGGGCTGGAGAACGAAAACGAAAACAAGAGAGAAAAAAATATAAAGCAAATAAGCACTGAGATCAATACTGAGCCTCATATTAAAGTATAGTCAGCACAGTAAAAACTCCAAAATAAATAGCTGAGCAACTAAGCCAATGCGATGAAGTTTAAAGATGGGACACACACATTGAATCTAACACTAAATTTGCGATCGTAATAATCTAACAATGAGGTCAAAGGGATGATTTCAGCCCAAATTTTTACTCACTAGATCAGATTAGTCGTCCAATCAATAATTTCAGATGACGTTACATTTATTGGGCTGATTTCTGCCACAGATATTTTCACGTAACACTAGTTCCCGAATTGTTAAAAGAAATCCCATGTTAGTTAACCAAATTGCATAATTCGTGAATTTATGTGATAAATACAAGTTCTCATTTTTCGATCAAAGTTCTATACTTTCAAATCAAAAATCTTAATTCTCGATCAAAGATTTACATTTTCGATCAAAATTCGACAGAAGACATTTTAGTAGAACTTTCATCTAAATTTGCCTTTTTCCTCATTTAATCAAAGTTCCACAAAATATTCATGCAAAATATACAGATGGGTAATTTTTGCCTGTGGCCAGACATAAGTTTAACTAGTGTGAAATGGTGGCATATGGTGTTCGATTGATTAGCAATGGGGAAAAGTACACTCAACGAATATCTTCAATATTTATCACACCATATATCAAATTAATTCTATCCAGTTTTGGCTATAGGGCTTTAACGGAGAAAAAAGTTTCGGGTTGTCTCCACTGATATACCCAAGCAATTTGAAAGAAAGTATAAAGATTTCAGCTTATATTTCCTTATACTTAAATAATTCAGTAGTAAACCTGTTTACCGCTATTATCAAAAAGGTCTTCATCATCGCTTCGAATCGGTTAACCAATCCCAGCCCTGTTTCAAGTCATTCGTAATGTCACACTCATTAGAAATCATAAGCATATTTACTCTCCACAATCAGAACAGACTAGCTAACACAAATATTAGGTTTTGTCTAGTCATAAGGTAAATTTCCAACATAATAGGCATTATTTATAGTAAATTAGTATAAATGACCACTAATTTACACTAATTTACAACTTAGAATTTATGCAGTCCAATAGTATGAATTATATATCGCGGCAATAAAACATGTATTATCGGTTATAATATGACTTTCTCTACAATAGTGATAATGTTCTTATACGCCATAGCAACTATGTATATACGTACTAGGTACTTGCAAAAATTATAGGGGTCGTTCCTGGTGTGGCGGAGGGTGTTCGACGGATTCTTATCAATTTAAACTGAAATTTCAATTAACACTTGAGATTTTATAGTTTACCAACAGATTTTTACTACCAAGGGATCTCAGCTACTAAAAATATAACTTTTTTAGACAGATTTTTGAAATTTCCTTGTGTACATTTTTTGCAATTCTCGTATTATCTATAAATGACTTCATACTTACCAACCCTTTGTAACGATTTACCGAGATATTTTCCTTGAAATCCCTGGATTTTTAATTTTCTATGCTAATTATATGATATCTCCCTGATTTAAGAGAACAGAAGCCCGAAATTTCCTATAAATAACCTGTTCTTTATAGCAATTCTTCTCTTGGATCATAGGTTTAGTTCCGGGATAATCCGGGGATCCCTGGAAGGTTAGAAAGTATGAGATATATTAGCATTTTAAACAGTAAGTATTTGAAATACCAATGAATTCTTGCACCAAAGAAATATAACTTTCAGGCATTTTTGAAATTTACATTCTGTTTACTCAAATTAGGTTTACAATAACTTCCAAAGTATAGAGTCGATAATGTGGGCGTGACTTTTTGTTTGTATACACTTTACAGTGTCACCGAGGTGATTCTCTTTTATTCGTGAAATACCTAATATATTCTGAAGGTATAAGGTCATGTATAGTAGAATTTTGTCGATGTTTATTAACGTGTAATTATGCATTATATCACTAGGCTCATCGTTTTTCGAAAAATACTTGAATCAATATTCAATACGCTCTTCTATTGAGCGATTCAAATTAGTATGTTTATTTGGTTCCCCATGATAAGATTATAAGTCTCATGAATTTATGATATACTTGCCAACATAAGTGGAGATACAGCTGGACTGAAGGCACAAATTTAGCGGGAAATCACGCGAAGTAGAATATTTACACTATCTTGGAACACAAAATTCAGGACAATTATGACGACAAGTATGCCATCATGTAGTATTCTACTACTTACCTAGAACAATGTAATGATTCCATATGGGAATTCGAGTCAAATAATCTGGTCATTTCACCTCCTCGGATTTGCTTCAAACATTGTGAGTCGATACTCATTGACATAACATTAATGATGTATGAGTTACAACTAGTATATTATTGTGAGTTTCATCTTATCGTCACAAAAACTTCCATCTATCAACAAAAGGATCTGGGCTCTGGAGATTTCATAAGAATAATTGAAATGATTTGGAGGCATATACTGATTCAAAAGTGAAACTGAAACTGTTACCGGAAGTGAAATCGGAACTATGACATAGCATTCAGGGAGATTTCAGGAACATAAATTTATCCCTTTTGAATTACAGATTCAAGCCGGTTTCTTTCACTTCCCATGTGTTCACTTGAAGTCATTAACAATTGTCTGTAATTGACAACGATAATTCACCAATGTTATTTAAATAATGCTAAAATTCCAAATGAATTATACCGGGATTTCGTAATCTAGGACTTACACCTATTATCAACTATGGAATGTAATTATAGGGCTATACTTTCGAATATATGGTTCAAACAGGTCAAATATTAAAGGTGTGTCCGTAAATGCACTACCAGCATATATAAATATGGTAACCGCGGACAATTTGTCAATTCAATAATTCACCAGATGATCATCTTACCACTAAATAAGATACTGATGAACGAATTTGGAGTAGTTCAGAGGGTTTTATTTCCTTCAATATTTACTTGAAATCATTATATCAGTAATTTTGAAAAAAAGTGGAAATTTTGTTGGTCCTTACACATTTTTTCTGTTACGATTCAAATATATATGAACAGATTCTAGCCATTTCTGAAAAATATTGACGATAGACATTTACTTTTGACACTAGTGCATCCGCGCAATAGGTGACTTACTATTCATCAATAATACAGTTTTGGTAAATAACTTGAAACGTTATTATATTATTTAGTCACTTATAATATATGGACAATCAATATATATGTGAAACAACTTATTGACCATAAAAGTTAGATGTCATAACTATATTATTCCTGAATAGGAAATGACATATTACGAACACATAAATGTCTAAAGTATACATCTATCATCAATTTTCTTTCAGATGGCTAGAATCAGTTCATATATATTTGAATTGCAACAGAGAAATGTGTAAGGATTCCATCTAAATTTCCATACAATTTTCCGAAACAACTGCATGATATAGTAATATCAAGTAAATGTCGAAGTTTGAACTTACAAATTACAGAGAAAAACACCATCAAACTACTCCAAAATCATCCAAAAGTACCGTATTTCGTGTTCAGATGATCACCTAGCAAATTATTGAATTGACAAGCGTGTCCGCGGTTACCGTATATATATATAAGTTGGTAATACATTCAAATGACATATACTAAATATAAAAGCTGCTTCGGCCATATATTCGAAAACATAGCCCTCTACTTGCCATCAGTGGTGAATAATACTTGTAAGTCCTGTATTACAAAGTATCCGGTACAATTTATTTGGAATGTAGGAATTACTTGAATAAATTGGTATTATGGTGGCCAATTACGGATAACTGCTAATGATTTCAAATGAAAACATAGGAAGTGAAGGAAACTGGATACAATCAGAAAAAAAACACTAAATATATCATTCAAAATGGAGAAATTAAAGTTCCTGAAATCTCCCTGAATCTGAGCTAACTTCTGGTAACAGTTTCAGTTTTGGGCAGTATATGTGCAGAAACAATCCTATTAAATTTTTAATGAAATCTCCAGATCCTTTTGTTGATACCTAAGTGCAAGTTTTATTGACAAAAATATGACACTCAGAATTATATACTAGTTGTTATCAGGGACGTAAGTTTCTAAAATCGAAAAAATTTAAAATTTGCAATGTAATAACACTATAACCATGTAACCTAATGATTTGAAACTCAAAATTAATTACTGGTAAGTCAATGATTAACTCACAAACACTGGATCAAATCGGAGGAGGTAGGTAAATGACATGGTGAAATGACTTGGAATATCCTACATATTATCCAAAAAGTAACGTAAGAATTCCAAAATGTAATATACTGTGTATTAAAAAATGTAATCACAATATACTACTTGTTGTACAAAATAGGACACAAAAATTAAAAGTAGATTCAATGAAATATATTAGGAAAAATCCATAATCATCTAGAGGAGTTGAGAATGTTAAAAACGTACATTCCAATTTTCACCATTGCCCAAACTTGCAGATTAGTTTTCAACTACTAATAGTACGCCTATGTACATTAATAAAATATAAAATACAAAGCCAATATAAATACATCATCAACTAGAACCGAAGCTCTGGATTCCTTCATTTACCCTCATAGCTAGCCTCGCCTCACAATCGTTTGACGAAATGCCTTGATACCTGTGTAATCAATCTTCATAAATAGGCAAACATAATCATATTTTCCTGATGGCTCTTCTTACGGAATAACAAGGATCGGTTGCAACGTCAGACACAGACAGGCCACGTACAGGCACAGGGCGGATCGCACATCAGATAACACATTGAATCTGTACTAGCGCGCTTCGCTTGCTAGGTCGCTGGGCGACACCTTAGTGCTCCAAATTAGCCTAAGTATTAATTTAACAGCAAAAGTGCTAATGATGGCTACGCGACAGAATATACTGGGCATAAATGAAACAGAATATACTTGGCACTAAATTCACCGAAGAAATAAAATGTTAAGAGTGTATTATCTATGATTCATCCAAATTTCCTTGAATGGCATTCAGTGGTGACTTGCAAATGGTAAAATATTTCAGCTGAAGATAAGGTGGCAGAAGAAATCAAAACTGCGAAAGATCGTCTTACACTTTTATTAGTGGGAAATACTGCGGGTAACTTTAAGCTCAAATCTATGCTAGTTGATCATTTGGAAACCCTAGAGCTTTCGAGGTGCATTCAAAACCACACCTTCCGGTATATTGGCATACTAATAAAAAGGCATGGGTGACAATCAGCGTTTTTAGCAACTGGTTAACTAACGTATTGGTCCAGCAGTAGAAATTTATTGTTAGGCAAATAATATACCTTATAAAGCCCTCCTACTCATAGACAATGCACTATGACATCCAAAGTATTTAGACTCGCTTCATGTTGGAGCAGAATATCTTCCGAAGATCACGACATCATTGATCCAACCAATGGACCAAGGTGTCATTGCAACATTCAAACGCTATCATCTAAAAAGATCTCTTCTAAGTTGATAGACACCCTAGATGATGAATATTTGTAATGCGATGAACTGATTTCTGGTGAATGGTATGATGTTTAGCAAAGAACTATTAATAGAGTTTGGAAATAGAAATGGCCCGAATGTGTGAATAATAACATTGTCTTAGAAGATGTTACACTATATATTGGTGAAATCTCGGAACTAGCAAAGAGTATGGAATCAATGAGGTTCAGAGTCAGGATGTGAATGAAATCTTAGAGTACAAAGTTCAAGATACAAGTTTCGAGGATTTTGTTGAGCTGGATTAAGAATAAAATCTAACATCAATAAGAGTCAGTGGAAAACACTATAAAAGCCCATAATGAATTAATTTTGGCATAGGTGGATAAAGTTTTTAGTTTAATCAATGAAGCTAGCGAAATCCTGACTGAAAATGATAAATCAATAACAAGGAGCTTTGAAGTTAAACAAAAATTGGAAGAGTCTATTTCGTAATACCAGGAGCTCCACAAAGAGAACAAAAGAAACTGGAACACTCTACTTTGCATAGATTCAACCAAACTCTATGAGAATAGAAAAATCAAACACAACTCAAGAATTTTCTGACACAGAAGAGGATGAGTTCGAATTAATAGATACTAGATAAAAAATAAATAAATCAGAACACCTAGAAACGATTTAGCTAGCTAAGATAATACAATACCCATAAACAGATTTGATTTTATACATGTTTCGAATTTATATATTTTACAAATATATATCCATTATGACTTCAAACAATATTTCATTTGAAAATTAATAGGTATGCATCTATTAGGTAAATATATGTTACTATGAGCATGGCCATTATTTACCTCGATTTCGTTTTACCCGAACTTTTAAAGGTCGGGGATTCCATTTAGCTGATATATTTATTCATCCCTTTCACTTGTAAATTATTTAGAAAATATTTTAGAGAACAATGTTTCTGCTTCCACTACTTCCACTTTCCAGAAAGGAAACTTTCTTAAATCTATTATTGTCTTGAAATTTTAACACTACTAATTCTCAAAAGAAGAGCAAGCAGTGTCATGGTTTATGATTATGCTGTTGTTGATTTTTGTGTTTCATTCGGTAATATGTATTTTGGGAAAGGCTTCTGATCCTACATATGCTATCTAGGAACATTACATTCTGGTCAGATTAGCTTGTTAGATCATATTCATAAAGAAAAAACATTGTTTAAGCGAAAACTCTCAAGAGGATTAAGAACAGGGGCGATTTGTTTTTGTATTGCTTTTGTTAAATCGGATATACTGTACGGGCAATTTAACCTTTTTCTGTTTCTTTCTAGTAGTAGTATGCAGTCCCGCCAAAATACCTAATACCTTGAACGATCCCGAGGGAGGCTCACCCCAAATATTATTTGTACTAGTTGAGGGGTTGTAAGGAAGCGAAGAGGGCTCGAGCCCCTCCATCACCTGATTCGGCAGCTATGGTATATTTACAATATTAAACAATTTTACTTCAATACTTTGGAACGAAACTTCCATTAGAAGAAAGGGATTCCCTAACCTGTATTTTGAAAGTAATTGGTTTTACTCAGCTTATACAAGTGAAATCTGGTCCCTAGCACTAAATTGTAACGAGAATAAACTGTATATTCTAGTTTCTGTTGAAATATTGGTGTCATATCAAAATTTTCCAAAGATAGACTATAGATTTATTCAAATAACAAGCTGATTTTTATTTAATCTTCCGCTAAAAAGTCTAAACTCCCGATTTTTGGTCATTTGTTAGGGCCTCATTCCCAAAAAATTAGATCAGTTTATCTAGATGTGAATATTAACATAGAATGAAAACTTCAAATTATATGCAAAATTTAGTTGAAAATATGATTATTCATTTTATCATCCAATCTCCACTGTTTTCAAAGTAGCATACGGTATGGTTTTTGATCCGAATTGGCCTATAGTATTTTCAGTCAATATTGGGTCACAAACTCTATTAAGTTCATTTTAGTCAACTACTGAGTAAATTTTGCGGTTTAATCGAAGTCGCAATGCAATTAACATGATATTGGGTATGTTATCTTTCCATAGGTGTTCACTAATATTATTGGGTAAATACCAAAATTTCATCATCTGTCAAACAGCTTCGGCATATATAACCATTCTTCTTGATAATGTAAACTGATTGTCTTAGTTACCTGAGCAACATGTAAAAATTTAAATTTTCACCCTAATCAATATCTGCGAAATGACAAAAATAGCCTAGTTCACTATTCGCTCCCAGTTTATCATGGTTGTCACTCGAAAAACAGTTTTGCAAGATAAATTATATGATTGATATGTGTATAAACAGACTAAGCTCTACTATTGGCGTCGAACGAGACAAAAATCGATGGGGTCTGGACAAAATTTAAATATCGAATGTTGTTACGTTCCTGAGTCATTTCCTGCCTTGATATGGATATGTCCAAGTATGGTCAAGTGACTATCAAATCGCTGGAAATCTTACGCTAACGACAGGTCTGGTGGTCGATAGTAGATTCGGTGAGATTTGAAAAGGTTAGCCCTTGCGGGATGTGTCGGCAAATTAACAGACCGCGATATATAAAAATGCAATTTGGATTGAAAAAGTATCCGTATGAGGTGGCTCCAATCGTGATATGGGTCAAGTCTCTCAATATTAATGATAATATCGACCTTTCATGATTGTTAACTCAAGACACCTGACTAGAATGGAATTTTTCAATTCAAAATAGCCCTCAACTCACAAAATGTGCTATATCAAAAGAGAATTGATGGAAACTAAATGAAATTTCTATACAACGAATTATGACAACAAGGAGAAATTTCCAAAATACAGACGTTTGCGAAGTCATATTTTCGTTATCTTTTACGTTTGGTTTCAGTTCCAGTTTCGTTCACAGTTAGAACTTCGGAACTCTTATAGCTTGTAGGTCCTTCATCTACTCTGCCTACATTTCCGGATAATACTACGGGCGTTCAATAAGTAGTCGTTACTCCAAATTTTGTAAGTCGGGATATTTCGACCCAGATCAAGCTGAATTTTCTAATAACAATCCATCCATTGTGAATTCAATAATGCAAAGCGTTTTGATTATGATGTCTCGTTCTAATATTGTACCTATTTACATTCTGACAGTTTATTATAGTAACATTTTTAATGGCTTCAAAAAGTACAGATTTCAAAATTGTGCAGAGAACATATGTGAAGATCAGAACACTGCTCAAAGTTTCACCAACAGATGTCCACAAAGATTTAGAGGAAGTTTAAAAGAATACAGCACTTCCATACTCCACTGCTGTTGATTGGGCTAGACGCTTTCGTGAAAGTAGAGAGTCCATTGAAGATGGGGTAAGAATAGGGAGACCAGTTTCCAGCGCCAGTAACAAAAATATCCTTGAGGTATCTGCGTTACTTGAAGAAGGCCCTCATTTCACGCTTGTGGAGATAGCTGATGCGGTTGGGATCTCAACGGAAACTGCTCAAGCTATTGTACATGATAATATGAAATTCCGTAGGATATGTGCTCGATGGGTGCCGCATTTACTAACTCAGGCCCAGAAAGCAAAGAGGGTCCAATGCGCTACTAAATTGCTCTTTGAGTTTGAGCGAGCTGACTCCAGAAGGTTATTTGAGATTGTAACAGGTGACGAAACTTGGGTACGTTATTCTGAGCCTTTTTCAAAAGAAGCAAACAAAGTATGGGTGGCAAAAGGACAGGACCCACCAATAATCCCTCGACATGACTTTCGGGACCCGAAGGTTATGTACTGTATATTTTTTTATTCTAATGGTCAAGTGTGCTAGAATTGTGTCCCCAAATACCAAACTATAACAGGCTCCTTCTACACCAATGAGTGTCTAACAGAGGTTGGAAAATTCTACCAAATCGACGGCCAAGGACTGGAACTCGTGGATTGCGAATATTGCATGATAACGCCCGACCGCACAAGACAAAGCTGGTTAGAGAAAAGTTGGAAGCTATGAAGATTGTGGAGCTAGATCACCCTCCCTACTCGCCAGATCTAGCTCCCTGTGACTTTTGGTTGTTTCCAAAGCTAAAGAAACAACTATAGACAGGAAATATGAGAGTCAAGCTCAGATAGGATCAGCGATTTTCCAGTATATGAAAGGTATACCAGCCGAAGACTACAAAAAAGTATTTTTCGATTGGATAAAAAGGCTGAAATTGGTTTTACAGCACGAAGGGCAATACTTTGACAAACTCCATCACTGAATACACAATTATGCTAGAAAAATTTAGAATTACAATGTGATAACGACTACTTATTGAACGCCCGTAGTAGTTATAATGAAATAACCTGGCTCCAGATTAGTTCTATATTTCTAGGCTCCACGTATATGTAGGTTAGGAACCCACTTAGTATCAATACAACAATAAGTCTAATGATTATGCTAACTATAAATCATCAGTATGAGTTTTCCATTAAGCATGCTCATTAGAACGATTAGCTTACTTGACTGGTAGTATTACTGAACATATCTATGCGCCACTTCAGAAGAAGCAATAAATGTTGCAATATTGACTCTATTCCCAGCAATGCAAATACATATAATTCGCTTCAAAGATACCTAATTTCGAAGAATTGATACCAGGATTATTCAGACCCCGTAGAATTAAAAATGGTATCAGAACTGATCAATCTCAATAGAAATTTGTAGAAACAGTTAGATAATTGATCAGATCTTGTCTATTTATTTAGCTAGGTGTGGTTAGAAAAAATATGGGAAATTATTGATAGATTTAGCTTGTAAGAGGTCAAGTTACATAGGTTGATCAAGTAAATATGCAATACATAAGCAAATGCAGGTCCTATTTCATGTTTCAACAAAAGGAAAATTAGAGGCATTCAAATAGCTATGAGTCAGTTATGTGAATAACTAGGATCAGTTATCCCAACAATGTCGAACACGGTAACTTGATGGGTTTGGACAAAATTTGACAATCGAATGTTGTCATATTTCTGAGGAATTTTTGAGTTCCTGTGGAAAATCCTTCCAAATATGGTCAAGATGAAAACTGCGGGAATTTGATTGTAAGGAATTTTAGCAATAAAGTAGATCTGAAAGTTAATTGAATTAGAACACATACAATTACAACTGAGGCGACTCACATTAGACATAAAAATGGACACCAGATGTTTTCAACTTCAGTGGGACCGATTGTAGAAGACTCTGTTGTTGGTTATTATAGCTAGTAGATAACAAAATAGAATCAAAACATTTTCTTGGAATTTGTTAAAAGTAAAACCAAATCTTGCCAAGAATAAAAGCTTAATTACGATCATCACTATAATTGAAAAATGTAATCGTCACTATTACAACTACAATTACACAGAATTACAATTGCCTCAGGTCTGCGAAATATTGCTAAATACAATGAATTACATACAATTCAAAAGTAGATAACATTCAGAAATATTATATGATTTAACTGAGTTATGCTCAAGATTTATAGGTTAAACTTGGATTAAAATGTAAATTTATGAAATCATAAGATTGCGTTTGAAAGATTAAAAAAATTATGATAGCATAATGCTTAATTATCGCAAATTTCAACAGAAATATTCTACAATGAATGCAATTGGATTCACATCAGCACTACATAGAATTCATCAGACAATACTTTTCTATTATTTAGGCATTATCACGCATACATTTGGTTATGTGGAGTTTCACTCCATATTGCATATTGATTGGAAATACCAAAAAATTCACATACAAATATGGGACCAAAATTGTGTACATTTAGCGTCAAAACGGGATTTAACAAATATATTGAAGACAGTAAATAGAGTTTTGAAAATGAGCATGATTATTGCATAATCACGCAGTAATTGGCAAAGAAAAATTATAAACATACCCACTAGTATAATTCTCGAAATAGAAGTAAACCTTGCGAGACTACCGTATGAACCTAAAGTATCAGCAGCTACCAAAACACAATCGGAACAAGCAACGCCAATAACTGAAGATCCTGTGACGATTGGATGATCAGTGTGACTGATTGGAATGGGAAGGGAATCTTGTGAATATGTAGAAGGGGAAAAAATTGGAGAAATTTCCTGAAAAGAACTCTTGGTAAATTCTGAAAACATTCTAGATACAATAGTTAATGAACCTTCTACACGCTAAACAAAATAAAATATCAAGTAAATTAATTGAATGGGAAGAATAATCGGATAAGATATGCTTCGGTTAGTAGTTACTACATACAAGTTTCCCAGGCGGTAATACTGTAGTTGACCAATGGTAATGGATAAAAAATATAAAACTGTTATTGCAATAAAATAGCGTACGCGATAATGTTTTTTGGGGGTGTCTGTTGTTATCAAGAGATTTTCATGCAGTTCTTTAAACGGCATGTAATTGCTTAAAATATCAGGCGCAGGCTCATAACACATGCCAACCCACCCATAAATATTAAATACAATATTGCATGTGATGAAAACTCAAAAATTTTCTTTGACATTTACGATATAAAGTAAGAAATATTTTAGAAATTATAGTATAAAATAGACCGAAATTTGTCTATATCTTCACAGACGTCAAATTCATCCAAAATTCAGTAATCCGTGATTGTATCTTTTGATCAATTATTTCGAATTTTTAGGCCAATTTCTACCCACCACAACTTAGCTGATAGAGCAAATTAATGGGCTGACAAAATCTAGATGAGTATCTAGCCCGATGCTAGCGCTCCAAATGCTCAATACTTGTTTGTTCTCAATGTTTTGTTGTCCGGATAGTTAACCTTACCATATTACATTTTGCACTTGTCAACATAAATATAGCATTTTGCCATTTATCACTTTAGAATTCATTCAAACATGAATCCATGGCTGCTGCTTCAATAACATATACTTCGATGTTAATGCCAATTATTTTTCCTGATATTGGTGTTGTTCCGTTGAAAAGATTTTACCAAAGCATAGTTACTGACCAAGATGCAGTCATCAGATGGTTGCAAGAAACTGGTCTTCTGATAAAAGGAATGGTATGTAAATGCGGAAGATTTATTATGATAGGAAAATTTGAGTTACTTGAGTTGATTTTTCTCTGGTCAAAGGATTATCAGACTACTGAAACTTTTAAGAAAATTTAGGATGGTCAAGGTCCACCATTACAGATTGGAAAAACTATATACGTGACGTTTGTGTAACAGGGTATTTATCGTGCCCCGAGCCTATAGGAAGAGCAGGAGAAATTGTGGAATTTGAAGAAAGCAAATTTGATCATCAAAAATACAGTCGTGGTAGATTACTAACTGGGAAATGTGAGTTTGGTGGAATTTGTAGGGGAACTAGCGACATGTTTATGATTCCAGTTGCAGATAGATTGGTATCTACACTCATTCCATTGATTAACGAATTTATTCGCCCAGGAAGTATCATAATGTTTGACAAATGGGTTTCCTAAAATCAAATACACCTTGGAACATTTCCTCATTATACAATTAATATAACGAAATTTTCATAGACCCAACAATAGGCGTGTGTACGCAAACCATTGAATCTGTTTGACGACATAGTTAAAAAAGAAGCAGAAATTCGATGACAACTAATCCGGAACTACTCGATACCTATTTGGCAGAACATTGCAGGAGGAAAAAACTGGATATTCAGTTTCAAGAACATCATTTCAGAAATTTTGTCACAGTATCCTGTAGTAAGTCTCCTAATTTAAACCTTAATATAATGCATGATATAACTTCCCTACTGTGCAGATTCGTCAGAAATTCCTATGTGTATAATGGATGTAACAAGTCAGAAGTATATCTTCAGTGAATTCGCATTCCTTTTGATACATTGTAACACTCGTAATCAAAATCTCTTACTCGTAAACCTCAATGGGCAATATGCACATCCAATAATCTTCCATAGTC
The DNA here is from genome assembly GCA_024704765.1 of Oopsacas minuta. Taxonomy (NCBI): domain Eukaryota; kingdom Metazoa; phylum Porifera; class Hexactinellida; order Lyssacinosida; family Leucopsacidae; genus Oopsacas; species Oopsacas minuta. The sequence goes on along the minus strand of JAKMXF010000315.1, from coordinate 193,084 downwards.
CAATGCAGGGGTTCCAACATGCGGTGTGCCTACGCATGGAGCTAAGGCAGGACTATTCCAGGCGATGTGCGAGAAGGTTGAGTAATTTACGAAAACTATTTTCAATTTTTAATTATGACACCATGTAATTTAAGATTAATCGAAGTATATAAGTTGACAGAAGATTTACAATAGTCAGTATTCCCTCTAAAGCGTCGGCCAACAGAATCAGCCATCACCATAGCCGTTGGCTGACAGAATCGTGTTTTTGACAAACAGGCCAATTTCATTATTTTTCCTGAAATTTTGACCATTCATGAATTCATGAATATTGTAAGTTTGTAACTCTCAATAATAATTTTACTTGACAAATTTAAAAATCATAAGCACGAATTCATTTCATATGCTTATGCATATAATAAAGATGTTCTTTCAGATTATGAATATATTCATTTTACTGTGCCGACTATGTAATAGTAGCCCAGTACTGAAATGGTTGCCCTTTTCTGACTGCAATTGTGAGACGAATTAAAGCATCATCATTTGACATTACAGGCTGGGGCATAATTTCTGCAACTTAGATATCAGGCTATATCATTTATTAAACTGGTACTTTTGGCTAGGTATTTTATTATGTTAATAACAATATACTTATTATAATATATCTACACTAGATACTTGGAAACATGCCTCCTTTCCATTATACTTAGATTTTACTAAATTTTAGATGAACTTCCTCTCATGCCCTCAATTCAAGATCACAAAAATTCAAGCCTCTTCAGTTGGTTGGAGACCCAGAAGATCGCCGGTACCACCTGCATTACAAGTATAGATGTTCAGTTTGTTCCAAGCGTCCCGGAGTTGTAACTGGGAGGAACTTGTGGTCACAGTGCGTGAATGCCCCGGTACCCCCAAGGAAGGCGTCAAACGTTGTCGTTGCAATGAACACTCAACAAAGGACCATGGTACACAGATAGCCATGCCTGAGATACTGGCTAGGGGTGTCGAAAAGAATCTTCGCCAAAGAGAAGAAAAGCTACAGAAAGAGAATATGACAATTCTCCCTCTCATCGATGTTGCATTGGAGACCGCTGTATTTGAATTGGCTGCTTCAAAGTCGCCCCAATCGCCCGTCTACTGCGTCGCAATGGCGTCAACACCGCCACTGGCTGGCAATCAAAAAATTATGGATTCGTCTGGTGGGTAACTGCCGCCAATTTTCAGTTCCAAACTATCAAGGACGCTATTCGTGATATCAATTGTTTCGGCATTACAATTGACGAGACTACAGATTGTGGGGTTCTGGAGCAACTAAATAGTCTATTTACAGACCCAGCATCACGCGTCGCAAAAGTTCCTCGGTCATGTCAGTATGGAAGGCAGTAAGTCAGTCGATATTGTTGAGGCTGTTGTCTCTATTCTCAAGAGATAAGCTTTAGACATAACTAAGTTGGCAAGTGTCTCATCAGACGGTTGCAGTACAATGCGCGGTGCCGTCAATGGGGTCATAGTTCGCCTGAATCGCATTATCAACTTCAAGGTCACCCCTGACCTTGGTGAAAACAGGATCTTTGCGGCTCATTGTGTTCTACATCGTCTGAATCTAAGTCTGAATGATGTGTTCGTGTCTTAGGATGCACCAAATGTGGTGACAATATTAGCGGATAAAATCGAGTTGGTTGTTAAATATGTCCATAATTGGTTTGCTCGTAGTTCAGAACGTAGACATCAGTACGAGAAGTTGATCGATGTCTTCACTCGCGTTGAAATACCTGGGTCATGGAACGACACTAGGTGGTTGTCTCGACATCCTGCAATACGCGCAGTTGTTCGCAGTCATCGTGCCATTGTTGCCTTCATTGCCGAGAATGACAAGGTTAGAACTAGTCTGGAAGGTTGTTTTATTCGTGAGTATTTGACCGATGACAATTTTCTAAGTGAGATGGGAACAGTGCGCAAAGCAGTTAGCATCATGTTCACATTATCAAAGTTTCTCCAGGCATCAGTGCAGACACCATGGGAAGCGTTCCTGCTTATTCAGATTGGTGTTGGGCGGTTGTCTGATTTGCCTGATAATGTTCCCAAAACTAAGTCCGTCGTCGCCGTAAAATCTTTGATCCATACTTTAATGAATTCTGTGAATAAGCGGATTCCTGTTAGTGAAGGTAAATGATCGCCATTTACGATTTCCGTGTACTGAAGGAGCGAGTTCAAAAAGAACGTGCTACAGGGGTTGAGTTGGAATGTGATTCACTTAGGTTTGACCAAGATCTTGTCACACACAGTTTCAAGCACCATTTGAGTGTTTTCAGAAGATTTTTTGATGAGTTCAACATGTCGGATTCTGAACTGACCAAAGGGTTCGTTGGAGGTTTTAACAAACTGCAGAGAGAGGCCCTGAACCGAAATATCTATGTTAAATACAAGCTCTCTTCCGAAACCTTCAAACTTGACAGTCGCTCTTCCAAGGTTGGAAAACACCGTATTGAGATCATCGGTTGCAGAGCGGTTGATAGTAGTATTGCGGAGCGCGGTTTCTCTCAGTTAGTAAGGTTGAAAACTCGCTAAGGAATCGACTCAGCGGTGAACACTTGAACTCCGCTATGAGTCTTCGTCTCAACCCTGTGCCTACCGTTTCCGAGATTCTCGCAGCAAGGGGAGGGCAACGGTTTAGGCGAGTTCGCAATGTTCAAAATCCCAGACCCAGGTTAGTTTTCCAACACGCTACTGATATTGAGAAAATTGAAGATCAGTTCGACAGTGATTGCTCAGAAAGAGACGGTGATGTAGCCGAGGACTCTGATGACTGGAGCAGTGAAGATGAAGAATCAGATATCGAATCTGAAATGGAGCTTTTGGACGAAGGTTGCCATCTCTCTTTAGATATTGTTAAGTATCTTGAGGAACCAGTTTATGCACTACCATCAAGTAAAAGAAGAAGAATCGATTAAATTGGATATTTAAATAGCAGCTTACTACTTGATCCAGACACTATTTCAATATTGTATCAGTAATCAGTAACTATTTCTAATTAGTATTATATACTAGAAATTATTATAATCTATCAAATGTATATCAATCATTATGATGGGTCGACAGATATTGGAATCTGGTAATCATACGGCCGAGGGCCTGGGCGGCGCAGCCGGCCAGACCCTCCATTGGCCGATTCTTAGAGGGAACACTGTTATGACACTTAAAATGTTTCTTCATTCACTTTCACATGTCTGCACTTATTAACGAATATTCTAACAAGAAACAATTTAAATCATTAAATCTCACATTTCTGCACCTACGAGGGGCTCTCAAACGTTTTGACATTGACCGATATATCAGATAGTAGTCATATAATAGACTATTATATTTTTTCAAATACTCTCCCTGATAATCTACACATTATTTCATTCTTCTAAACCAATTATCAAAACATTTTTTCCACCCTTCTTTGGCTATGTCTCCGATCGCCTGGAAAAGTGCTCCTCTCAACTCCTTATTCTTCGAATATCTCCTCCCACCTAATTGATCTTTGAGTGTAGGGACAACCAGAAGTCGCAAGGGGCTAAATCAGGACTGTAGGATGGGTGAGGTAATGTTTTGAGTCCAGAATTTCCAAAAACTCACGAGTTCTGATTGCTGTATGCGATGATGCATTACTTGATGAAGAACAATTCCTGTAATGTCTGGCTTCTGCCCCTGTGACTCAATTGCTGTGATGACTTTGGGTAGGCACACTGTAGTGTACCAGTCGGCAGTGACGGTCTTTCTATCCTCGAGAGCAACAATCTCGATAAACCCAGTAGATCTGAAAATAATCGCCCATATTTGTTTCCCAACAGATCGAGCCCTCCGCACTTTGGTTGGAGGTGGGGCATCTTCTTCAACTCACTCCTTTGACATTCGCTTTGTTTCTGGATCATAATGGTATATCCATGTCTGATTACTTGTAAGGATCTCAGCAACAGCTCTTGAACTTCCAGTAGCAAACTTTTTGAGCATACATTTGCAAAAGTCTATGCGGGATAGTTTTTGCTGTAATTTCAAAGAATGGGGGATCCATCGGGCACACAACTTCCTGACACAAAGCTCTTTGTGCAAAATGATATTAATTGTCCCTATGATACTCAGTTTCATACTCTAACTGAGCGTACGTAATATGAGGATCTTTAGTAATTAGATCTAGCATTTCGTTAACATTTTCTTCATTATGTGAAATATTCAGTCTTCCTGAACGAGGGGCATCTTCAAGAACAAAGCTTCCGTCAATAAATTCCCTATACCATCGTTCAACTGTACTTAGAGAAGGAACTAGATTCGGGAAATGTTCCTGGAAAGATTCATAGATTTCTACTCTTGTCTTCTGTAGTTTGAATAAGATAAAAATCATTGCTCGAAAATCACGTTTTGTGAGATCTGATTTAGATTGAGATATTTTAGAAGCCATGTATACTATAATTATTTCATTTATGAAAGTAGAAGAGATAAATGAATGAAAGTTTCAAAGTAGAGTAATACAATATGTCTGAAAAGATGGATGCGGAAAAATATCCGACAGATTAATGGTTTCATATCAAACGGCAAAACTTTTCGAATGCCCTTCGTTTTCAATGAGTTTCTGGACATCTAAGAAGTTTGTTCATTCAATTTCACATTACTTTAGATATTCAAGGGGATATTGAATTATATCAACTTTTCATTCGATTTCACTTTCCTGTACCACCTACTACTAATTTTTCTTGTCTTGACTAAGCCAAACCACAATCAAAAATGCATAGGCTGCACATTTTACGACTGCAAGTATGATCAATTCTATATTTTTGTCCTAAAATTTGGAATCTAACACAATCCTTCGCGTTGAATTCAAAAATGAAAATTTCAAGTTTCAAAAACTCACTCCCCACCCTGATTTTGACAAAAGGCGTAGTCTCGTCCAAATATAGTCAATCCCATGTTTTTGTTATATATGCACGAAATTTGATTCCTAGCGCATTTTTTGTGGTCTGAATTATACAATTGATCCTTTATAGGGTTAAGATCCTATCCTTCACTCACACAAGGCTAATGGTAAAGGAGTGGTTGCGACGTAACGGTTCGACATCACGATCGACACAGATAAGTAGCAATATTTGACATAATACATATGTTTAGGGCTTCATCAACACCAAATGAATAAATTATTTGAAATTTTTGGTCCGATATGTTGATCTGCTAAGTCATATTCTATTTGACATGCGCAGTATTTTATGCATTTCGATTCCTTGTCAATCCGCAGTTGTTGGTTTGCCTTCTTAGTGGATGCCTTCCCAAAGCATTTAGCAAATCGGCGGAGAACTGAATTACGTGCGGGTATACTATAAGAGCCGAACTCCAAAATACCCTCAGCAATCCAGTAGAACAAGACAATAAAAGATCTAAAGGTTCTTCAACTTGGATGGCAGAGTTTACTACATGATTGCATTGTGGTAAACTCTGACTCCTCCACATATTCCACGTTTTCGCTGTCGACATTGATTTTTTCCTTGCATGTTATATATCTGGCGAAATAATATAGGTATGACCGCTCTACAACTATAAAGTCGGTGGCATCTTGAAAGTATCCATTTATCATTCACCTTCTAAACGATCGCTTTGCAGTTCAGCAGTCAAAACATTGCTCATTTCTGAGACCACCTTTTGTATATGTGTGGTTAAACCATTAAGGGTGATGTGTAGAGCATTGCTTGTATCACTGGTAAGCCTCATTCCACGTGTAGTTTAGGACCCTGAGGAGGTATCTATTTGCTAAACATGGTAGCCATATAACTCATGAACTCTAATCTAGCATCGTCTATATTAGTAAACACCTCTCTGTTCATATCATCTTTCATTATGCTAACACTAGGACTCTAATATTCAACATAGACCACAATTTGTCAACAAATGCAATGAACCGTGCTGTTTCATGAGCTTCTTGTTGTCTCAGTAAGAGTGGAAATTTTCAGTGAATATTTGCAAAGCAAGAGAAACTTTATTTGTCGAAGTTTGTTGGGTACAGGGCTGCATATGATATTGTGGTAAGGGTAACCATTCCTTCGGGCTCGTTTTATAGATGTTTACAAGATATGATCAAGATACATTGCAAACGGTATCTTTTTCTTTATGAAAAATTTAAGCATCTTCATCTTTTTTCTGCTCCAATTGTTCGTAATGTTCTTCACAGGATGCACTGGGTTATAGAAAAGAAAAACTCACAATACTGATCATTTTCGATTGGATGCTTGATGGAAAATATACTTTGATTTTCAAAGTTTTGGTGAAAAGAATCTGATTACTTTGTAGATTGTCATTCATGGCATGAAGATATAACCATCTCAGGCACGGAACTATTTTCCAAAATAAATTAACCTGTTCATATTGTATTCCTGCATTCAAAGAAAAAATTTGTATCAGTATAGCAACAAAAGCGAGAAGTCCCAAAAGAAGAGCCAGCATAAGTGCCAAGATTATTTTTGCTGGACGATTTGGTTTGTCAAGAGAAAACCCAAACAAATGACCACCCTGATATTGAAAGCCTATTTTGATATGTAAGTATCTACCGGCTGCGATATAAGTTCTGTCCCCAATTTAGAGTACCCAAACATTTAAGCATAACCAATGTATTAGTGTATATACAAGCATATCTAAGTTATATTAATACTTTACTGTAAGGATCTAACTTAATAACACCTAATAAACAGATTTTGAAAATATATTCCTGATTGATGAAGAGAGGTGTGGAATAATTGAATTATTCTAATCCGGGCGGACACATGCATGAATAATGAAATTGTTGAAGTTTCCTTGAAATAGGCGAAAGTTTGTAAATCAGACTATAAGTAGGTACAAGGAGAACAGAGAAGTTGTAGACAGGGCAAGAAGTGGTCGTCCGCGTTCAATAAGGACTCCACAACCAAGAATGCTTTGAGGGAACGGATTCGTCGAAATCCACATCGTTCGATGAGAAAAAATGGCTCTAGAACTCAAAGTTTCCGAATTTTCAATCCGAAAAGTTGTAAAAACCGCCTTAGGGATGCGATCTTACAAGATAAAGAAAGTTCATTACCTTAGCGAACAGGTAGAGAGAAGAAACTACTGTGATATGAAGGGGAAATGGGTCGACACGCAACTAGTGATCTGGAAAATATCTCGTTTTCAGATGAGAAAATATTCACATTCTAAGATGTTTCGATGAGTCAAAATGACAGGATAATATCAACCACTACATGCAGCAATAAAAAATGCTCAGATATGTCCCTCGGGTACAAAAACCATGTCAGTGATGGTTTGGGCAGGAATATCGGCTAGTGGGTGCACACCTCTAGTTTTGTCCCCAACGGGGATAAAAATAATGCTTCTACCTACGATGAGTTGATTTTAGAACCAGGTTGTGAAGAATTTAGGGCAATAATGTTCAATAGGAGCTCCTTCGTCTTTCAACAAGATGGAGCCCCTGCCTATACCGCAAATACCACTCAAAATTGGTTTCATAGCATTATCCCAGGTTTATCAGTAAAGAACAGTGGCCTCCTTGCAGCCCAGTTCAAACCCATTATTCTGTATGATCCATTCTCGAAACCAAATGCCTGTAGTAAATCTCTCAAAACTATTGAGTCTTTGAAGAGTTCTTTGCTAACAGAACGGCAAAAATTTCCCCAAGAGGTCCTACGTGCCGCGGAAGGGGCTTTACTAGACAGAATAAAGGCTGTAACTAAAAACAATGGTGGGTTTATTTAATAGCAATTCATAATTCATACTACTAGGACGTTCAATAAGTCTTGCGGGTGATATCATAGAATATGATGCAAACACTATACACACTAATTCACTATATTATTTATTCAAAGTAATCCCCTCCTGCAGATACACAAGGTTTGAACCTTTCCACCCACTTGTAAAACACATTTCTGTACTCTTCTTCGGGGATGGATATGAAGTACTGGTACAGCACGTTCCGAGAGCTTGTAATATGTTAAAATCTTTGCCTTGAAGGTAGATTTTAAGCTTGGAGAATAGCCAAATATCACACGGGTGTTAGGTCTAGTGAGTATGGTGGATGGGGAAGTAATTCTAACCCTTCTAAATCCAAGAAATTTTTGGTAAGCTAGCTGTATGGGACCTGGCGTTATCAATCAAAATCTTCATTCTTCGAGTTCGTTCCGGTTTTCGGACGGTACTTTCTATATTCTTTATCAAGTTTCGAAACACATGCTCTGTAAAGAATGTAGCAGTAACTGCTTTGTCATTCTCACAAGGTAATTGCAAGACAATTCCATGACTACTGAAGAAGATGGTATACATTATCTTAAGTTTTCTGTAGTTGGGCCTAGAAATTTTCACCGGGTGTTCGTCGCCCCTCACCATGATTGCTTCTTATACTTGCTATATGATGTTGAATAGTACACCCACGTCTCGTCACCAGTAATAATCTCTGTTAAGCGTCTAGAATCGCAGTTCTCATAAGTTTCCAAAAGTTTCTTGGCAATATTCAGTCTTGCCAACCTTTGATTCTCACTGAGCTTATGCGAGACCCATTTCCCACAAATCGATCGGTAGCCAAGCTCAGTCGTCAGAATTGTATGAATAGCTCCGATGAAATCTCCATACTTTGCTATAACTGATTGACAGTAATGCACTTGTCTTCCATGACCATACTTTCAATGAGTGCGATATTCTCTGAAGTGGTGGCGGATACCGGTCTCCCAGATCGAGGCAAATCTGTGACATCAGCATCACCAGAGCTAAAACGGACAGCCCATCGCTCTACAGTAGATCTGGAAGGGCAATCCACGCACAATGTCTCCTGTAACTCGCTGAAGATCTGTACGGGCTGGATCTTGAGTATTGTGCGAAACTCTATGTAAGCTCGCCATTTGAGGTTGAAATAATCATCCTTTGAAGCCATAAATTCAACAGTGGGTATAAATTGACTACACGTACCTATCTCAAAAATTCATAATTTGTATTGAATAAGCTTGAAACTTTCAGTATATTGAGTTTAACTATATGGGCTTATAATATATGAAAGTTGAATATATTACTTGACTAATTCCTAAGATATATCATGACCCGCAAGACTTATTGAACGCCATGATAGTACATTAGGAAATTTCTTTATAGCCATCATGACTATTTAGAAAAATAATTGGTCAAAAATTCACAATATTCCTTAAATACTGACGTTAAAACTTTGCAGGGTTGGATTCGGTTAGTCGGCTTAATTGGTCAACCGCTGCTTTATTCAGTTAACTGCTAGGATAAAATCATATCCGGTTAACGGAAAAGTGTCATTTCCACCATATACAGTATTGCAAAGGTACGGAATTCCATATACGCGAATTCTGGTAGTTCGGTAAATATTAGATGTTCTAATTTTGTTCCATATTCTCAAATTTCAACTGGTTTGAAAATTATATTCGTATCACGATTGCATATATTTAATAACTAAGCTTTGATATTTCTAATTTTAGTCTCAAAACATCATTGATTGTGTAAAAGAATAATTGTAGCTGTTAACTAGGTAACCACTATTTCTAAAAGGTTTTAACCACCCCCTTAATTTGGTTAAGCAACTCCAGCCCTGAACTTCGGAATCCGATTTTAAAATATACCACTTAAAAATTGACTTCAATTCTGAAAATTCGTATACACATTTGTGCCATATGAAAGAAATTTTACTTTCATTACAAAATATTGAAACTCTGAGGAATAGCATTCTAATTTTTAGTTGGTAGAGGATATTAAATGGATTTTGGCAAAGTATTTACCACACTTGCTCTCTTTTGTAACTCAGAAAATTGCCAAAATTATCATGACCAATTCTTATATTTTGTACTGTAAATATGTTAGATAATTTTGTATTTCAACATTCTGAGCATATATCAACCATTCACTTTCTATTATGTCTGAAAGAAGGAGCATTTTTTTTATACAATCACGCTAACAGTTCTCGTCATTTCGATCAGAATTTTTTCATGAATGAATTATTTTTTGTTTTCCTTGAAAAATAATTCTGGGTCCACCAACCTTTTCAACCTCTTTACTTTCCTAACGGCCCTTTGGGGCTATTATGGATTTTGAATTTCCTCCACTTGCCTACCCTGATGAATAATTGAGCAGCTTTTATTTTATTAGTAGGCTATGATTAACTATATTTTAATAATAACCCAAGAATGCAAAGGTAAAATACTTAGAAATGAGCATCCATTCATATATACGTTGTATTTAATTTTCTGGGACCTGACAGCACTACTCCTATTGTGTGGGCTTTGATTTTCAGCCTACCTTCATTTAGACTATCACATAATTTGCGGCTGCTGTTTTAACCTTTTCCTATGCCTTGTACATTGCGGTTTGGTGTGTATTTGTCTTTGTGCCTTTTCCTGCTTCACTCAATTAAGCTAATGATTACCATTCTAGGTTGTAACTTTTCCTGTTGTCCACCCAGGTGTGAAACCATGAAATGCAGTCTCACTCTACCCCAGCACTGTTTTCAAGTTGCATAGCAATATTTTTATCATAGCAGCTTTATCGAGTATTCGTATACTGTACGATACAATCATTGTTGACGTTATTTACATTATAATTCTATAGATTCAATATGAGCCGAAGCTCTCATTATTTAGCTACCCGAAGATTTAGAAATGTAGAAAGTTCTGCTGATCCTACTTTCGTCCGCACTACTAACACATCCAATTATTCCGGAAATTCTTCAACTAATTCCTCTTACTATCAAGGTGTAAGAAATTATCCGCTAGTTTCCAGGACTGAGTCATGCCAAAGCACTAACAGGCAGAGAACAAGAGGCCGGGAAATCCTCATACCTATCATGGCAAGAGATAACAGCTTAATCAACTCTCCACGACGTTTAACTACTCTTGATGCTATTGAAGTTATTGAAAATCTTAGGAAAAACATATCCATATCTGGTTTGAAGAATTTGCATTCTGTACTCGAAACAGAAGACCTGAATCTAAGGGAACAAGTATGTTAATATATTTTCCCTTCTCCTCATTAGTATCTTAATATTTATGGAATAATTCTCTAGAAATTTCTTCACCTCTATTTCGTTTGTTACTATAACATATCTAAGGGATGCATGATTTTTCAATATTTTCAAATCATAAAGGCATGTTCACTAGCTTATATGGCCTAACCATGGACTATAGGAAGCCCCATAGAATTCTATACACTTAGGTAATGGTGTTGATAGCTGGCCTTGGATCAAGGATAAGTTAAGTCGGTCCAAAAGAATTATATTAAATTCTATAATTTGATATGGTACATTTTGGCCCGAGTAAATATATTGTCGATGTTTTACATTACTTATAGTCCACATTGTCACCTATTTCAGTAATCTGATTGCTTACTTAGCAACATTACCCCCAAAATACTCCAGTTTGCAAACTCTGTAAATAGGAACTGACCCAATGCTGTCTACGTGAATTGAAACTGACAATGGAGATTATTTGAATTTCAATTGAAATTGAAATAATATTTTTCCATTTATACTAAAACTCCACTACTAGATTCAGGTTAATGTACACATTTACGTTTTCAAATTTTACAACATGGGATCGAAGGATGTTGCTATTCATCATATCCAATTTTGTCATCCGAAATTCTCGCGTTCGAGAGCTATAGTATTTGCCCTGGGTGACATATTTTTCCAATATCCACCTTGAACTTGATAACCTTCAAGACTATGGCCAAATCATCTCACAGATATATCGTATATTCGTATACGTGATTTCCCATTCCCTGAAAGAACTTTTAATATGAACCTCCAAAAAGATGTTATTCAGTCATCAACTATATCATGGATTGTTGTTTTCAAGCGTCATAATCATCAGAGATGTCATTTCAAATGTGTTATCAGGGTATAAGAAGCAGTGTATATACTGAATGTCTGCAGATTATTTTGCCATAGCATTAAAATTATCATGTTACTGGTGAATATTGGCAAATATATGCCATCCATGGTCACTAATATAACTCTAGAACGGTCGAAACATATAATGATAAATTTTCTTGTGTACAGCAACATGCTTCGATCCCATGGTATATATTTTGAAACCGTAAACGTAGTAATTTCCTATTTTCGAGTTATAAAACTGGAATATTTTTCGGATAAATTTGCTAACTAAGCAATTAGGTGACCACATTTTTATCTGTAAATACTTTCCAGATGAATACTATGAGCAATGTCAAATATAAACAACCCATTTATTCGTGTCAAAGTTTAAGATTGGTAATTATCTTGACTAATAGAATTCCTTTGGACTTACTTGACGTATCTCTGATCCAAATGCATCGCGTAGCAATTCAATACCATATCTATAGTGTATGGAATGAGTGATCAGGAAGTCCATATATTCATATCTGGAATCAAACAGTATTATTGGGGCATTGTCAGTAGGGTATATTTATATGGCTGTAAGATTGTTTACATAACATTAAGGCAGCGTTTCCCAACCTGGGCGTACACAGATCACTTGGTGGTCCCCAGACGGTAACTGGGGTCCACACAATGTGGTATTTTCAGTATAGTGTGTGCAAGAGTGAAATTAGTTGCCAATCGCTGGATTAGATGTTATCAAGTTAATGGTTGATATTTTCAAACTTATGACATCCATGGTCACTACGATAACTGTTGCATATGCTTGATTATGACAATTTATGATATTTTTGTAGAAAGATATTTAATCCCTGAGATCCCATGCAGTGGCGTTCTTAGCCCCCCACTTTTCATAATTTCAGTATTTACCCTTTCTTATAAATGGGGAACTCCAACAAGGCATTTTCACCTCCATCATCCTATTGTTTCTACTTCTGTGAAAATTTAGAAACAAAAAACCTTAATTTGACTAATTCGAAAAGTATTTTGTAAACTGCTATACTTAAGTTTTTACTTATGGGGAATCAGAAAAACATCTGTAAACTGAGTTTCGAGTTCTAACTGTTAGCTAAAACTGAAGCTGAAACCAACTCTAAAAGTAAACCAGAACTATAAAGTAGCAAAGTTTATATTTTGGACATTCATTTTGCTACTGTTAAGAATCATAATACAATGAATTTATCCTTATTATAACCTGTTATTTATTTAAATTTTTTTGAAAAATAACTGTTTATCGAGATAATTAATTCATTCTAAAGGAAATGTCATTGGGCTTCTATTTGCTAGTTTCACATTTTTGCTTGTGAGTGATTTGTCAAGATTACAAATTTCTCTTCTAGTCTGGTGCCTTGTGCTCATAATTGTGGATAAATGTATGAAAATTGCCATATTTTATCTTGCAAGGCTCCTGAACAATATTAGTGAGGGTACTACTTCCGAAACACTTGGAGATATTTTTCCATATCAACTTAGGAATATGACTAAGAAATTTAATAACATTCCACTTTCAATATTTTTCCTAAACCCATCGAGTGACCTCTTCTTGGCGAGCTTAGTCTAATTAGAGCAATATCAGAATTTTCTTTAAATTATGTTTGTCTATATAGACCTCCTAGGAAGTGGCGGCTAGATGGACTAGTCCTCATTGAAGATTCTCTAAGTCCCATCAACTAAGGTCGGTATAGGACATTTATCTATTTGGAGCGTACGATTACATAATGCTGAGCATATGCGGCCACGTGATGTTCCAAGCCCTGCAGCTCGAACAAGCGAATCCCGCACAGATATTTACTTTGCCTTGAATAATTATTGATCTCATTGAACTATTATCTATATTTCATATAAGGTGCATTTTACAAACTTATTATGATTGTTGCAGTGGATGCAGATTATATGAACATCATCGGAATTAGTCTTAATGTTCTTATATCCTGCTTGTTCTTATAATCGGAATGCCAGTTATGAGAACATAAGGAACATAATTGTACTTACTAAAAATCTAAACAGTTATTTAGAGAGGTGTACTTGTATTAGAATATCTATAAGTTTCAGTAGTGCATACGACAAATATTATGTACGTACTACAATAACCTAATTTTACGTATGTGCTAATAGCAAATGTATCAGTTTTTGGGGAAACTCATCCATACTCGATTGTTTTTTGTCCTCAATAATATCAACTTTTAAATATCTTCAACTTCACAAAGTGGGATATTCTCATCTTGCCCTAAATGTTGAGCATACTTTCTGGCTGTAATTCGTGACTCTAGCCCCCTCTTTGAGTTTCGGTCTTCCTTTCATTGACTGAATAACTTCATTCTCATCTGTGTCAGAATCTATCACATCTATTAAATTTCTTATGCCTCTATCTGACTCCAGAAAGTTCCTTATCATCAACTGTCATTGACAATAGTATAGGGACATCTTCTTCAACCGCTTGATCTTCGTTGATATTACTATTTATACTACCATCCCTCTCTTTCTGAAGCAATTAATTATTGTCGAAGGTTTCACAAAATTCCATGCACCAAAGACAGTTGCAATTCCATCAGCATAGAGGGTACTCTGTTATTCAATTTGCTTCTGTAGTAAGATTGTGTATCCATCCATATCCATCGGTTGTATTAATGAAATCTTATTGGGTTGTGGAAAGTGGAGATTGATATTTTCTACTTTTACTTCTTTGTGATGGGCTGTGCAATTATCAACCTGTAAGAAGATATGCCTCTATTTAATCTAGGCTATCTATCGCAAACTTCAAGCCACTCCTTGAAAATTTCTCCTGTCATCCAAGCGTTTTTGAATTTCTATAATTCACTGGCAATTTTGAGGGATCATTGGGGAACCCTCTGGATTTGTTTTGCCAATAACACAGGCCTATAAATAATGTTATATTGCAGTTTTTTATATTTTGATCACTGATTTAGACTAATTTAGGTTCTTTCTTATCACGTCAGGTTTTTTCACAACTATAAAGCTACATTTTCAGAAAAATTTCGATTTTTGCCAAAAATTCATCATGGTTACATATTACAACAATAACATTATGTACATAGTATATATATTCAAATAGTCTTATTTGCTTATTGGTTTTTAACTAGTCTGTTGTACTTTTTTGTTGATATGTCGAAATGAAAGTGTTTTAATTCTCCAGACACTTTTTGTTATATTTGTGGTTTCTATACTCCGGAACCTCAGATGCAGAATATTACTTATTTTGTGGATAGAGCTTACCATGCGTATTTCAAAGTTAAGCTGGGCGACCAGGACAAAAGTTGGGCACCTCATAAGGTCTGTAAATCTTGTGTAGAATTATTGAGGTCTTGGAGTAAGGGTAAAGAGAAACACCTCCCTTTCGGAATTCCTATGATTTGGATAGAATCAAAAAATCATTTCGATGATTGTTATTTCTGCATGGTAAATGTTATGGGTTGCAAAAAGAGTAACAAACACCTGCTGAATTTCCCAAATTTAGAATCTGCTATTCGACCAGTCCCTCATTGTAGTAATATACCTGTACCAATATTTACAGAGTTTCTCGAACTCTATCATGATGAAGATGATGCCAAATCGGAAGTCAATGAACATGACTGTGGATATGATGTTGATTTTCAAGGTCCTTCCTCGGAGCCTTCTCTATTTAATCAAGCGGAATTGAATGATTTAATTTGTGACCTTGACCTCTCGAAAGAATCTTCTGAGTTGCTTGCATCTATATTGAAAGAAAAGAATCTACTCCATTAAGGAACAAAGGTAACATTATATCGTTACAGGGAGCAAGAGTTTCAGCAGTATTTCTGCGAAAAGAATGGTTTGGTGTTTTGTCCAAATGTTGAGGGTCTTCTACTGGCAATGGGAGTTCCGAACTACAATCCAAGTGACTGGAGGCTGTTTATTGAAAACTCCAAAAGGAGTCTGAAATGTGTACTACTCCATAATCGACATATATCTGTCAATTCCTATAGGATATTTAGTTAAACTCAAAGAAGAGTACAATAATGTGAAAGAGATATTAGAGAATATTAACTACTCTGCACATGATTTGGTAATCTGTGGTGATCTCAAAATGGTCAACTTTCTATTAGGACAACAATCTGGGTTCACTAAGTACCCCTGTTTTCTTTGTTATTGGAACAGTAGAGATATGAACCAGCATTGGATAAGGGAAAAGTGACCTCCGAGAGAATGTTTGAAAGTTGGGGACAAAAATGTAACAAATAACCCTCTGGTACATACAAATAAATAATTCTACCTCCTCTCCACATTAAGCTTGGTTTAATGAAGCAATTCATCAAAGCACTGGCTAAAGACATTTTTTCAAGTATATCCGAAATTATTTTCCAGAAATCAGTGAAGAGAGGAAAAAGGCAGGGATATTTGAAGGTCCACAGATTCGCAAGTTACTTTGGGACAACAGCTTCAAAGATTCAATGAACGAGGAAGAGAAGAGAGCGTGGCAGGCTTTATCTAATTTCCTTGGTGATAAAAAGGCATCCAACTACAAAGAACTAGTCACAGAGTTAGTCGACAGCTATCATGCTCCTGACTGTAATATGAGTATTAAAATTCATTATTTGAGAAACCATCTTGATAGATTTCCGGATACTCAAGGTGATATGAGTGAAGAACAAGGTGAACGATTCCATCAAGACATAAAAGTGATGGAATAGCGATATCAAGGAAGTTGGGGGCACACATATGATGCTAGATTACTGTTGGTGCCTAAAGAGAGATTGTCCTAACGAACAACATTCAAGAAAGTCAAACAAGAGAAAGTTTTTAGATTGAATAGTGTTCATATTACATGTTTATAGTATCACTTTCTTCCATTCATATTAGTAACAATTATATCGCTATTCTTAGTGTATGAGATATTGATATTTTCAGAAATTTAATTGATCCAATCTAACATATAAGGGTTGAAACCAATTTTGTTCTATAAATGTAGTAATGGGATTGTGAGATAGCTTGACGTATTAGGGAGAAAGTGACTAAATAATCGGAATCAGCAACACAGAATTAGTATATATCAGTTGACAAAATCAATACAACTAAAACGTGTAGGCCTGTGCAATCAATGATGGACATTTTTCCTCTCCATTCCTATTAGCACAAACAAGAACAGTTATCCTCTTTAGTTTTCTTCTCACCACATTGTTGATCATTTTCAAGCTATGTTCACGCTCTGGGGACCCTTGAAAGTAAAGCTTAGTCTCACTACATTGGAAATATCTGGTTGAAATACTCTCGTAGTTTGGGCACTACGAACTCAGCCCAAGTTTCAGTAGCGCAAGTATACGCCTCTTGATTTCTCCCTGTTGTTTCTGTAAAATGATGCTATGCCACATTTCCACCTCTGTAATCATTTCAGCTGGGAGTTGACTTGCTTTCTCAATAAGCATTGGGCCCGAAATACGAGCACCCTGTATCCCCCTTCTTCCTAATAAAGAGCTTCATCAATATCAATTTCCTTGGATAACCTCACCCTTTTCGAGCCTACTTTTTGCTCATCAGAAAATAATTTCGCCATTTTTACTCTTCTTTTCCTTATCTTACTAACTGACCGCCTAGAAACGCTATATTTGTCAGCCACACTCGCGACAGTTCGTATCACGCCCAACTTTGTTTTAGATCGAGATGGTAGCACGTTTTCGTTTCTCTGACTTCATAGGGTGTAATATTTCGCATTAATTTCAGCTAAATACGTATACGTGTATACTTATAATGAAGTTGTAATGGAGTTTTTAATAGGAGAGGTTAAATGAGGTATAATAATCAATCAATAAAGAAAAGGATTGAAGATTGTCTCACATTGTATTATATTGTGAGAACAGTTGATGTCGTATATAAGAACCTGGTCTTATAACCTGCATAAAATATTCAGGAGTATTTGAGAACCGTTTTCTGAAGATGTTTCTTATAACCAGCATGTTCTTGTAACCGGAATGGAATTTTCTAACATCCGGAAAATTCAATGGAGCAAGTTACAAAAGATTTGGTAAATCGAGTTATGATTCTTATGACTGGCATTCACTCTATGTGTACTACGAAACAGAAAAGCTAGCTAAGTCCACCTTTATAAAGATAATCTCACGCCTTTAAGCCCATCTGGGGCTGCGGTCTTGCTCCGCCATTGCTCCCAGGTCTGTCAGCTTTCTTGATATTTTTTATATAATTTGTATGAATACTGATGGTAGCTTCTGTTTGTTAGTACAGTAGAAACTGATTTTTCCTACTTCAGTTTAATATTCCTTATCTGTTTTAGTGCATCTCCTTTAGCGAGATGCTCTAATGGTATGGACGATGTGGAACATCCTGACCTACGTACGCAAGTAAGTCATTCAGAATAGCCCTACGAAATCTAGCACTCCGAATAGAGCACCAGAAGATTTACGTGATAATCCTGAACATTTTCAATTATTACTGAAAGATTCCTGGACATTCCTGGACTGGATAGTGAACTGAACATCGTATAATTGGACTATATGTAGTATATATAAAATTTAGATTACATGTATTTTGTCAGTGGTGTGAATAAAATAAATCACAAACAAACAAAACTTGACTTCGTAATAATCTTTCTTTCTAAAATAAATATCGTATTAATATATAGCGAAGACTGTACACTTCTTAAGATCAGTTTCTTGTAATGTATTTATCAAACATACAAACAGAACATCAAAGATGTTTGGTTGTATTTATCTGTAGAATTTCTTCTATGATGCAAGTGCGTCTATTGAAACTGTTTTATCAGAACTACCATTTTAATTCATAACAGGATTCATCCGTTATTCTGATTAATATTTTGATACTTATTTACAAATCTATATCTGACGTCTGTCTTATCATTAATTATTCATATTTTCACACCTTTTGGAACATATTTCATATTGCTGTTAGAGTTTCGTTTCAATATAGAGACAGGGAAGAAGTATGAACATCAGAGTTGAAGATAAAACATGAAGTAAAGTCGGGCCAATAATATTGAATATTATGATAGTTGACACAACCTAGTATAAAAATTTACCTGAAATCTTTCTAAGACCAAAAAGTCCCAGATCATTTAAGTGCACCACCAGACTGGACATCTAACTAACAAATTTTTCAGAATTTGGTACGTGTGCTTACATACATTTCCATCCTTATAAACTTACTATAGGTATTATCTATAGTAAGAATATACCGAAGTATTCGTATATAAGTCACACATTCTTTAGAGATAGGATATTTTCTTGCTAATGAATAGTTAGAAAAACCGAATTCGATTGCAATACATTGCTATAGATTCATTTTATTTTCGTAATATTTAGATCTCGGTAAGTGATAGTTTGAGACAATCGACAAACTTTCCACTTATTGACTAACGTATAGTAACATGCAAACGAGTTATTTGTCATCATTTAATCATATGATTTAAGTAATAGTATAATTAAATGTATTTTTTCTGGAATTTTTACTATAAATTTTGGACAAGTAACTGAGATTTACATAATATGTTCATAACCATGTATTATTAACAATACAAACGATAGCATCCTCTATTCATTCAAAATGTAAGACAACTAAGAAACTTACGGACCTAGAAGGTCAATGTAGAAAAACAAAATTTACGATAACTAGCGCACTTGGATTGATTGGTCGTTGTGCGCAGCTTAGTGTCTAAGGTTGGATTCAGTATCGAACATATACACTTCGCTTTGATGGATAATAGAATTTTAGAATTTTACGATCCATGCATAATCAAAATTTCATTCGATGGCCTTCTGTGGGGATCCTGGACGTGCTATATCGTTCTTGGTTAGTGATCGTGGCACTTCGTGCCATTATATATTTTTGGTACATTCCTTATGATAAAATGATCCATGATGGGTCATCTTTTCATCAAAATCATAACGCCAGGACATTTGTCACATTGAGGGGTACCTTTGATTCAAATTTAAATCTCCTAGCGTGCATATTGGCTGAGCAATGGTTAATAATTTGATTTTTCTAAAATTCAAAAGGGTGCAATGACGTCATAATTCATTTGCATGAAATTTTCGTCCAAGTCTCGAACTTGCTCGAGCTAGGCCCAGATTCCCCATTCAAAGGGGTTAAGACAAATTTAAATGGAATGTTGTTACATTTCTTATTAGGTGTCTAATGTATTTTATTCTGGATAAATGCATGAAAATTGGCACACTTGTTCTTGCGAGGCTCTTCAATGATATTAGGAAGGAACTACCTCGGACGGATACATTTTTTATTCCATCTTGTATTTAATTAGCAACTCTCTGCTAATTCGCAAATACATCCTCCAGGGGCCCACCTTTGCAAATATTCTTTGGATCAGCTTTGAACTACCAGATTCTTACTCAGCATCAGATATCCCACAATTTATTGGTCACTTTAACCATATTAAAAGATATTTTCCATAGCGACCCAGCAATCTGACTCTAGAATAGAAATTTGTAATTTCAACAAGTGACTCACCTACGCAAAATTGTAGATATCTCAAATGGAAACCTAGTGACATTTCCAATACAATGAGTGAATCATGGCCTACTATATACACTGCTAGCTAAGCAAAGAATTACGAAAATTATTTCCAAACCATTGATTATATTCTGTCTGATCATGAGGGATTGCTGTTATCATTACAAATTTAACTGTGAATAGGATTCCACATACGGCGGAGACATCTGGGTACTTTTAAACCTGCTTTCCAAGTTATTTTATCTATAATGACGCAATCAAAGTTCATGCACATGTTTGGTAATTTTTTCATTTTTCTAAATTTTTTCTTAAATTCTCTAAACTTAAACTAATCCTTTTTATCAAAATACCTTCTATTTGTGAAATGTTAGTTTAAGTATCAAGAGATGACCTTCATGTTCTTAAACACTCGTTAAATAATTCATTTAGTGATATTTTCCTTAAGAACAACATTAAATAGCAATCCTAGAAATTCGAAGAAATTCCATCAAAAATGTATACGAACATACAATAAGCCATAATAGTTATCCAGTTTTATAAGTTTAGTTAATAGGGTCTTTCTATTGTGTACTGGGTTGTCCAAAAAGTTTCCGGAATTTTATCCCTAGTTTGTGTTATATACACTCTATCAATTAGCCTATTGTTTCGATTAATTCTAATATCCCTTATCTCAATTATCCTAACTTTTGTAATCAAAAAGTTTGGTTTAGGTATTCTTTTAGCATCATTTACGATTGTCGTATTTTTTTCTAAAATGGAAAACTCAGAAGATGGGAAACGATATATCATTTGGTTTCTCTGGAAACAAAATAAAAGTGGAAGCGAGATTCTCTACGAGATGGAAAAGGTTTATGGTAGTAAATGCCCTGGTAAATCGATGGTTTACAAATGGATTGACAGATTTAATGATAAGCATTCAATTGTTGATGATAACCCAAGACCTGGTCGTCCGAAAACATGTTCCAACCAAGAAAATATCAAAATTATATCAAACATTCTAGGTAAACATAGACGTGTGACTCTGCGGCAGTTAGAGGAAGAATTAGGGATGTCAAAATCAATACTTGATAAGATTCTAACAGAACAATTGGGAATGTCGAGAGTTCTTTCTCGTTAGGTTCCCAAATTGTTATCTGAATCTCAAAGGATTGAAAGGGTTCGTGTTTGCCGCCAGCTCTTACGGATTTCTAAGAAGGAACCAAGGTTCTTTGATCGTTTAGTCACAGGGGACGAGACTTGGTTACATTTTTATGAGCCTAAGACAAGTTTACAGGCGAGTCAATGGAAGCGTAGGCATGAAGCAACTCCTATTAGACCCAGAGCCGTCGCATCAGTAGGTAAACGGATGGCAACAGTTTTTTGGGACACAAAGGGAATAATCATGATTAATTGGTTACCTAACAAACTAACAATAAACACTGAATACTATGTCCAAGTTCTGAAGAATTTGCGCGAAGCTATCAAGTCTAAGAGGCGTGGCAAGTTGAGTTCTCATGTTTTGCTTCAGCATGATAATGCTCCAGCCCATACCAGCAGGCGAACTTTGGATGTAATTCAACATTTAGGGTTCGAATTACTCCCACATCCCCCATACAGCCCAGATCTAGCGCCCAGCGACTATTGGCTTTTTTCAGAAATGAAAAGACCACTTAGAGGTAAACGTTTCAGCGATTTTGAGCACCCTGGGTGCGCTGTAAATTCATGGATTCAAGGTACCCCTGAAAGAATTCGTCACCACAGGAATAAATAAACTCCCATCAAATGGAAGAAATGTATCGAAGTTAAGGGTGAATTTATTGAAACTGTGAACAATAATTAGTTGAGTATGATCATTGATAAATACAATATATTTGCAATTCCGCGAACTTTTTGGACAACCTGATATATGTGTTAATTTAATATGAATCATGATTCATTTCATGACATTTGTGGGTTTTTCGATAATATTGGTGTTTATTACTAGAATCATTACCATTATTGAAGGCGAGCTTTGATTGCGTCATTGTGATTAAAATATCTTGGGAAGCAGATTCAAAAGTATTCTGGATGTCTCCACAGTATGCTGTAACCTATATCAAGTTGAATTTGTAATGAGAACTCCAATTCTTCATGATAAAAGAGAATATAATCAATGACCTGGAACTTATTTTGGCAATTCCTTGCTTAGCAAGCAGTGTATATCATATGCCATGATTTAATTCATTATGTCGATTTAATAGCTAATTTCAAAAAATACAAAATATTTTCATAAATAATTATTTATATAGTCAGAATAGGTACATTGTATTATGATTCTTAACTGTAACAAAAATGTATTTCCAAAATATTTATTTGCTACATCATAGTTCCGGCTTACCTTCAGTTTTTAGCTTGCAATTAGAACTCGAAACTCAGTTTACGCATTTTTATCAGATTCTCCAGATACATTAACAAAGTCTTTTCGAGTTATTCGAAATTTCGATGTGATACAGTTATTTCAGCATATGTCGGTAGCTTGCTCTACCTTTTTGACAAATTCATTGATGGTTGTGAATTGGCTCACTGACTTGACTTATAGAAATTTCGTTCCCTGGTTCATAAACTTATTCTTTTTTAGAGGTATGTCATGAAATAATTGTCCTGTCTTCTTTATGCACAGACCTGATCTAATTTATCAGAAAAATTTGGTCTGACTCGAATTCATCTTTTCTCCAGATCAAATATTTAAGACCTTTTCGTCTGTGTCACAAAGACTACAGTTCCTAACATTATTCAATAAGGAATATTGTCCCCCCGTGCATGACTTCCCAGTGTATAATGTTCCCCAAACATCATTCCTTAGGGATTATGGCCCCCTCTAGTGAATAGTTTCCTCCATATCCACTTAGGCAATAGTGTTCGGGGAACATTATCCACTAGTGAATCAATTTTCTAGGAGCTATTGAATATGTAGATCTTCATTCGGAATATGGGAATCTGAAAGGCAATCAAAAGAAATTGAATAGGTCAGTGTTCCCTCTAAGAATCGGCCAATGGAGGGTCTGGCCGGCTGCGCCGCCCAGGCCCTCGGCCGTATGATTACCAGATTCCAATATCTGTCGACCCATCATAATGATTGATATACATTTGATAGATTATAATAATTTCTAGTATATAATACTAATTAGAAATAGTTACTGATTACTGATACAATATTGAAATAGTGTCTGGATCAAGTAGTAAGCTGCTATTTAAATATCCAATTTAATCGATTCTTCTTCTTTTACTTGATGGTAGTGCATAAACTGGTTCCTCAAGATACTTAACAATATCTAAAGAGAGATGGCAACCTTCGTCCAAAAGCTCCATTTCAGATTCGATATCTGATTCTTCATCTTCACTGCTCCAGTCATCAGAGTCCTCGGCTACATCACCGTCTCTTTCTGAGCAATCACTGTCGAACTGATCTTCAATTTTCTCAATATCAGTAGCGTGTTGGAAAACTAACCTGGGTCTGGGATTTTGAACATTGCGAACTCGCCTAAACCGTTGCCCTCCCCTTGCTGCGAGAATCTCGGAAACGGTAGGCACAGGGTTGAGACGAAGACTCATAGCGGAGTTCAAGTGTTCACCGCTGAGTCGATTCCTTAGCGAGTTTTCAACCTTACTAACTGAGAGAAACCGCGCTCCGCAATACTACTATCAACCGCTCTGCAACCGATGATCTCAATACGGTGTTTTCCAACCTTGGAAGAGCGACTGTCAAGTTTGAAGGTTTCGGAAGAGAGCTTGTATTTAACATAGATATTTCGGTTCAGGGCCTCTCTCTGCAGTTTGTTAAAACCTCCAACGAACCCTTTGGTCAGTTCAGAATCCGACATGTTGAACTCATCAAAAAATCTTCTGAAAACACTCAAATGGTGCTTGAAACTGTGTGTGACAAGATCTTGGTCAAACCTAAGTGAATCACATTCCAACTCAACCCCTGTAGCACGTTCTTTTTGAACTCGCTCCTTCAGTACACGGAAATCGTAAATGGCGATCATTTACCTTCACTAACAGGAATCCGCTTATTCACAGAATTCATTAAAGTATGGATCAAAGATTTTACGGCGACGACGGACTTAGTTTTGGGAACATTATCAGGCAAATCAGACAACCGCCCAACACCAATCTGAATAAGCAGGAACGCTTCCCATGGTGTCTGCACTGATGCCTGGAGAAACTTTGATAATGTGAACATGATGCTAACTGCTTTGCGCACTGTTCCCATCTCACTTAGAAAATTGTCATCGGTCAAATACTCACGAATAAAACAACCTTCCAGACTAGTTCTAACCTTGTCATTCTCGGCAATGAAGGCAACAATGGCACGATGACTGCGAACAACTGCGCGTATTGCAGGATGTCGAGACAACCACCTAGTGTCGTTCCATGACCCAGGTATTTCAACGCGAGTGAAGACATCGATCAACTTCTCGTACTGATGTCTACGTTCTGAACTACGAGCAAACCAATTATGGACATATTTAACAACCAACTCGATTTTATCCGCTAATATTGTCACCACATTTGGTGCATCCTAAGACACGAACACATCATTCAGACTTAGATTCAGACGATGTAGAACACAATGAGCCGCAAAGATCCTGTTTTCACCAAGGTCAGGGGTGACCTTGAAGTTGATAATGCGATTCAGGCGAACTATGACCCCATTGACGGCACCGCGCATTGTACTGCAACCGTCTGATGAGACACTTGCCAACTTAGTTATGTCTAAAGCTTATCTCTTGAGAATAGAGACAACAGCCTCAACAATATCGACTGACTTACTGCCTTCCATACTGACATGACCGAGGAACTTTTGCGACGCGTGATGCTGGGTCTGTAAATAGACTATTTAGTTGCTCCAGAACCCCACAATCTGTAGTCTCGTCAATTGTAATGCCGAAACAATTGATATCACGAATAGCGTCCTTGATAGTTTGGAACTGAAAATTGGCGGCAGTTACCCACCAGACGAATCCATAATTTTTTGATTGCCAGCCAGTAGCGGTGTTGACGCCATTGCGACGCAGTAGACGGGCGATTGGGGCGACTTTGAAGCAGCCAATTCAAATACAGCGGTCTCCAATGCAACATCGATGAGAGGGAGAATTGTCATATTCTCTTTCTGTAGCTTTTCTTCTCTTTGGCGAAGATTCTTTTCGACACCCCTAGCCAGTATCTCAGGCATGGCTATCTGTGTACCATGGTCCTTTGTTGAGTGTTCATTGCAACGACAACGTTTGACGCCTTCCTTGGGGGTACCGGGGCATTCACGCACTGTGACCACAAGTTCCTCCCAGTTACAACTCCGGGACGCTTGGAACAAACTGAACATCTATACTTGTAATGCAGGTGGTACCGGCGATCTTCTGGGTCTCCAACCAACTGAAGAGGCTTGAATTTTTGTGATCTTGAATTGAGGGCATGAGAGGAAGTTCATCTAAAATTTAGTAAAATCTAAGTATAATGGAAAGGAGGCATGTTTCCAAGTATCTAGTGTAGATATATTATAATAAGTATATTGTTATTAACATAATAAAATACCTAGCCAAAAGTACCAGTTTAATAAATGATATAGCCTGATATCTAAGTTGCAGAAATTATGCCCCAGCCTGTAATGTCAAATGATGATGCTTTAATTCGTCTCACAATTGCAGTCAGAAAAGGGCAACCATTTCAGTACTGGGCTACTATTACATAGTCGGCACAGTAAAATGAATATATTCATAATCTGAAAGAACATCTTTATTATATGCATAAGCATATGAAATGAATTCGTGCTTATGATTTTTAAATTTGTCAAGTAAAATTATTATTGAGAGTTACAAACTTACAATATTCATGAATTCATGAATGGTCAAAATTTCAGGAAAAATAATGAAATTGGCCTGTTTGTCAAAAACACGATTCTGTCAGCCAACGGCTATGGTGATGGCTGATTCTGTTGGCCGACTCCTTAGAGAGAACACTAGAATAGATGTATCCGCATGTGGTATTTGTACAATTATAGCCTTTTCCTGCATTAAAACAATGCAACTTTCCCCGATCCTCTCTCAAATGCACTCTAATAACAATTTATTTGCCACCTTTTTCACTGAAGTTTATGAGTAAAAGGCTTAGCTTAAATGGTGGAGCGCCTGCCGTCCTCGTTTTTGGCAAATCACCACCTGCATTCTAATCTGGGCTTACAGGAACCAATTCTTTTTTCCGAATCATTACTTTTGAGAATTTCCCTCACTTGTAGTAACTGGTGTCTTCGCATATTTATTCACATTTCAATGTTTAGTCGAACTTCAATTATGCAACTTGATGGGAGAGGTGTGTTCGTATTACTGAGATTCTTTGCATTATGTGCCAGGTGTGGCTAGATAATTAATAATGGAGATTATTTTTATCGATTTGGCCTCTAAAAGGTCATTTATTAGGTAAAATAGATTCCTGATATATATTTTCATAAATCAGACCATACTACTACTATATTGGATTCTAAATGGCCAGGTTTGTGTTTCTAAGGTGGTCTAGACCCCTAGGTAGAGAGAAGTTTTTTATATAAATTTACATTGTAGCAATAATTTCACCGTTGGGCCCTCACCCAGTTTGAATTGGTTCCCTACATCTTTTCCTAAAAAATATATATATATGCACCAAGTGTTCAATAAGTTGTATATTTATATGTTTCTAATACAGTTTGATGATCAATTGGTATTCTAAATGTTCGAAATTATCCACACTTGTATCGATACACTTCTGACAACATTCTAGCCACATCCTAAATCACCTAGAAAGTTAGTAAATGTGTGGTCAATTTGGAACAAACCCTTCTCTGACCAAATGTTAGTGTGGAATTGTTTCTATTATCCCCGATGCAATTGATGAATCATGTTCTAATTGATGGACCGTGATTTGCCTCTCTTCTTTGATCATTTCCTCAACCTTTGCAATATTTCCTAATAACTGCCGTAACTGGGCGTCCCGATCGATCTTCATCTTCTAAGGACAAGTACATCTTACTTTATACATTTTTAAGTCACCTATGGGCTGGTTGCAGAGGAAAGAGGACATATTCCCCAAAATTTTAAGATCTTCAAAAAAGTATATTCCCTCAACTTGTTCGACCTTAAGATCTAACTGCGATCCAGGCTTGCATTACATACATCAAATACACTTTCATATATTTATCTAGGGAACTTAATTACCAAGTTTTCAAGTAATATACCATGCTCTACTAGTCTACCTAGGTTGGCTACGCCACTGCTCCAGAGTATATTCCTTCAGTAAAATTCGATTGTTTCTCCATTTCGTTTGTCCAGTTATCTTTAAAATTGTATTAATTTTAGACCTCCAATCTCAGTAGATGAGAAAATTATTATGACAGATTTCTGTTTTTAATTGTATTTGAAATGAAAATTTCAAGACTAGCGCATTTGTATTTGTATTTTGAGAGAGCTATTGGGTAATTGCCTCGCTTCCCTCCATCTTTACCTTCTTATTATCATTATATGTTTCCTATTCTCAGTTATATACCGTACATTGTATTAATCTAGGGGTGCAAGTTGCGTGGAGTCTAACGGTGGGTCCTTGATTATGAGCAAGACAACACATTCTTTGCTTAACAAAAATTTATCCAAGTTGAAACAATACTTATACGTAGCAATTTTTATTGATTATTTGGGCAAATTTGTACAACGTATTAATATACGCATCGAGGCAATGTACCTACATAGTCTATCGAATCATTGATTGAGTTAATCGATACACATTGGGCCAGAAAATTGCACCATGAGCTCAGTTGCGTATCTAGAGTTATGAACTGTGAAAGTGAGCAAAGTGAGACCAAGATAAAATTTGATGGCTTAATGTTTAACCTAACAAGGAGTGGCGGATCCTGGAGTTGCTGGCGTGGGGGGAGAATTACCCAGCTGGTGGTCTGGGGGCGCTGTAATCCCCCGGTGCGGTCCATGGGCTTCGCCTTCGGACGAAAAGCCCTATTTGCCACAACCTTAGTTTTTGTCCTATTGTTAGTTAATTCGAATAACTTTTATATATATTTTCGTAACAAATTTGTCAAGTAAGCAAGTAGGATTCACTCTTTGATCTACGTCATCTAATATATTTTTCTTTGAAAGTTATTGTTCACTTGAGATTTTACGCATCATATGTTTTCCAGCTATATTCATGTATTTCTGCACCTACATTGCCCAGTCCTTTTTGTTTCCATCGGCTATGACCATGTAGAATGTTTGCCGATATTTACAATGCCACACAAGCCATATCAACTCAGAAACTATTTGACTGGCGTCTCTACCTGGATTATGTTGCTGATCTCTGGACTGTCTACGTGTGTTCCAAACATGACAGAGGGAGAGTCAACCAGTACACACATTAGTACCCAATCGAGATGATACTTACCTACAGCCCTTTGCAGTATCGAAAGTTAAAAGAATATCCGGTGCCGCTTATTATAGATGGATTCCCAGTTTACTATTCTACATAATATATCACTAATCTGTGTTGTGTCTCTTCTCAACGAATGATCAATCCATCTCAATTATCAATCTCACTTTTTTTTTAATCAAATACTGAAGAAAATAAGATGTTTCTGATTATTGTTTCATTATTATCTTATCCATTTATTCTATCCCCGCGAAATCCGACTAACTTTCATGATTCCAATTTAACCAACATCTCTACATGAAGAATTGCCAAACATATCCTCAATCTGATGCATATTTTCTCATTGTGCCTAAAGCTGTAGAATCTGCAACAAGGCTCAACATAGTACTAATCGGCGATGACACGGTTTTGCTTATCCTGCTATGTGATCATTCGAGTTCCGAAGATTACAACCTATTCTTCCAGTCTGATCCAAAATTAGGTGGAACTTTCATTCTAGCTGAAGATTGGGGATTACCAATAAATAATGACTGACAATTTGTTCCTGTTATGACTGACATAAATGCATCACCCAAATCTCTCCTGTGTCTAATAAGGTGCAATTGTACCCCCGACTGTAATGCCCTCAGATGCACCTGCAGAAGGCATAACTTGGAACCTTCTCTCGCTTGTGCTCAGTGCAGAAGTTCTGTTTGTGTAAATTTATTCAAGTTGATTATTATGACCCCGACGATGTGGGTGACTTATTAATAATGAATGTACGATGATATACAAAGGGAAATTTCTAGTCAATTACTTAATGATTATATTATCATGTTCAAATGTGTAAACATTTCGGAGTCAAAAAAATTTTCTGGAAACTAGTCGGAATTACATATTGTGTAATTCCGACCCAGGTTTACTTCGATAACGTTATCAGATTGGGTACATGTCATTCAATTTTGTGCAATTTGTAATTTAATATTAAATCATCTCATTATCAATTTTAGGACTTAATCGAGAGCTGCACTACTAGTCTGTCGGCTTGGACTGTTTTAGTCACAACATTTTTAATTGGCATACTTTATATTTATAGTGATGAGATTTTTATCTCACAAGAGGGCATTTTTCGATTGTTCCACTTCTACGATTTGATTTTAATGAATACATTTATGTATCAGACATAATTTATCCTATACCTTTTGGATGTTTGCAATCCACAGTACTAAATTCCAAGAGATTGTTAATATCCATAGTTTTAAACTCCATGGATATTTATTTATTTGGCATATGCATAAGTGTTTGTTTCAAAGTTTCTAGTCTTACAAAATTGTATTTAATAATTATGGTTCTATTCTATCACCAAAGTGCCTATTGTCACCACCTGTCAGGTGGCAATAGCCAATCTGTGACTCTTAGACACTGAAACGGCGCTAGGTCTCTCGCATTTGCACTGGGAGGTGTTGTCCGGAATATTGTACCACCCCAGAGTGTGGATTAGGTATTGGAAGTGTGCTGCTCTTGGATTTCATTTTTTTCGAGCTAGTGAGTGGTATACTCACCTGTGATATATTACCATGTGTTCCTCCAGACTCTTGCCGAGAGAGGGTAAGACAGACTTTTCTTAGCATCCTCCTTGCGCTCTTCATCCCCTAGTTGAATACTCATGTTTCAGTAAATTCTTGATACTGTTTATTCAAAGATCCTCAATTTTCACATTCTTCAATATACCTTCATCAATGATAATGCGACTAAAGGAGCGTCGGTCCTCCTGGATATTCCCTTGCTCGTGGGAATGGGGTAGCTTTGTGCCCATGCTAGTCTACATGAATGGAGGTCGTTGGTTGCTTATTCTGACTATATGGATAAAACTTTCAGGAATATTGCTCGGTATGTTTCGGTGCTAACTCCACCTCATTCTTAGTGTCTAGTCTTGCCTAGCCTTGCTTCGCACCGAACTTACCGAAGTATGTAGGTATGAGGCATAAGGAAGTCGGTCGTATTTTTCAGGTTCAGTCACGAATGTACTGGAGTGTGCGCACTTCCCCCCAACTTTTAACTTTTAATGAATTTCTCTAGGATGTTTGAAATTTATTTGTCAATATTTACATTTTTATATTATCTTATTATATCCATTTCACTTACAATGTATTCAATTATATTAGCTTAATGAAATGACAACCTCTTGAAAATTTTTGTGTAAATAGACTTCTATTAAAAACCTCTCTCTTCATCTTCCGAGATCTTCTAAAGACTCATCTCTTGATGAAAATTTGGTTAGGAGAGGGTGTATGAATTCAATTCTAACGTAGCTAGCATCATCCTTCGGAGCATACAATGTAACTGACCATAATTAAATTCATCCTTGTATTTAAAATTTCCTACCGATATGTATGATGGAAACTGGTACCAGCTAACTCTCTCCTCATACCCCAAGATGAGATTTGGTAGCAAATTTAAAAATCGCAACTATAAAAGTTTTCAGAATGGTTGGTATGATATTTACCCCTGGATTAACTATAGTTATTCTACGAATCGAATATATTATTTCCTATGGTGTATTTTAGTTCTTACAAACGAGGAACAACATTTACTAGAATAGGTTTTGATAGTTCGGGAAAAGCAAATTTGAAGAACAAATGGCTAGGTAAACATAGTGCATCATCGGAGCATATAGCTAGCATGATTAGGTGGCAAGAATATAAAGAACAAAAATTACACAAACACATTTGATTCCATCAACGTTGAACCTGCATAGGTCAGTTATAATGAAAATAATGTTTAATATTTTAATATCTTATTGGAATACATTTGTTACTTCTATGTACAAGAAATATTTTTTAGAGGAGATGACGAAACTTCAGATTCCCTTAACAAAGGGAATTTTAGTGAATTAATGGAGGTAAATTTTATAGTCATTGAAGATTTCAGGGATGCTAGGGAGAAACTTAAAGGTCAATACTCCATGCATGTAGATTATCTTAGTAAGACTATTTACAATGAATTAATTTCAATGATTGTATCTGAAGTTCCAAGGAAAATAGGCGATGAAGTAAAAATAGTCTATTTTATTCATTTTTAATATACGAGTCCAAAGATATTAGTGGACATGAATAACTAGTTTTTGCATCCGAATTTGTTATGGGTCCGTACTCAATGAAACATTTCTTGGATTTTCACATATACCAGAATTTGATGCTTTAATTCTATCTAATTAACAGAAGTTATTACTTCTATTCTACAAATATCTGGGACATTTGTAGCTGTTTCAATGGATGGTGTGAGCGTATTGAGTGGGCATATTAGTGGTGTTCAAGCTCGTCTTAATAATTTATACTCGTAGCCCGTTTACATTCATTGTAATGCTCATTGGCTCAATCTGATAATTGTGAATCTCTTTGAAAAAACATCTTGTAAAGATTGTGTTAGTACTTTAGATCTCTCTACACATTTTTAACCAAACAAAAAATAATGATCTTTTCGAATAAAGTCAACAGGAATTCAAAGAAACTGTTCAATAGATTCCACAAAGACATGATATTAGTTTGGATTCTTGTTTTAATTAGTAGACACAGTATACAAACGATATCGATCAATTCTCATCACATTATGTTATAGGGCTGAAGAATGTGATAGTCAGTCAATAACTGCAACTTGTCTATATCATAAATTGGGTGATTGTAGATTTCTTTTACTATCGAGTTGTTACATTTAGTATTAGGTATTTTTAACCAGCTCTCTCTTTACCTCCAATTAACGAGAACCAATTGGCATCATGCAATTCGCGAAATATCTGTGGTTAAGAACACAATCGAAGATCTGAAAGTTCCGCATATATTATCGGATCATATTAAAGAGGCCGAAATATTAAGTGAATAATGTGATATACCTTTGACAGTACATAGCACCATGCATCGTTCGAAAAATAGTACTATATCCGAAATTACCCAGCTGAATATCTTAATAGTAGCACAAATTAAGTACGAAATCTCATTTCAGATGCTTTAGATAAGGGATTTTCAATCCCCAGTATCAACATATTGAAGGGTCTGGATGGACTAAATTCCCAAACTAAGCATTTTTTAAATATTAGTATTCTGAAACAATTACTTGACGATTATTTTGAAGTCTTGTATATTTCCGAAATTTCTCTACAATGCCAGCTATTGAAATGCCACGCCTTTACTGATGTTGATTCTGATTTCCAAACATGAACCCTGAATTCTATCCTAATTTCATTAAATTGATCAATTTAAAATATTCTTTGTCGGTGTCTACAGCGTCGGTTGATCGTACATTTTTATGTATGGATAGAATACAAACTTTCAAGTGGAGGAAACTATCTGATTGTCTTTAAGTGATATTGTAGTCTTAACCTATAACAGAGATATAACTCAGAATTTGGATATAGATGAGATTATTGAAGAGTTTGCTGCAAAAGAAAGAAAAATACCTCTAAAGAATCGAATGTCTAGTATTAGTTAAGAAATTGATTGCATCTATTGTTTATCTTCATTAAGTCATTGTTTTTGTTCTCACTAGACTTCTTTATTAGACAATTAGACAGACATATATCAATTATAACATATATTCTACGAATATTTAATATATAAATGTCCGGAATCAGAGACTGTACATTTCACTAATAGCTAAATTAAAGCGATGTTTATTTTTTAAATTTGCGCCCCCAAAAATTCTATCCTGGATCCGTCCATGTTCATTTCTGGGCTCGTTCCCCATCGATGGACTTTACAACAATATTTCTGCATTAGCTCTACGGATTCGAAAGCAGACTAGGGGTGCTCGAGCCCTTTCAATGGTTGAATGATTATGATTTGTTAAAATGTGCTCGACCTGTTTCTGGATTTCCAACTTATTGTACTAATTTTTGATTGAACCAGGCCTCGAGTCCTTTTTCAATTAAGTGATTTTCCAAAATACACTCTCCATATTGTCTCTGTATCTTTCGGAGAGTTTCATCATTGTTCCTTAACGGCCACTTTGTATAACTGTCACCTGGTAATATCGGTCAACTAAGTGTATTCCCGTGGAACTATTTTCAATATTAATCGATCCTTATATAGTGGTCACCTGTACAAAAATGGCCACATTGAGCCTGTCCCATTGGTGCCGTTTTAGACAAGTTTGACTGTGAGTACTAAGTACTCTTTATTAGGTGTAGAAATAATTATGCTAATGAATCCACTAGGGCATCTCCTCACGGACCTGCACTAATTATCACTTACATATATCGATTTGCATTGTATTAATCTAGCTCTGTGGCCAGAAGAGCATCAGACCCAAATATGGGAAATTTCACCTAGTAGCACGAGTCCAGCTAGGTAGTATGTTATTATACCTACTTTGGTATTGGAGTATGGTAATTAGTAAACTGCAGATTACTCCAAGAGACTAGAAAAATGTGGACATTCTGGACTAATTGAAATCAAACGATATTTCTTGTTATGGGTTTCGGTCCTGGACCTTACTGATTGTTTCCAGCGCCCATAGACCCTCAAACTGAATTTGTTGCAGAATAGATTGAATTGTGCCACCCCAGATTTCAAAGCCACCCGAAGCCCCTACTCTAGACTTATATGAAGTACACTTATCGGAAACCTTTCTTGAATAACCGGAAAATACTATTGAAATCTGTAATTGAAATTTTCTAATTGCGGACCACTAAGCCCTTGTTAAACTCCAAAGAAATTGTAAATTATGAATGTGTAGTGTATAAAATACCTTAAAAATGGTAAGCAGAGTGTTGTTTCCGATATACGGGGCCAATGATGCAGCCAAATAGATAGTATTTCCATTGAAACAACGCTTTTGAGGTTGTTCCATGCGCTTATCAATTGGAAGACAATCTAGTTCTTGAGATGTGTTTGATACAATCCAAGTGAGTTGAGTACTTGCGATATCCTTGGATAAGTTGGATTAACTGCTGTCTGAGATGTAAATTCAGATTGAGGAGGAAATTCCGGACCTAAACCTAGACCGTCATCCCCACCTTGTCGCATAATTATACGCAGTGGCTTCGATATTGTGCCCTGGGGGCCTAAATCCCCCAGGCCCGTACTCACAAAATTTTGTCTCACTATGTACCGAATACTTCTTTAACAGCCTGAAATTTTCAATAGCGTTTCTCATATATGTACTTGATACAAGCCTTCATGCGAATATTCTACAGTATTACATATTTCATGCCTGCAAAGTATAATATTCCTGTTTAGAGCTCTCCTTTCTTCTTTTCATCTGCCAGAACTCTGTACACTGTACACGCATAATACTTCTCTTACTCTCTACGCTCGCGCGCACGGGGTGTTACAATCACCCAAAATCATCCCAAAAACAGTTTACCCAGTTTTCACGTTGATTACGAATCTGCATTCAGAACAGTGTTTACTCAGCTAGAAAATTTGTTATATTATTTTTTCATTTTGACGTGGAATATTTAGTACAAAACAATTTGCAAATTTTGAATTTTCTACGCCAGGTTCTAATTCATTCATTTTTAGTTTATCTAGCCCTCTAGTCCTCGAACACTTTACTGTTTTTTTGAATTTTATATTGTAAGATGGATGGTATTGATATTGTGTGTATAGTACTCGAGAGAGCTAAGGTTTTCATAACATCCCAAATCTAATAATGATAGTTATATGTAGACCAAAATATTAGCATTTGTCAGTCAGAAAATAATATTAAACAAATATAGACTCCGCTTAATAGAGCTATCGGTTAAGTTTAAATAGGGTAACTTGGCCATGAACAGAACCAATCCAATGGTTGTAAATTTCTCTACAAATTTATGAGGCTAACTGTAAAATTCATATTGACAACCATGTAGTTTCAAGTGTATGTATCTCCAGTCAGGGGACAAAAGTATTTGAACCCACAAATATATTGTCATAAATTGTATACTCTTTCCCGCTCCTATATATTGTGAGTCTATATTCGTAGCTGCTATTTAGTAATTTGTATAGAATAACATATGTTTTTCAAGAATTTCAAAGATATTTTCGATTTACACTTTTTGAAGGTATTTATTATTAATAATTATTAGATAATTATTGATAATCAAAATATGTGGTAATTCAAAACCTATTAAGAATCTATAATTTCTAACTTGATATTTGAATTCTACTTAGGCGAGTTATCCCAGATTAAAGTTTTCAATGGGATTGAGTAATTTTTACCAAACTTATAGAAGAATTTCAATTTGTGCCATTTGTGCCACCTTTTGCCAGAGGTGGCACAAGTGGCCGCTACCAAGAGGTTATTTTGTATTTCAAGGGTTAGCATAGTCATGATATTCGAAAATATTACTATGACTTATTCCTCCTAACCCTAGTTGATTTGGTTGTAGTGGCGCTTTTTCCTGCCACCGGTGCCACTTTTTGCAACAAGTGGCACAAATTGAAATTCTTCTATAACTTTGGTAAAAATTGTTCAATCCCATTGGAAATTTTAATCTGGGGTAACTCGCCTACGTAGAATTCAAATATCAAGTCAGGAATTGTAGATTCTTAATAGGCTTTGAATTATCACATATTTTGAATATCAATAATTAAGGGATAATTATTAATAATTAACACCTTCAAAAAGTGTAAATCGAAAATATTTTTTTGAAATTCGTGAAAAACATGTTATTCTATATAAATTACTAGATAGCAGCTCGAATATAGACCACACAGTATATAGGAGTGGTAAAGAGTGTACAATTTATGACAATATATTTGTGTGTTTGAATACTTTTGTCCCCTGACTGTATATGCTTATTTCTCTAACAATTCAAATCAAGGGTGAGAATAATATACTAGAAATTGATACATTCATATATCCTCTGAAACCTCAGGATATCTATTCTTTAATGTGCACATTCTTTTGGGTCTTGGGGTTAGTTTCGAACAATTTTTTTAATGTGACGAACTTGGTTACTCTTGGCATTTATTTTGGCTAATTGATCTGAAGTTAGATCAGACTACGAACCAGTAATACCATGGGCCTCTCCTAGCTTCTATATAACGCCATGACTTGACCCTATGGTTACTTTCGACAGGGACCATATACCGCCAAACTGTGCCCAAATATCTACGAAATCTGGTGATTGCTGACAGGTGATATGTAGTGTCAATGTTGGCTGAAAATCTGAATTATCATAGAGAATAGTAAGTTTTCCAATCTTTTTTCTCTTACATGCAAGGGGCCAATTTTGTTAGGTTCTCGACAAGCCAGTAGATCCTTGATATCTTCCCACAATGAGAGAACTTCAGGGACACGAATGTTGATGCCTGCTTTGATCCATGGCTCGTTATCTCTCCTGGAATGTCAAGCTAACGAAATAACCTCTTTACTAGTAACACGTAATACATTTGTCTTCTGTAATGTGGACTGCCTCTATGCTTGTATGGGTACAATTTATATGTAGTTGCAATGAATGATTCAAAATCGTTATTGGAAATATGACTTGCAGTGGGATCAGTAACTTGTCTACACAAACCCATCCCACAGTGGAGTACAGGTAGAGTTAGTGATTTCGATGGGTTTGTAATATTCAAAAGAGGAGGGAATTTCTTGCCTTTGAAATGCTTATTCTTTTTGACCAGTTTGAGGTGTTCCATTGCTAATGAATCCATTCTAGGTCCTTCTATAGAGAAAAGATTATATCTAGGCCGACCATCAATGACCTTTGAAGTAATCATACACCAAGAGCATGCATTATTGCTGATGCAAGAATAAGTTACATGCACTTTATATCTGCACTTAAAATAATTTCAAATCTTCAACAATACCCTGCGGCTTTGATAACATTGCAGAAATTGAGTCTCGAGATTCTTTAGCTGAGGTTATTGCTGCATAGTAAGGGGGTATACTTGTTCGTGAAGTTTGTGTAGGGAAGTAGGTACAAATCTTCGCCGGATGAGAATTTTCAGAAGTTTTTGTTCACTACTATGCTTAGTTTAAGAGGCAATGTATTTTCTATCATATCTAAGAAATCATACAGTGAGAATGAGGATAATTAGCAGCCATAAAAATACCACTGGTCATACGACCCCTGTCTCTCCATTGACATATTTCATCTTCAGAATCTTCATTCCCATTAAGTTCAATTTTAATGAAATAGTCTCGGTAACCTCTATTATTAAAGACTTGTGCGTTAGAACAATACCAACATTTTGGATTGTTAAATCCTTTGCTGCAACAAGTACTTGAACGAATTATCCAACATTTTTGGTTCTTCCACTCAACATTTCTAAACATCGTTGTACTTGTCTGTCTAACTTTTTGTAAACATGACTGCCCTAATGTGTTAACATTTATCGAACAGGTCGAGTACAGTTTATTTGGTATTCCGCCACCACTCAGTATATCTCCCAATCCAAGGTATTTCGTGGAACTGACAACACTCTTTGTAATTTATCTCAAACTCGATGGAAAATTCATAGCGCAACAATAACAAAATTGATTGTTCTTACAAGCCATGAAGCCGAGTGATTAGTTAAAAGACTTTCTAAATGCCAGAAGAAATTACGAGAATATAATAACACGAGTAACGTGGAAATGTATAGAAAAATACGGGGTTTATAGCATTTCTCCAACCATTAAGGAAATTCGAACATTTCGATATTATAAACAGTGTTCAAACCCCAACAATCTTAGAAATCCTAGTGTCAAAATATCAACCTAAGTGGAACTCAAAACTAATGCAAGAGTAATAATATAAGATTGTAAAACGAATATCTGTAAAAATAGGCAACTAAAACTAAGCAGGGATATCAAAATAGGGTATAAATGAAGAAAAACTAAATTTAAGACAGAATATAGTATATAATAAGGAGATAAATTAACAAGGTTTTGTTACAATAAACATTCGTTATTCAAATAAACCGGCTTAATAAATTCACAATTTACAAATGGTCGTTTTGAAATATTCCACATCGAAAATTCAAAATAATACAACGAATTTTCTAGAGTTGTAAATACTTTTCTGAATGCTGATTCAATCAGAGTTAAAAAACTGGTCTTACGGTTTTCTTTGGATGATTTTGGGTGATTGTGACACTCCGTGCGCGCGTTCAGAAAGTCATTATACACTTGAATAATTTGGAAAGGGGAAAAGATGTTAGTATATGGGCTGTACAGGAAATCCTTCTACGCTTAAATATATACTGTTTTTTTACACAACATAGTGCACTTAACTTAATGAGTTTAGATTATTATACTCATGGTCACTTAATGTTGGTCTCTTCAAAATTCAAATACAATTCTACTAAATCCCTGTACGCCTCCTGTACCAAGGAAATGAAAAAGGCCAATCATTATACGGTTGGCCATTATCAGTAAGCATATGCCATGCCACAGTGGAAAAACGGCATTCGAGGGCAATAGAGATTTCTATGTCTCTCACACCTACATTTTGTATTATTTGCATATAGGATAATTGCCCTAAGGAATTGATATAACTACTCCAATTTTTTGTAAAATCACTTCAAGTGAGGTTATGACCAAATGATGGCGTCAGTAAAATTTAATTTTTCGAGAAATCTTCCTAAGTGGTATTTTTTAAGTATTTCAAGCACCTAAATGTATTGTTTATTTATACAAAATACTATCTATACAAGCAGAGAATAAAATACATTATTTTGTTCGGTATAGGGAGCGGGAGCTTTGTAATTGAGCTTTCAAATATGGCTCAATTCTCTACACTTTTACAAACAAC
Organism: Oopsacas minuta; assembly: GCA_024704765.1. Classification (NCBI taxonomy): domain Eukaryota; kingdom Metazoa; phylum Porifera; class Hexactinellida; order Lyssacinosida; family Leucopsacidae; genus Oopsacas; species Oopsacas minuta. The sequence goes on along the minus strand of JAKMXF010000315.1, from coordinate 153,623 downwards.
CAAGTGTCTAAAGTTTGTTAATGCAGGGTTGCTTTGAGAAGTGTGACGAATGATTATGTCCCCCTAGTATTTAGCATGAATGAATTTTTCAAGCCAAATGTTCACGATATTTTCGAATCAGCATATTACATGTTTGGGAAGCTTCCTCAGAAAATTCTTTCATCCCAAAACTATCAGCACTATCTCTGGCAAACTCTGTACTATGAGTTAATAATACTGGGCAACAGCATTTATACACAAACCATACCTTCGACGTTTTCTAACTAATTCTTGTCAGTTGCGGCCAAAAACAGAGTACGTTTTGCCCATCACGTCAAGATATTTTGATATTGTATCTTTTGTAATTTTTCTCAATATTGAATTTTAACCTAGTCGCCTCAAGTTGGAATATCAGTTATTGTAGTTGACATTCATATATTCACAAAACGAATATATGATGAAAGGAAATCAAAATTTCATGATTTAACAATACATAGTATGGACTATATAATAATATTATAGTAATTGACACGCAGTATCATATTCATTAACAAAATTTTGCCTTTTTGCGAAATAATATACTATGGCCTCTTCAAGGGGGAAATGTTCCAATGATCCAAATAGTTTCTGCTATATTTGTGGTGAGTTTACATTCCAAACACAGAAACGAGCGATAGATGTTACAGTACAGAATTCATACTTTGCGTATTTTGGAATGCAATCGCACAGCCAAGATAAAGAGTGGTCACCCCATATATTATGTCAGAAATGCTTTATGAATATATATAACTGGTTACGTACAAATTAATCTCGTTGCCATTTGGAATTCCTATGTTGTGGAGGGAACCGACAAATCATATTGATGATTGCCAATTTTGTATTGTCAAAACACTTGGTTTCAATCAAAAGGATAAATCAAAAATACAGTATCCTTCTATACCTCCCGTGATTAGCCCGGTTCCACATAGTGATGAATTTCCGATTCCAATTTTGAAAACACCTGAACCTGAACCTTTAATAACTTATTGTTATCAAAGTTTGCCTGATCCAGATCCAGAAATTAGTGTAGATATGGAGTCACCTGATGAGACTAGAGATGTTGACTTTATACCATCTAAACCACTTCAAACATTTAGTCAGGAAAAGTTAAATGACTTAGTTCGTGACCTTACATTGTCAAAAGCTGCTTCAAATATACTAGGATCTAGGCTTTATCAAAAGAATTTGTTTTCTTCCTTCACCAAGATTTCTTATTATCGTGATAGAGAACAGCAGTTCTTACCATATTTTACTCAAAGTGAATATTGTGTATACTGTTGTGAAATTGAGGGCCTGTTAAAAGAACTTGGTCGTACGTTATATGATTCAAATGACTGGAGATTATTTATTGACAGCTCAAAAAGAAGTTTTAAAGTTGCCTTACTTCATAATTATAATAAGTTTGGCTCACTACCCCTTGCTCATTCTGTGATATTAACTGGAAAATATAAAAATGTCAACTTTGTTTTACAATTAATTAGCTACGATAAGCAATAGTGCATCATCTGTGTCGATCTAAAAATGCTTTGCATTCTTCTCGGACAACAAAGTGGGTACACATAGTATCCTTGTTTTTTGTGTATGTGGGATAGCAGAGCGAAGAATGAACATTGGATCAGAAAGGAGTGACCTAAAAGACAAAAAGTGATTGTGGTAGTGCAAACGTGATTAGCGAAGCACTGGTGCAGCGGAAAAGATTGTTTTCCCTCCTTTGAATATTAAACTCGGGTTAATTACGTAAGCAATTCGTAAAAGCTCTTAACAAAGACGATTATTGTTTTAAATACCTTCGCTCACGATTCCAGGGGCTGAGTGATGACAAGATCAAATCTGGTATCTTCACTGGCCCAGATATCCGAAAATTGATGAAAGATCTGGAATTCACTGGGTATATGATGGATACTGAGTATGATGCATGTCAAGCCTTTGTCTCGGTTGTGAAAGGGTACTTATGGAATGAAAGAGATCAGGGCCTTATTAACTAAAATTCTTAAGTCAAATTCTTAGAATTTTGCTTAACTTTAAGTCAAATTCTTAGAATTAGACTAATTCTTAGAATAATTCTTAGAATTTCCCAACACCTAAGTCTTATTCTTAGAATTTATAAAAATGGTATTAACTAAAATTCTTAAGTCAAATTCTTAGAATACAACTCAATTCTTAGAATAATGCTAAGAAAAATATTTAGTGAGGTAAAGAGGACACTTAACTTATAATTTATTCTACTTTTCTATGAAATGATAACACTGCTCAACAATTTTTTTTTCATTTTTTGTTGCATGAGATTTTTCAATTGATTCTATATAATTTTGGGATGCTGATTTCAAATCTGCAATCAGTTTCTTTCTGCATGCTCTAGTTTTCATGCAATCGACAATTTAAATTTTTTCGTTTGTGGTACTTATTTAGTACATAAATCTGATCTCCACCAAATACTTTTTATCTATCAAGCCATTTTTCTTAGATTGCAGCTGTTACTATGATTTAGTAATGGCTTCAATCTATTGAAAACAAAAGCACCACTCTATTGTTCTCTGAAAACATGACACTATTAGCGAAGTGTCAAAATTTAAATAAATCAAAAATCATCATGTTGATTTTTTTGAAATGATTTAATTCAAACAACCCTAAGTGATTGTAGTGAAGTATCGTGGATAGATGCAGCAGAATAGGCATTTAAGCTGTATTTTTCCGCTCGTCTGCTGGTAGCCTTAATTAGAACCAAGGTTTTGTTATTCAGTTTGTTTGTGTTAAGTTACATAGATATCAACAGACTTTCTTTCGATTCTTAACTCTTCAGATTTGATCATGGCTTCTTCTAGTAGACATAAATGCAATAATAACCCTGATTCATTTTGTTACATCTGTGGTGTGTATACGCTTTCGCGTCAAAGACGAAATATAACATCGTTTGTGAAGCGTGCCTACATAGCATACTTTGGTATCCCTCTTGGTGATCAAGATAAGAAATGGTCTCCTCATATTGTGTGCCATAACTGCGAAGAAATGCTCCGAGACTGGACAAAAGGAAAGCGGAAGGGTCTGCCTTTTGCCATTCCAATGGTGTGGCGTGAACCCCAAAACCACACGACTGACTGCTACTTTTGCATGGTCAATACAAAAGGTGTTGGCAAGAAGAGCCGACAAACGCTTTCTTATCCTAGTATACCATCAGCTATGCGACCTGTCCCGCACTCTGATAGACTTCCTCCTCCGGTCTTTAGTGCTTTTGCTTTTCCTGATGATGGAGAAACTAAATTGGAAAGGGAAGAGATCGTAGAAATGGAATATCAAAAAACAGACACAGAATCAGAATCTGAAGATTCTTCTCGTGAAACCAGAGTAACTGTCCAGCAGTTTAATCAATCAGAACTGAATGACTTAGTACGTGATTTAGATCTGCCCAAGCAAGCAGCTGAGCTCTTAGCCTCCAGGCTCAAAGAAAAACAGGTGCTGGATCAATCTGTAAAGGTTTCCTTTTTTCGAAAAAGAGAAGAACTCCTTCTACCCTATTTTTCAGTGGAAAATAAGCTGGTATATTGCAACGATATTCCTGGTCTTCTCGGACAACTGGGTATCTCCTCATATGATCCAGGAGAATGGCGATTGTTTTTGGACAGTTCCAAGCGCAGCCTCAAGTGTGTTCTTTTACACAATGGAAATGTTTATGGAGCTGTTCCAGTTGGTCACTCCACTGTCTTGAAGGAACAGCATGATGACATTAGAATTGTTATGGATTTACTCGGATATCATGATCACAACTGGATCATTTGTGTTGACCTCAAAATGGTTAGTTTTCTGCTAGGTCAGCAAAAAGGATACACTAAATTTCCATGTTATCTGTGCATGTGGGACAGCAGAGCACGTGAAAAACATTGGATACAGAAGGAGTGGCCCTTACGTGAAACATTTCAAGCTGGCATGCCTAACGTAACACACGACCCGATCGTAAGCAGAGACAAAATTGTTTTTCCACCCCTGCACATCAAGCTAGGTCTGATGAAACAGTTCGTTAAAGCCCTAAATCCTGACAATGAATCCTTTCATCATCTTGTGTATACTTTCCCTGCTTTGTCATATGATAAAATCAAAGCAGGAGTGTTTGATGGACCACAGATACGTACACTTATTCGCGACAAAAACTTCATTCAGAAAATGAATGTCAGGGAGAAAGCTGCATGGCTATCTTTTGTGGATGTTATACAGAACTTTCTTGGTAACAGAAAAGCTCCAAACTATGAAATGCTTGTATCCAAGATGCTCTCAGGGTTTCGTGATTTGGGATGCAACATGAGCATAAAAGTACATTTTCTGTACAGCCACCAGGACAAATTCCCTGAAAACCTTGGGGCTGTCAGTGACGAACAGGGAGAGCGTTTCCACCAGGATCTTATGACAGTGGAAGAACGTTACCAAGGTCGATGGGATCGACATATGATGGCAGACTATTGTTGGGGCATTAAACGTGACTGTCCTCACAAAGCGTACAAACGCAGAAGTTATAAGAGGAAATTTTGTCCAGATTTGTAGAATATTTGAATCTTTTGCATCTTGTCATTGATCGCTTTAAGTTACTATTGTAGATTGCCATCGTTCTTTTCTACGTTATTTTGCAAAAAAAAATCAATTTTTACATGCAAATTACCAGCAAAACTGTTGTTTTTACATTTTTTAAAACATTTGTTGCCCATCTGTCTACAAATACAATTTCTATTGGCAACATAAAAGTTTTTTGGCAACTATTTTTGTTTTGAGGCTAGTTATTCAACTGTAAGCAGAACATCATTTGACAAATCATGTCACTTTTTCAAAAAATATGAATTTTGTGCAAAAAAATTAAAAATCTCGATTTGCAAAAAATCTAGAGCTTGCGGAAAAAAACTAAGGTCGGATTCGGATTCAGCGCCCCAATATTAGGTAAAAACAAGTGTTGGTAGAAATGCAACAAAATTTTTGTTGAGCAGTGTAATCAATGCGGATTTAATAACAAAGAAGATTGTTTATCGCTCAAGACAATATGTTTGATTATCATATCTACATGTTGTAATACCCGCAGCATAGAACTATAGTCGAATTATACCAACTATATTTAGATACTATTTCTTGACGTCACTCTGAATTGTATTATGACATCAATAAATGTATTTATGTAATTAAAATATATCTCATATATTTTGAAACATAATAGTTTTGTATATAAACTAAGGTAAATAAAGTCAATGTCATTTGAGTGACGTCCTGCAAAAATATACGCAATCTATGCAATTTTATCCATTTACGTATATTATCATCTTTAGTGATAAGTATGAATAATAATAAAATGTTAATTAATTATGATAATATCTTAACACTCGCTCGTATTATGACCACTGAAAAATCGAAAACTTGTTCAAAGAATTTTACTCAGGAGGAGATTATGTCACCCGTGGATCTCATTCATGATCAAAAATCGAAATTGTTCGGCGCTCTAACACCAACTCTGACTTTCGATGATTAGAACAAAATCTGGGAAGAAATTTCAGGGAGACTGTCTGAATTACATGAGAATGTAAGAACAAGGATAATGTCATGAAAAAATGGTTTAATATACTAACAATACATAAGCCTCGTATTGCAGATAAGTTAGCATCAGCAAGAAAAACTGGAGAAAGTCCTGCAGATGCTGATTTGAATGAAATAGAAGCTAAAATCAGTAGCATCAAAGGGAAGAAAGCTTTTGAAGGCATTGAATCGGGTATCGATCTCTCTCTTGAATCCCAGTGTGCAAATGATGAAACTGAAAGGATGCTGATAAACCCAGTTCCCTCTGAAGATATTGAACAAATAAAGTTTTTCCAACAAGCCCCAAGAAAACGTCATCGTTTGGAAAATGACGAATTGGAATCGACCAAACGTGCAATTTTAGAGAAAGAAGATAAGAAATTGGAGATTTTGACTAACATTGATTCTAAGCTAGATCGGCTTGAGAGTAAATTCGATCGAGTGATCCAGATTTTGCAACATACAGCAGCGGATCAATCAAAGACACTTTCTCTTCTGATGGCTCAAACTATGCCTCCTCTGCCGCATTTTCAGACATTGCCCCCTTCATTTCCTACTTCTAATTTGTTTTCATTGCCTCATTACTTTCAAAGTCAAGATTAGGATCCTTAATTAAGATAATTATGTTATACGTAAATCATAGCCGAATTCATTCATGTCCTCAGTTAATTTATTAAACTCCCTATATCATGTGAAATAATTTATAATTATATTTTCTCGAACTAAAATCCCATTATCTGAATGTTCAGTGTCTTCTGTTTCGGTGTAGGGCATATCACTTTCCAAGTTTTCAATATCAATTTGGAGACCGCAATCAACACAAATTATGAAGTACCATGGAGGATAAGATTAGTTTGCAAACCCTCTCTGGACTATAGCACAAACTGCCACCAGTCTTGTCCATTGATCTCCATCTGCTCTTCCATATTCCAAAGGTACATTCAATTGTCTTTCGAGTCTTCAGGAAAGCACGATTATACCTTCTTTCGCGAGGTGTAACAGGAGATAGTAATGGAGTCATTAAATTTGGGCGCAACGGATAACCACTATCGCCGAGAAACCATCCATCAAGAATTGGAATTTCTTTACTGGTGATCTTAAGATTGATTCCTGATTGCCTCCATATGAACGCGTCATGTGTGCTGCCTGGCCACTTCACAACTACATCAATAAACTTGAATACATCGTCACATATCGCTTGGACTTTAATTGAATGAAAACTTTTACGATTAACATAAATTGCTTCGTTGGTGCTAGGTGCAACAATTGGGGTATGTGTGCCGTCTATGCAACCTAATACTTTAGGAAACCCGAACTTTTCCATAAATCCATGCTGCATGCTCATCTGTCTAGCAGCAGTTGGAAACTGTATATACTCTTTCGCAATTGAGCACAATGCATCTGTTACACCTCTAACACAGTTGGACACAGAGGGCTGGGAAATTCCATGAGCTGATGCAACCACAGTTTGGAAACTACCCGTAGCTAGAAACTGAAGAGTGACCGCTAATTGAGTTGTCACCGAAAGTGAATGAGATCGGCTTGTAGATCGAGACATGAAAGTTTCAATTTTATCATGCAATTCTAAGAACATTTCTCTTCTGATTCTATAACGAGAAATAAACTCTACATCTGTGTATGCATCAAGAGGGTTTAACCTGTCACGAAATATTCTCTGTCGTCGTAAACTGCCTATTTCCAGCTCCAAAAGAACAAAAAGCGAGGCCATGAGTTTATACAATAGTACACAAATGAGAAATGCAATGAATATCCTTTTCTATTGGGTGGGGCAATTTATTGTATACTATGCGCATATCTTCTCAAAAAGCGATTGAAGTCGAATGAATTGGCATAAATTTTATTAATCAATAGCAAGAATCAATCAAGTAGAATTACCCAATTCTAAGAATTATTCTTAGAATCCGTTAAGTATAGCCAAGTTAAGAATTCTTAACGAAAACTAGGAATATTTCATTAATTCTTAGAATTAAGTTAAGAATAATTCTTAGAATTTTAGTTAATAAGGCCCCAGGATTATGTGAATTTGGCCAATCATTGCTTGAAATCTTTCAAAGGTTAGGATGTAATGTGATCATCAAAATCCATTTTTACATAGCCACTTGGAAGTTTTTGGAGTCCTTGGTCTAATTTCTTATGAATATCTGTAGTATAGCAAATTACATATGTGCTTTCGTATATACAAGTATGTAGGCACAATAAGTATATCACGTATTAATACGCAATATAATGTTAGGAACAGTATATTTTACCACATTAATTAATGTCAAAATTGACTTTTCTAAAACAAATCATGTTCTCTATTATACAATCCTGCCGTGGTGGCCATAAATGAATGCGTTTTCATCTAGAACGAAAAATTGTACAAGAATTGTATAATAACTTAGTTTGTGTATGGGAAATATTTTTTTATGTAGCCCTGGGTAATTTATGCAGGGATGGAGTAACATTTACCCAGGGGAATTGTGTTAGTATGAATTCATAGGTTTCTCGGCATAATACTTCATGGGCATTGGTATTGATCTCCCTACCACTATTAAACAGCGTAGAATAACTGAGAGGTTGATGTGAATTTTTCTTGTGGATCGTGTAAATCTGAAGGAATTAATGTCCTGAACCAATTTATGAATTTATTTTTATTGCTGAATCATTCATAGGCTATGTTGCCAGTAGATGTTGTCCTACCATCACTTTAGGGTTGGTCGATTTTTATACCAGTTTTTCTTGCAAATACTCACTAATATATTTCAAAGAGTCTTTGACTTTGGGGGAAGTTTGTGAGCATTTCTTATATCAAGTGTGTAAATTGTATACCATATGAATGAAAAAATGGAAGACACACATATATGAATGAAGTGGAGGAGCAGGAATGATATCAATATCATACAATGTTTCTTGAGCCATTCCGAAACGCTGTTGCGAAGGAAGTGCTAAGTGCTCTGTTGTATCAACGGAAGAAAATATATCCTTTGGGGCTGTAATTGTTCTGTTAATGGGATACCCAGATCTTACTAAATCAATAGCATGTAGCTCAATGAATAAAGTAGTAGCTAATTGACATTTCGCACCCGCTGCTTCAGAAAGTATACCCGACATTTTCCCATCTATCATACTTCGGGATACCTTCACTGTTACATGATCTTGAGGAAGAGCACTACCTGCTTGTTCTATTATAGTTGTTCCTGGATTGATGTAAGTATCCATTAGAAACCGGACGTTTTCTTTACTTTCTTTCATAGCTATTAAAGCAACTGGTCTAACCTGAAAGTGTGAATTTGGAATTGTATTTACCCATATTTCTGTGCCATTAAAATCCTTTACTGAAAGTAGTTTAAAGGCAATTTTATGAAATTTTTTGAGTTGAATTCTACTTTCTCCTGTAGTTGGTTATATATTTGATGTGAGCCTGATTCATCAAGGTCATCGGATATTCTTATGCCAAAGGAAATTGACAGTAATCCAAGTGGTGAAGTTTTGAGAGTAATCGAAAAACTGTCTGTTTCAAAACCATTGCATATGATATACAAATTTCTAGATTAAGCTGATTATAGTTGTGCACATATTGGAAGTCAGTTCCAAGCGTATTGTTAGCACGGTGTGAAGCTACTAGTTTGTATGCCGGGAACAATCAATTCTCTGTCTTCAATAACCGTTTTAAATGAGAGTACTTCTGTTTACCAATTTCAAGTTGGTTAAGAATGAAGGTTGCCTTTTCAGTACAAATACGTTTTCCAGTATTACCGAATGTACCATCTGAAATTATTTGTTTACAAACGGAACACATGTTTCTGTCACAAGACTGGTTGGTGACTAACTGAAGAGCATAGGGCGCTATTGTTTTATTTTCTACCTCCTCTATCTGTGCAATCTGGCTTATGAGATTTAATTGTGGAGTTAATCTAATTCTCGAACCCTTAAGAGTTTATTCAGAAAGCGGTTTCCTGAACTCGGTGGATAAGTCAGTCTCGAACATTGTCCGGTCGAGAGAGCATCTCTTTTTGCCAGGGTGTTATACAATAGAAGAGTAGAATATTATCTCTTCCCAGGTCGCTATTTCATGATTTCTCAGATTTTTATCTCTGCCGGATTTGATTGCTCTGAAATTACTCCTAGTAGTATTCATCTCGGTACCAGGTACTCCAAAAATACGAAGTATTTCATTAGACGAGGCTCTATCTGAAGGCATTTATTTGGGAATGTCGTAAGCCTCAAGATTATTCATTATCTGTCTAATCAATTTTGCAAAACCATTAACAAAAGGAATATCAAAATATTCTGAAAACACCCAATTTAAAATTCACCATATGTCTAAACCAAATTGTGTAAAGGGTGGTTTGAGAGGTCATGTCTTTGAGGGTGTTTGTATCTATCTTTAGATTATGTATGCGTAAATGATAATCTACCATTTATCATCCAAAGTTTCCTCACTGTATTAGCCAAACAAATTGTATCCAAACAATAGATTACTGTCGAATTGAAATGGTATATTTAGGAGATGTGCTAGTGTTCAAATCTCTTAATAGCTTTTCGTTTTAGCATCAATAAATGTGGGCATAACTAGCTAGTAGTATTTAGACGCATCTTACCATACTTGGTTACTTTAAACGAAGCAACATTAGGATTGCAAAACCACAATATTTTGATAGCTGAAAATATATATATAATCACTCATGCGCAACAGTACTATTTAGAATGTAGAAATCTTATGACTTAATACTTTGGTTTTATAGGTTTTAGACTATGCCGAATCCTATAATATGGGTCTAATCTCTTTTAATATTATGAAACTCAACTTCTATTTTCCCACTGCGCCATACATGCCAACTATCCCGAATGTTTCAATTGTTTTGAATTCCAAAGCAACAACTTTAGCCATTTAGCATTGACTTATAAAACTTAATTGACGCAAGTATCAATAACTTCGGATTTTGTTAATCCCAGTGTAACGCGCAAAATTGTTGTCATATATAACGAGTGCCCGCAGAAAACTTAGCCCGCTCGCGTTCTGGCTATCGACAGCCCTACCTACACTCTTCAAAAATTCTTGTTGACTCTAATCACTATGAATAATGTTAAGTTGGTATTAAACAAATCGTACACACTTCAACATATTATTTTTGATAATTTTCTCTTCTGCCACCGGGTGATTCAAAAAAAAATGCAACCCAAAAGTAAATGTTTGCAGTGAAGACAATTCTTAATCAAACTCAATCAAACTCAGAACATGAGTAGAATATCAATATTTTTAGTACATATTAAAAATTCAACGTACTACAGTCAATATTGTATGAATTGGAGCAAATGTTCCAAATCACCTCCTTTGAGTTCTGTACATTTCTTGAGTCGTACCACCAAGTTGTTGATGACATTTTTGCATACAGTGTTCGGAATCTTTCTAATTTCTTCTCTGATGTTTTCCTTCAACTCGCTGATTGTTCTAGGCTTGATAGAATAAACTCGGTCTTTAAGATAGCCCCACAAGTAGAAGTCAGGAGGGTTTAAGTCGGGGCTATAGGGGGCCCACTCAAAATTCGTCTTGAGACTGATAACACTTGCTCCAAAGTGTTCTTTGAGCCAGTCCCTGGAGAATTTTGAGGTGTGTGAGCTCGCTCCATCTTGTTGGAACCAAAAGTAATTCAGAAGTGATGGGTAAAGGACTCTGAGCTGCTCCCAGAAGAGCTCAAGGACCTGGACATAACGATCTTTCGTAACTGTAACAGCCCTGTCATTTTCTTCAAAAAAGAATGGTCCTGTGATCCCTTTAGCCGAAATGGCTGCCCATACTGTGCATTTTCTGAGTGTAGTGGTTTCATTGCAACTTCCATTTGTCTCTGGGTTCCCCAGAACACGTTTGTTTTGGAGTTGATTTTTCCATTTAAATGAAAGTGGGCTACATCGGACATCCAAAGTAGTGAAAGAAATCGACCCTGATATTCAATATTTCTAGCAAATTCTTGGACATTTTGATCCTTTTGGGCTTATCACCAGCTGTTAACATCTGTTTGTTTGTATACGATATGGAAACCTCTTAAGATCATCAATTAGGATCCTCCTGATAGTGCTTGCAGATATTTTTCTATCCAATGACAATGATTGACTCCTCCGCCTGATTGACCGTTTTGGACTGAATTCAATAGAATTTCGGACCATCTCAATAACTTTTGCTGTTCGTTTCTTTCTCCGACCAGAATGCGTTAGTCTGTCATCACACTTACTATTGAGGTTTTGAACTGTCTCATATTTCCTAAACTTCTCCACCCAACGATAGATCATCGATTTATCTGGAGCAACTTGGGTCTGGAATGATTTACGAAATTGCGTCTTTACAGTCTCGTATGAGGAGGTATTAAAATAATGAGCCACGCAGAAAATTCGGTGCTACAGTATCCAATTTGGCATTTTCTGATCTTTTAGACTCAAACTAATTATAATCCAAAAGAATAAATAGGTTTAGTTAAGAAATAAAGATAGAGGACCCGTAAAACATTTTGGGTTGCATTTCTTTTGAATCACCCTGTAATATGCAAAACTTTTTCCATCTAAAGCGCATGGATCTTGAAATGCAGGTACTGTTTAATTGTCAGCCTACTGCCTTATTCACTAAACTACTTAAACTAAAGTATTTACATAGTTTTTGAAGCATTTCATCGCAAAAACTAAGTTGGTATTAATAAAGGAAAATATACTATGTTTAAATGTCTTGTCCTGAACTGACTTAATAATATTACAAATAGGTTATATATAGCTCAGCTATACTATATTACATTTTTTTGTATATTAGCTTTTCTATCTTCGACGAACGGTTATTTTTTGAATTAATGAAAGTCACCTTTTCGAAAGAGCGTATGGGAGTTTTTGTATTGCAAAAAATTGTATTATGCTATAGCTCAGCTATATGTAAAGAATCTCTGAATGTTCACAACTGTAGATATGTATGTTCAGTGTAATAGTTTCTTACTTACTTCTATTGCTGCTGATGACCATTGTCAGGGCAGACCTATTTCTCAGCTTCGTTAAAATTTCCACGATAGAAATTTAATTGTAAATGTCCAGTTGGGGATACTTCATTACGGATTTGGAAATGTATGTTGACTATATACAATGTTTGCTATTTTTGCATAATTTTCCATAAACTTAATAACTACTTATTTTTCTTATAAACCTTGTCATGACTCAGTGTATGTCAAGTATTTGTAAAATTTGCGGATTTGCAAAAACTATGTTTTTTTATAATTCCGAGTTAAAATTATGTTTGTTTAAGTTAAGTAGTTTTGTGAATAAGGCGGCAGGTTACATATCCCAGGCCCATTTTTCTGAATTTTGGAAACATGACTTTTTTATTATACGGCTGTGTTTTCCGACCAGTCTTCAAAACAAGGATGCCAACAGTAACTGTTTTTACCAGATATTTCGAGAAATATATATGATAGAGCTTGGCTATGTATTTATGACATATAGGAATATTATATGTTATCATGCTTTTTCGCAAAAGCTATTTTTGTACGAAAAATGCTGCTTTTCAAACTGTTTTTAATGCATGTTCATATTGTTTTTAATGCTTTATGGTGTATATGATGTCAAAGGGGAGTAGTTGATTTGAAAACACTGGTTGGTATGAATTGAATTTGCATATATTCCTGTGTTGCTTTGAAAGCGTGTTTTCATTTGTTGAAGCTACAAGTCAGAAACTATGAACCATAATCCTCTCAAATTTATGCCGATAGTTGGGTAATAGCCAACTTCTATTCACTTAATATATTTCATTTGGTTTCTGTTTATACTTGAGATGTTTTGATATTCCTCATATATTATATGACTACCATCTACTATGACTGCATAACACGGAATAGATACATTTATTGGACATTATCTACACCCATAACCTTACAAGCTGCAATTATTCATTATTTAGACTGCAGATGAATATAGAATATATGAAACTTAACTAAAACTTCGAAAAACTAATTTTAAGAATTGTCTACTGTCGAATATATTTCTACTTTCTTGAAATGGCCATGCAACATTCAAACTCGTATTCAATTATTAATTTACAGCGAATACACTGAGCAACATCAAGAAGCTACTTAACAAGCATTGTTAAGGAAGGAAACCAAGTATGAATCTATTTTTAACCAAATTCTTGATATTTTGGCCGTTTTGTTGCCTATCTTAGTATGAAATTTGTAATGTAAATACCAACGAGTAGTTTTATACTATTTGTTCATTATTCAGTTTAGAGTTATTCCAAATGATTCTTTATGCATGCTAATACTCTTGGCAGAAATGTATTCAAAAATATTTCCATTGATGTTTTTGGCAGTTGAATTTGAGTTTATACAAGTTAATTATTGTTCTTTGGTGACTATTGAAGGCTACCTGTATTATTCTTGCATTGGAGATGTCCTTTATATTCGACATCAGAGCATACATATGTGGTTAGTGCTAGTTAATTATTTAGCATTATTCTAACTTTCTTAAGCTCTACTAATGGATTGTCACTACGTCACTTTTTTTTAGAGTCCTTAATCAACGAATTGTCGCTAGAAAAATATACTTGGAAAATATTCATAGATTTATCAAGGAATCTGTTAACAAACATCATCAATTAGTTCTCTGAGGTATATTGTTGCATCTATATTCAAATATTCACTATGTTTGACATGATTTACAATTGTGATTTAGTTGTGTGCAACAACTTTTGTCCTTTAGTTTACATGTGCGTTATATTTCTGTTAACTTTACCACACATGTGAACTGGAGCTTTCATATTTTATACTTTGAAACCCCAAATTGTTCATTTATTTAACTATATCTACTTTTACGTGACACAAACAGCTATGGCAATAAGCTTCACATTGTTGTTTGTATAGTACACCATCATATCGGTTAGTTACATTTTGCGATGCCTCAGCCACACTATACGATCGATTACGAGGCCTGGAAGTATTTTAGAGAGGAGTATGAGTGAGTAATTTCATACCTGATTCTGACTACAAAATGTTTGGTTCATCGGATACTCTATTTGTAGAATGAAGATCCTTGATTAATTCTTTATATCTTCTTTCACCAGGAGGTATTTCAGTATATCTTGTATCCTTCCGCAAAGTACAAAAAGTGCATGAGTGTTTCCTGGATGCTTGTTAAAGTTCAACAAGCAATACAGTCACTTTATGATCACATGTAATTTGGTTAGAAATATTTAAGTTGAAGAATTTTCGTATGGATGAGAGCTTTAGTAATGGGCACATGATTTCATAATATTAGTACACACAACTCATCACAATAACAAAATTTGTTTGAGCGCCACTGGCACTTGGAATATACATACTATTTGGAAGCATTGAAACGATATTGACAAACACCTTGAGGAATTTCTTAACGCAATCTAGCTGTACTTAAGTCTGATGATTCAATGCGACTCTCCATGTGTGATAATATTCAACAATCTTTAACATCTGTGGCCTGATTCACTGATCAACTTGACTTCAAATTTGTTTAGGTTTTGAGCAAAAACTGAGCATTTGGTTACACTTATGCTAAACTAAAGTAAATTTTATAGCAGATTGATGTTGGTATTCACTATACAAAACTAAGAACTAACTAAGTATTTGCTTAAGTGTATGAAAAAACTGAATATTTCCTTAAACTTGTCCAAATATTTTCAAATAACTTAAGTCATGACTCTACGTAGTTGACTTAACTTTTATTGTCTGTTATTCATTTTGCTATCTTCCTTCTTCCAAGCTTGTCATCTTAGATATATTAGTTACTTTTTAATGGAGGTATCTATAAATACTATTCTAGTCCTATTGCATGTAATAACATTCAGAGGAATACTGCTCTTTGCCATAATTATATAATAATTATATTTTTCATAATGTGTAAGCCTCATACAAACCAAAATATGTGGTTCAGAGTTAAAACTTATAAAAATAATTTCCGCCTCCTGCTACTATTCGAGAAATAGGTACTATATTACATAAGTGGATTTTGTTTTAAGTTTATGTAAATCAAAAAGTACAATTTAAGACAATTCTAAGTTTCCAAATAAGTTTTAATATCTATGAACAGATTGCAAAAATATTTGAAATACTTAAGTATCAAGCAAATCTAATTGCAAGTTAAGTTTTGAATATTTTAGAAAACTTAACGAAATCTTTTTCTTAACAAAAAGTGGTTTGTGAGGGACTAGAAAGTCCCCCGGGAGAAACGTGCCTCCGAAAGCAGAAAATGTATCGTCTTTTGCTTTGTTATATAATGTTGAATTAATTGTGGCAAAATTTGAAGTTTGTAGCATATTTAGACATTAAAACTTCGCCTCTCTTATTCAATAATTATGTTGTGTCAATTTCGTAAACTTTGTTAATCATGCTAATTTTAAAACTAAATTATATGTTCGATTCTAAGAATTCACATATTTGAGCAAGCAAATTAGTTCCTATCCTTGCCTCTGCAATTACCTATGATATCTCATTTTAGATAATTAAGTTATTGTTTACGTCAGAATTGATGTGTGAATGCCAACATCTATGTCATAAAAAATCCATTCACAAATGGAAAGTATGAAAACTGCCTTTACAACCACATACTTGTATGTTGTTTATATGCAATAGAACCTCTGAGCTCCATCCAGCCTCCAGAAGTTGCCCGGATCTCAGAAATATTACTAACTATATGGAAGATCCCAATTTGTTTATACAGTTAAGGGACAAAAGTATTCGACCACACAAATATATTGTCATAAATTGTATACTCTTTCCCGCTCCTATATACTGTATAGTCTATATTCGTAGCTGCAATCTAGTAATTTGCATAGAATAACATGTTTTTCAAGAATTTCAAAAAAATATTTTCGATTTACACTTTTTGAAGGTGTTAATTATTAATAATTATTAGATAATTATTGATAATCAAAATATGTGGTAATTCAAAACCTATTAAGAATCCATAATTTCTGACTTGATATTTGAATTCTACTTAGGCGAGTTAACCCAGATTAAATTTTCAATGGGATTGAACAATTTTTGCCAGAGTTATAGATAAATTTCAATTTGTGCCATTTGTGCCACCTTTTGCCCAAGGGGCACAAGTGGCCGTTACCAAGAGGTTATTTTGTAATTCAAGGGTTAGCATAGTCATATCATTCGAAAATATTACTATGACTTATTCCTCCTAACCCTAGTTGATTTGCTTGTAGTGGCGCTTTTTCCAGCCACCAGTGTCACTTTTTGCAACAAGTGGCACAAATTGAAATTCTTCTATAACTTTGGTAAAAATTGTTCAATCCTATTGGAAATTTCAATCTGGGGTAACTCGCCTACGTAGAATTCAAATATCAAGTCAGAAATTATAGATTCTTAATAGGCTTTGAATTACCACATATTTTGATTATCAATAATTATCTAATAATTATTAATAATTAACACCTTCAAAAAGTGTAAATCGAAAATTTTTTTTTGAAATTCTTGAAAAACATGTTATTCTATGCAAATTACTAGATTGCAGCTACGAACATAGACTATACAGTGTATAGGAACGGGAAAGAGTACACAATCTATAATAATATATTTGTGTGGTCGAATACTTTTGTCCCTTAACTGTATTTTAAAATTTTCTATGCATTTAAATTGTCGAATCTAGATTGTTTCTCGTTTTATTGCTCTATTGAACGTGATTGACAATCGTTTGCGAGTGATAGTTTTTGATTTGTCTTTTGTTCCGTACTAATTCCCTCGACCATTCGCTGTTTTCCCTGCACACATAACTAATTTGATAGAAATTTGTAGGTCTATCTACATATTTCTTATACAGTCGACTCCGGTTAATCGGACCACTGGTTAATCGGACCATTTTCTCCTGGAGGGAATCTAATCCAGGATTAATATTTAACATTTTGCGGTTAATCGGACCATTATTTTTTTGTAGTCAATGTATTCATCAAAAATTTGATTGGGTGTGTATATAATTTGGATATTTTATTGAGCAAGTGTTAGACAGAACTAAAATTGATGATTGTGCTGACAAAATTCACCTAAATGCTGAAAGATCACTTAAGCAACAATCAATTACTCCTTTTTTCAATTAGCAATAAGATTACCATTGACTTGAAATATTTATCTAGCAATAAATTATTGATGATAAGATTTTTCGGTTAATCGGACCACTTTACTCTGGACAAAAGTGGTCCGATTAACCGGAGTCGACTGTATTCTCTTTTCTATCACATTGATTTAGTTTGTGTTTTCTCGTTTAGGAATATGCACATCATGTCACTCATTACCCTAATATATATGCACCCCTAGCCGTTCGCGGTTTCAACTATTCACGGATGTTATTTTGTTTCTTATTTCATTATTTGAGATCCTTCCCTTCGGCTATACACGATTTCGTCACACAAAAAATTATATTGACGTACAAAATTATTTTAATATATTTGTACGTGAACCCAACCCTGATTTCCATATTTCATATATTGCAATACTATACATTATCTTAAGCAAGATTTGTCATTCTCCCACTCAAGTATTTAGTTGCTAATTTCCACCTCAATTTATGAAGCAACCCTATTGTTAAGCTCATAGCTGTTGTCCATTATTGATATTGATTGAATTTTAGTAACATAGTTTGTGTGTTATCTTTAAATTAAAGAACCTAACCCAACTATTCTTATTATACTCTAGCTTTCCGTTCGTGAATTTTTCGTTCGTTGCAACATTCAGTAACGTAATTCCCGCGATTAGTGATGGATTTCTGTATGTAAGTTTTGATATGTGTTTAGATTAAAGAATATTTTCAAGAAACAAGATTTTCCATTCCTTTTCAACAGACAAGTATACCAACTAAGATTTTTCAACTTATTTTGTGAAAATACCCTATAATTACACTCATAACTATGATCTATTATTGGTTCTGATCGCAAGATTTTTTAGCTGATTTGAGGGGTTTAAAATGCCCCCGCTGAATATGGTTTCGCCCCGCCCTGAGCTATTGTCATGTTTTGAACTTTAGCACCAAACTATGCCTCCCTCTAAATCGTGAAACATCGATTAGCTCCCCCTGAAAAATTCTCCTAAAAACACCCCTGGCTGGTGTTTAGCAACACTTTCTAGAGAAGGTCAATCACTCCAATTTCAGGAACATCAGTCCCAAAAACGGTCAGGGACACCTGTGCAACTAAAGGTTACTCAATTCTACCTGAAATTACCTCAAACTATCCAATTAATTCTCACAGTTTTTGTAACATGGTGCTCGGATTAGATACATCCCTGATTGTACCCTTAATGACGATACAATTCATTCTTGATAATATCTCAATAAATACTAGTTTGATTTCTCGAGATCAACTACATTCTTTATTATTTCATGTCTGTTATATTTCATAGCTAGATGGTTGAAGCTTTTTATTCAATCATATCTCTGTTTCGGACAATTTTCTATTTTGTTTTTATCTTTTTTAGGTTCAGCTGTATTCTCGTGATATTGAGGATATCATTCAGTACTCAATTTTACATTCAAAATCTGTTTTGATTATCGAAGAAGCTTTTTGTTGTTTGATAAAATTTGGTATCATAACAGCGCTGATCAGAGAAGATTATTTTGAATCTTTCTTGACTTCTATCTATTTTGCTCCAAATACTTTTCTATATTGTCGTTATTGTGATGCCCTCCGGTTGATTCTTGAGACATTATGTGTTCCTTTTCAAAGAAATGCTTGTGTTTTAGAGGATAAACAATGCAAAAATATTGGGAATCATGTTCCATTTTTGCTTAAAGAACTGCAAGGTCAATTAGAAATTGTTGAGCATGTTCAGCAAATGGAAGTATGTTAGTTTGTTTCTCACAATTATATCTCAGATTACATTCCTTTGCACATTTTAGATCAGGTGTTCTCTTTATGTAGCCCACGGACTAAATCTGGCCCGCCAAAGGTATTACCTGGCCCGCATAAAAATTTCTAATTGATATTTTGTTTGTTTATTTACGTGTATTCTTACCTTAGGTCACGAGCTCGTTCAGTTCGGTATCCAAATACGATCATTTGATAGATATCTCTGTTCTTAAAGTCTGACAATGTGAGAAGGATTATTTGGCTACACTAGCGTTGGATCTTGGGTGGATGTTGTCATTGTTGTATGTATCCCCTCATCATGCTAATTATACATGATTCTTTGTTCCCACAATATTTTACTTTACTCTCCCATAACATTGAATTAGCCATAATTTCTATAGATTCCATAGGATAAGCAATTCAATTCGTTATATTTCATACAAAAATAGAGGTTCTTCTTCAAACCTTCACAAATTATACCTCTACTCGGTCTCCGAGTACTGTTCCAGGATTCCTGGTATATGGATCCATATCATGTACCTTAAACTTCTGACGGTCATCCATCCTATTTCAATAACCAAAGAATTGACCAACATATAAGTACACATACCCAGCATATGCGCAATCCTTTGAAATTCTTTTCAAGGTTTGAGTCACGCTGTAGGCATACCTGCAAACAAAATGGATTTCGCCATCGGTCTAATCGAACTTATCCAGTTATTTACTTTAGATAGGACTGATTTTATGACAATACTTTGTATCCGTTCTACTTCTGAGTTCGCAAATTTACATATTTATTTATCGTGTAAACCAACAACGTAAACATAATTCAATCTAAATTGGTTAACCATGTTCGAATATACTGAATCGGATTTCCACGCTTTTGAGTTGATCATATGCTATGTGATTTTGTTTTTATGAATAGAAAGCGATAACAATTGTATTCAAGATACTTAAGCTATGTATTGTATACATTTCTCACCTCCATAACGTATATAACTTTGCAAGACTCCTTAACTTACATCTTAACGTTATATCTGAAATTATAGTGATTTACTTTCACATTAACAGATGAAGAAGTCATGTATAATGGATCCCGTTTATTATCTTAAAAATTCAACTTCCTAACCTTTTACGTTATTTCTTGCACTAACAACTTGGTTATTGATATATCGTATAATGCCGTATCCTGAATACTATCATAAATACGTGGCCAGATGTTAATCTCCATCGTCGACTTAATAGGAAAATATTGATTACTTTTGTATGAGCCATAGGAATTTCGATTTCATCGGGTAAAGTGATCATTATTTAGAATATAGTAAATAACTAACAGCATTAGTTAATACCTAACTACGTTAACAACGATATTATTCCAAATATATGCTATATAACGTCTGTACTTAATCTTCAATTTTACGTATTTCTAATATTAGAACAGTTTATGCAATTATTATAATTAATTATCATTGTTTCCAAATATTTGCTTGGCTGTCTAGTCTAGTTTTTGATAGCCTAGAGGGAAATCTTTTAGTTCTGATATAGTGTTTGGAATGCAGCATCTTCCAGATGCAGGAGAAGATGATAAATTATTGTTAATCGCTTATAGTTCTTACATTTTTGAAATTCTTCACCAATTTTTAGACTTGCATCGGGGCGCACAAATATATTCTTAGTACATCAATGCTTGGACTGGACAAAATCCGAGCAATCTGTTTTTGAATGTTCTTGAAATTCACGTAAATTCTATATATTCTTATCCTCATGTCAATTTTGGTGATACACTAAAATAATTTCATCTTTTATGTCTAATAATAACTCCTAGTGAAGTAATGGGTTCTGTTGTGATCAACAATGAGGCATATATTTCTATATTTCAAAGGGCAAAAGTCCTAAGGCAACGGTTCAGTTTATTATTGATGATAACAATATTTCTCATGAATAACATAATAACTATATAAGTTCAAGTTCCTTATATCATCTAGTGTGTATTACCGGAAGAAGAGTGATCTTTAGACTTTTGAGAATTTGGCCTTCCATTCATATACCTCTCCTCTATCAACTTCCATTCCGAGGAAAAGAAAATTTCACTCGATCCTAAATTAATGTCCTTTTGTAAAGTTTCTATTTAAGAAAGTAGAAATTTCTCTCGAGAAATTGTCCATGATTCCAGATTGCATTTACTTAATTTCAAGCTTCAAACTTCCAGATCTAGACGGATTATTTTAGACCATATTCATTTCCTATCTGTAAAAGAAAATATCTAGCCCAAACTTCTAGCTTCTCTGGCTTTAGAATTCATCTCTAACAATTCATTTGATCGTGATACTTCATAACTGTGTAAGGAGATCATCACAAGGGTTCTTTTAGCGGGGTCTTGCCCAAAGCGTCGATCAATGAATTTGCTTTTTGTTTGACTATTTAAAGATTGGAGCTAGCAACTATCAAATTCACAAAAGTCCAGATTGTCAAGTTCAATTACCATCCTATGGGCTTATCTCCAGAAATCGTGGAGATATCTGTGATAGATGAGATTGAGATAGTCAATGATCTTGAAGGTTCCCAATAAGAACTTGTAACTCCTATCATTCTATGCTAAAGCTTACAATTGAACACTTGATTTCAACTTTGGTGTCAATTTTAATTCACAATATCTGCTCAAAGTTAAGATATCCTATGGATTAGATGGTTCCGGATCTCATCGTACCTATAACCAACAAAATAATAACCCTGTCTTTAGTCTAAATGTTTCATCTTATTTGGATTCAAAATATTATCGATAGCAGATACAGTTGGAAACAACGTCTACTACAACCATTCTCCTAACTCCCCCTTTTGCTATAGACCGGTTGCGTTGATAGCATTTGAAGATTATTATAGTACTGTTCATTTTATCATGGATAAAATTTTCAATCCCAAACTAGGCAAGTATTTCTGAACGATTATCCCTTATAGGAGGACATGTACAAGTTGATATTGTCCGTTCTCTTTTTGATACCAAGATTCCTGGACTGTTAGATGGATCTGAAGGAGCTTCTTGTTAGCTATGTACTGCATCTGATGAAGAAATTAATAGCATTAACTGGGTTCGTTCTGGATTCTCCATTAACAGGTTAATTAGTGATGCTTGGCAACTCTTTGATGATGTTAATAAGGATGGTCACCATTTAATCATAGAGTTAATACATTTATGAAGCGGATTCGAGCAAATCTTCTACAGAGTGTAGTTTCAGTGTGGATATTCCTTTAAAAGTATTAATAAAATAGCTAAATTTATTGTTGTATTCTTCCCTCCGCGACCAAATAGATTCAGCACTCATTGACGTAACAAAATACTAGATTTGAGTGACAATAGAATCTGATACAAAAATGCCTTTTGCGTAGAAGAGTAGTGTTATCTGCATACTAACTACTTTGGGATATGATCGCAATTTATATAACCCATAATCTTTTGGAGCTGGCCAAGCGAAATCAAACATTCAATTCTTTTAATATACTAATAACTAATGAGTATATGACTACCTGAGATTTACATTCCGAATGAAATGGTCATAAATACACTTATTTGTAATGATGGCAGGATTGTGCAAAAATGTATTATCTATTCCAGCCTAATCTTCGAATCTAATATTTGGTAACAATATAGCCTCATAAAGACATACATACTATTTCAAGGCCATCTTTGGCAGAAAAATTTCTACTATAAGAGTAGTTTCTTGAAGTGGCCCTGTTTCAAAAGTGAGTTGTAATAAATTCCACACTCTTGTCGTCCGCATGCTCGCTCGATAAGAACCGAGGATTTGATTTTCACTAGAGAACAAACGTTCACCACACAATGTTGTGACTTGACAAACTATAAGAATATTCAACAATTTTAATATATTGTGACATATATTAGGATCACAAACTGTTGTCAGTTCCAGCAAATGTGGCTTCTATATAAGAGAAAATTTAGAATAGACATTAAGCATAATTGCATCACTTTGGGAATGCATATTTTGAATCTTTGGGTCAATTCACTTTCATAGTAATTATTTCTCGTTAGTATATTATGAGTAGAATGAAAATCTCATACTATCTTCAGGAAGTCGACGATCGATCCCTAATAATATGCTGCCATAAAAATATATCGAAAATTACTATCAAAGTTGTTATCAAAACGTGGAAGAACTGGTCAAGCTCATTTTACTCTGGAATCCCAAGCTGTGATTTAGAATTTAGATGTAATTTCATCCATCAACTTGAATGGTCTTATTGCGTTCTGTCAAACTAAATAACTTCATTAATTCTTCATCTTTAGTAGCAACATTCTGTAGTACGAGATTTAGTCTGTGAGAGTGGCAATGGACATAACTATCCCGAATGTAAGTACCCCTGAATATTGCTTGTACACCTCAATTCCAAATTTAATTGATTCCCCATCAAACCCAAATCCGACGTATTTATCTGGATCCAATTCCAATTGTCTCAGCATTTACAATATTGAATTTGAAATACCTTTAGCTGAAAGACCTGACCAACAATCAACAAAACCAACTACCCAATTAGGAATGTCATCTTTATGCAGATAACTTATGAAAACTATAATCTTTGAACTTTCCTAATTAGAGGCTATGTAGCAGGGACAACAATGAAGTTTATCATTGACACAAAATGATGATGAATCCTTCACTATATGCTATCACCAAATGTAAAATTGTTAGCGACCCTCTGGATTTTTAAGGAAATTGAATTATAAGATATGGAAGAATGTATCAATGTATTTTGAAGGGGTTGTGATGAGTAATAACTTCAAGAATTGATCTCAAAGTTAGAATTTAAAATTCACGAAAATCCTGAGAATTTATCCATCTTTGCAGGCCGTTGCTGGTGATTAGTTTTTCACGATAATATCGACATTGTTATAAACGTCTATATCTCAACTATCGATTAGCATAAAAATACTTGAATTTTAGTCGGATATAGGATGAAAAACATGAGTTTGAACTGACCCTACTTTATGTAGAATATGATTTATTCTCTACCACTCTCACACTCGACAATTGGATTCTTTTAGCTCCCCGAATTTTTAATATTTTTCATGAAATTCAATTTTTATAGCATCCATGTCAAGAATGCTTATAGAAATTCAGAATCGAGTTCTGACTTTTAGGTGGGTAAATTCAAGGGAGTCGTGACTCCAAAAACTTTAACAAAGAATACCTAAAATTGAATATACATCAAAACATGTTGGATAAAACGTTCAGCTCTCCTCTTTCCAATGATACTAATTTCGTTTAAATCTGATGAGCATAAGTGAGTCAAATTAGTGATTTAAGTTGAACCTAGTCTTATACTCGCGTAACTTCTGCGTATAATTTTTCAAAATATAATATTTCAAAAATTAATGAAAATTTCAAAAATACATTTTAGACATATAATCCATCGACCCTCATTAGGTTTGGAAAGAAAACTTGTATTAAAATTATTATGGACAGCTGGTCAAGTAATGCATTGTAGTTGACACGGTTGGAATATTTCCAGAACCTTAATGCTAAGTCATTATACATATTTTCACAATTCTGATGACATTTTCGTACTCCACCAACACTATGCCTTCGAATAATAACAAAATATTTTCTCTAGCTATACTGAAAGTCGTTCAAAATTCACTTGGGGCGAACGAGTTCTAATTGGCTTTGAATTTTTTGCTAATTTCTTCTCCTTCAGGATAACAACATATTTGTCAAATGTATATACCCTGAAACCCTTGACCTTTGTGTTTAGCTGTGTTATTGGTAGAGAGCACTAATGCACAGCTAAGGAATATTCGAGATAACATTATTGAATTTATGAAATGTGGGATTCCTAGATATCTACATGCCAGTTAGCGGAAGTCCCATTACCCATCCCCAGAAGGAGAAGAAAGATTGGACAAGATTCTTGAGGATATTCAACACCACGTACCAAATAGATTGCAGGGAACATGTACTTGTGCCTACTATATATCATTGTCCCTGAACGAACTCAATTTGACATTTTGAAGGAACTGGTGTCATTTTCTTGATTACAACTCTTTAAACAGTTTAATAATTTGTATGGCTTCGATTCTAGTTCATTACTTGCAGAGATCAAGGTTGTACGGTCGATCATTGAAACGGCTGATAATTCAATTGTGGTTACTGCGCAAATTCTGACACAAAATTATCTGACTTAGTAGTACTAGTGGTTCACAATGATACGCCAATTGACTATGTCAAGGTTGTGGCCACATTTGTTTTCACTTTCAGGGGAATTGTTTTGTTGTAACTTGCTATTCTTTACATATTCCTGTAGTTTCAAACCCTGTATATAGTAGGCTATGATGCCTGTCATGGGCATTGAATACCATTAATAGCGTTGTTGAGGGTTAGAGTTTTAACAGTATTGTACCTCTCAAACTTGCTTTAATCATTTCCCTCTTCAGCGTTCTTCCTGTCGCATCATGTGTAACATGCAATTTGAAAAAAATGCCATTCAGCTAGATTCCAAAATCCTCCAGATGTAAACAGGATTAACCCATCCGTGGGGTAATAACATTTCGGCATTGTTGGAGAATTCTGTCAAGTAACGTAATACTTAATGGCTACTTATTATACAGTCAAGGGACAAAAGTATTCGACCGCACAAATATATTCTCATAAATTGTATACTCTTTCCCGCTCCTATATATGGTGTAGTCTATATTCGTAGCTGCAATCTAGTAATTTGCATGGAATAGCATATGTTTTTCAAGAATTTCAAAAAATATTTTCGATTTACACTTTTTGGAGGTGTTAATTATTGATAATTATTAGATAATTATTGATAATCAAAATATGTGGTAATTCAAAACCTATTAAGAATCTATAAATTCTGACTTGATATTTGAATTCTACGTAGACGAGTTATCCCAGATTAAAATTTCCAATGGGATTGGGTAATTTTTACCAAAGTTATAGAAGAATTTCAATTTGTGCCACTTGTTGCAAAAAGTGGCACCGGTGGCAGGAAAAAGCGCCACTACAAGGAAATCAACTAGGGTTAGGGGGAATAATTCATAGTAATAATTACGAATGTCATGACTATGCTAACCCTTGAATTACAAAATACCTCTTGGTAGCGGCCACTTGTGCCACCTCTTCAAAAGGTGGCACAAATGGCACAAATTGAAATTCTTCTATAAGTTTGGTAAAAATTACTCAATCCCATTGAAAACTTTAATCTGGGATAACTCGCCTACGTAGAATTCAAATATCAAGTCAGAAATTACAGATTCTTAATAGGTTTTGAATTACCATATATTTTGATTATCAATAATTATCTAATAATTATTAATAATTACCACCTTCAAAAGTGTAATCAAAAGTATTTTTTGAAATTCTTGAAAACATATGTTATTCTCTGCAAATTACTAGATTGTAGCTACAAATATAGACCACACAATATATAGGAGCGGGAAAGAGTATACAATTTATGACAATATATTTGTGTGGTCGAATACCTTTGTCCCTTGACTGTATATGAATGAATTGCAACTGAATCATGTTTAAAGCAGTCTTTGATTACGCAAAGCTTGATCAAATGAAGTTGGTTGTTAGCATCCTTGTAACATACTCCAGTCGATGGAATTTAGCTTGAGAGTTCTTCCAGTGATTGCCTTATCTTGGACTATGTGAACTATAGTTCTCATCAAAGTTTCGAATGGCTATAGCTCCCTTCGGTGTTATTTTTTTAATGATGTTTCAAGTAAAGTGATTTTTGTTTGTAGCAATACAATGATGTGTTGTCAGTTGATCAATATAATGGAGCCGCAATTCCAAAAATCAGATATGGTCTTACTCGGCTGCACGAATGTTCGATAAGAATATATCAATTGTATAAATTTATCTAGACTTCATTTCTCAATAATTGTATTGTGAAGTTGGTTCAGTAGTATTGTTCTAATCTATTCCTTCCTGGACATTTATAAACATTGGAGCTTCAACAGTTTTAGCAGAGTGACCAGTCATCTCTTCCATTAAACGATAATATTTACCCTTCCTGTAGTGTCAGTGATGCAACCATAATCTTGATATTCTGATGAATATTTTAAAATCACAATGAATATGAATCCAGATCCACCTTTAATACAATTCTTTGATCCTAACTCACAAAATTTTGAAATGCTAATTTGATTTCGGAATTATTCTTTTGTAATGCTTGGTATAGATCGTTCAGATTCAAGAAAAGCACACATTTTTGCCTATCGACACGGAAATTATCAACATTTATAGATTCTATGTATATCTTCTCCTGGGCAATAAGCGAAATGTTTCATAATTTGGTAAACTTGTCGAGTGAGTTCATTGATTTCATTGTTGAGAATTCTTTACAATATTGTCAGTGATGATTTACTAAATTTTCTTCTTCTGTATTCAATTTTCTAACTACACCCGCACTTACTTGAATACACCACAGTTAAAATCAACAGAATTGTGTTTGGATGATGCTTGCAACTGTTTCTTAATTGTATTACCATTACATCCATATATTTGAACTTTTAAATGGTACAAATTGATGAAGGAATTTACTTCGTCATTATGATAACATTGATTTGAGACATCTTCATTAGCTGGTAGCTGAACATGCTTAATCTTTTGATTCTCATTGAGAAAGAAGCCATATCATTATCTCTAGAATTTGAAGTGAGCATCCTAGCTTATCAAGTCCTTCGTTTCCCGTTTGTATATCTATATCTCTATCATGATACAACATTTAAAGTTCATCCTTTTCATCTTGAATGATAGTAACGTGCGTGGAACATCATAATGAGTTGAGAGCAATGAAGCGGTCTGGACTGGATTATATTGAGTTCTCCTGATAATATATTTTGCTGAAGTTATTCAGAATTTCAGCCTTCAGAATAATTTAGAGATTTATGATATACTCTTCTTGGTGATCCAAGCATAAAAGATCTTCTGGGGAAAATTGTTAAATGGATATGACTGAAAAGATTTGTACATTACCTTCAAATTCTATAATGTTGATTCCGTGTTAGCTTGTAAATTTTGTTGAATTACAAATCTCAACTAGGGACTTTCCAATAGAACATGATTGGTCATTTAATCAATTAACGTATAGAAAATTGATTAAAGAATTGTAATTATAAGATAATATAACTATTTACATTCATGAATGCATATCATTTTATTACCAAATTATGATGTTATCACCATATTTTGATGTATTATCCAGATAGATTGATACTAATGAAATTCTAAACAATATCTAAATTGTCACATTTATATGTGAATAAATACCCACCATAATACTCATTCGATAGATGATGATTAGGGAATAAGTCATATTTGATAGAACAATTTTGTGATAATTCTTTATTTCTACGGGTCGGTATTTCTTAGTAAGATTATTTCGAACAGTTTACAGAAAGTTGTATTGGTATATAGCACTTATAAATATGTGCCACAAGTAGGATAAATCAAATCTGTGTACGGCACTTCGTATGTGAATGAAAATGGTGCAATAATCGACTTATCTTTAACTATACAAATATTTGCAAGTCAATTAGAGAATTTCAAATCATTTTCCTACTTAATCCATTTTGATACCAATATTCTAGTGGTGTGC
Source organism: Oopsacas minuta (assembly GCA_024704765.1). Taxonomy (NCBI): domain Eukaryota; kingdom Metazoa; phylum Porifera; class Hexactinellida; order Lyssacinosida; family Leucopsacidae; genus Oopsacas; species Oopsacas minuta. The sequence continues at coordinate 124,591 of JAKMXF010000315.1, read as the reverse complement.
CAATTCACCCACAAGTGTCTTAAATATTCTTTACTTGAAAGTCAACTAGATATGCTCTTACATAAGTCGAAATATTCATAGTAGGTTAGTATAGACCCTTGGAATTGAAACATGTTATCAGAAATTTTCAATCTCAATTGATTTTTGTGTACTTAGCTCAACATCCATTTGATGAGCAAAATGTGGCTAGAAAATATTATTCCAAATTCTTTCAGGGATTGTTTTAAGAAAATGTGAACACAGTCATAGAGTTCTTTCAGGCGTATTATCGTATGGATAATCAAATACTCACCATATTCGTGACTTGGGTAGTTAGAAATTAGAAAATTCGATTGATTTTTGTAGTAGTGATTGCAAATTGTTTGATAATTAGCCTAATATATGACTATAGGGAACAATAATTTTCAACACTCATATTATTAGATATAAGTATTTATGTTCATACCTTCAAGGGTCATTTCAAATAGAATGTTATGTGGCAAGTATCTTTGTCAGATAGCTAAAGAGGATCAAGATCGTCCTACCTTCTTCTCATCTTATATAGGCTTATGTGGATGGTAGTGTAGCTTTAGTCCGGGCAACAGTTAAAATATGAGATTGTAATGGAAAATCCACTAACACTGCCACAATTGCACTTAACTCCCAAATAATACTTATTTATAAATGATTTTACGCAGGGTTTCCTACATTATATAGGGATTGTGTGGGGCCTCTGTCGCGTATACATGCATTAGACCCCTTTTATAGAATTTTATTTTAATGCGGCTACATATTCTGAGCACGCCATTCATCGGGAAAGGGCGTTTATTACCGCACTATGGGGAAACACTCATTATACGGTCACTGTTAGTGACAAATTTAGATTAGCTCACATGATATTTACCTTAGCATGCATGCGAGCGGGCGGCTCATTGTCAATTCCAGTCTCAAATTACCGTAAAGTTACCAAGTTGCACTTAATTAAACGGTAGCAATGAGAGAGCATTGCCCGTCTGCTCTATTATTTGGTTACAAGGTAGGATATATGGTATTAAGAATTTAACCCCCATCGGTAATCGTTATACTTTATTTGCTGAACTTTCAGCACGCCCTTGAAAGTTTCATTGTCCTTTTGGGACCAATTTAGAAAAATATCAGTCCGAATAATATTTCGAGAAATTAGAAAAGGCCATCAAAAAAGTGTCAAATATAAGTTGACAGCCCAGTTAGTTTAGAAATCCATGAGTATATATAGGTATTGGTGCAAATAGTAACTTGTGTCTTAGTGGAAACGACCATTCCTAGCCCTGTACTTTTTTTTGTGGTGGAATTTCATATACACCAATCGAATACTTGTAGTTGCACATCACAAAATATATACAATTGTAACTACTGGAAATATTATGAATATTTGAATATGCATACGATAATATCCCTCAAAGAACTATTTACTAGGATAGTTAACATTTCCTGACGAAATGGGTGAATATTTTCCAATACCTTTTTTCTAGCCTGACTTTGCCCATTATTTTGATAATGAGCTAGGAGTATATTCTTTCCCCAATTGTACAAATTGAAATTGGGATGGAGCAATTCCAACAGCATGTTCAAATTCTACGGGTGTGTAATACCAATTATGAATATTTCGAACTGTTGTAGCAAATCATGACTACATATTAGCATTTTCATATTTCTGCCATAAGTGGCAGAGGTGACACATTCGAAATGTGTGTGCACCACTTCAAATGTTATTTATATGTTTCAAAAATCGACTTGTTTCCATGTATACAAATATTTCCAAATCTGTCAAGAGAGTCTCAAATTATTTTTAAACTGTATTACATTCTTGTGCCAATATTGTAGTTGTGTACCACTTCTACCACTTGTCGGTAATAATGAGAAAATACCAATGAGTCAACATTTGCCCTGATCAACACGAAAAATTAATGCTTGGGTTATTACACACCCGTAGATTGCCAATATTTTATCTGAGTTGCTCCATTTCATTACTATTGGGACAATTAGTAGTCGAATATATCATAGCTTGTTCAGGCACGTAGCTAGAGCAAGACATTCAGGGGGGCAAGAAGTATTTCAGGAGGGCAATTGCAGGGATAAATATTTTTGAAAAGTTAATTACTTGTGTATAACAAGTACGACCCAGTCTCCTTTTCTTACATGAAAAACCTTTTTAATTCATAAAGTACCAGATTACTAACCTAGGGTGCATTAGATTAGTCTACAATCTCCACATTATAGTAAGAGCATCTATTAAGATACTAAACTCAATTCAGGGATACTATTTGGCATTACAAAAGAAAGCGGCGGTGCTTCATCTGCTTAAAATGTTCGATCACATCATTATAACAAAGTGTTTCTGCAATATCTTTTTCAATAGATAACAGGGCAAGATGGTTGAGACGCTCAGTGGTCATTTGTGAGCACAAACGTGTTTTTATTCTCTTAACAGATAAGAACATTCTCTCAACCTTGCAAGACTTCTGAGGGATAGTCACAAGAATTTGGTATAAGTTGAAAACATCAGGGAAAATATCTGTCAATCACATCCAGTACATCGATCAAAGTATTTAGCTGAGATTCACCTTTCCGAGCAATAAACGAACGGAAAACTTCTATTTCACAATCTTTGATATCTATTGCATACAGTTCAGATAGTGTATTCAATTCCTGTTTGTTAAGAAAGTTTTGAGACCTTGGTAAGCAGCAATCAGCAGCCTTCATGATGCCTGATTGATCTGTACCAAAACGAGCATCCAATTCTGCTAAGATCTCGCGGACATTTTGGCGTAACAATATTTCAAGCTCTTCAAAGTTGGATGCGTTTGTGTGTCCAACAGAGCTATTTAGATATCCTTCTCTAAACCTTTCTGGAAGACGCCGTTGCCTGATTGTGTCTCTTACATCAAAATTTTCGATTTCATATTTACCGGACAAATCTTTGGCATATTCGACAACCTTGACAAAATCGAAATTGACCAACCTTTCCCTCAGATCGGCAAGTAATATCAAACAGAAGAAACAGTTGCTGTCGACTTCTGAAAAGCTTTAGCGCAAAAATCAGAGTAATCATACAGCCTACCAAAGTAAACTAAGATGGTCATAAATTTCTTTGTTTGTAGACTACCTAGTAAAGATTTAGCTGCTAAACTTGTGTCTGCATCATTATCATTTCCAAATATGCTTAAAGTATCAAGTATGCAATCAAACCGACGCAGAAACATTTCCACCTCCAAAGAACGGGAAGACCAACGAGTACTACATGAACGTGCAAGTTCAAGAGCTTGGACGTTGGGATAGCGCTCATCCTGGACGTCTATGAAAACTGCATGTCGTTTTGTTCCATTCATGAACGAATACGTCAAATCCAATATATCAAAGAAAGATTTCATCAGAGGATGTCGTTCAGCAGTTGCAGCTAATACTAAGTTAAGCCTATGTGAAGCACAATGAACATATGTGGCATTGCGATAACCTGCTCCTTTCATGCGGGCTTGGACACCACCGTGTATTCCTGACATAACACTAGCCCCGTCGTAACCCTGCCCTACACATTTCAGAGGATCGAGCTCAAAAGGCTTAAGTAGCTCTATCAGTTTTTCAGAGATGGTGCCCGCATCCATGTCCTTCAATTCAATAAAGCCAATAGCTCTTTCTCGGACATTACCTTTATGGATATATCGCAAAGAAGCACCTAACAACTCCTTCTTAGATGCATCTTTTACTTCGTCAGCTAGAATAGCATAACAAGACGCGATTTCTACTTCACTTTTAACATAGTCTAGAAGCACTGAAGCGAGTGATGTAAGCAAATCATTATGAATATCTGGACTTAGCATTTTTTCATTTCCTGGAAGACTTTCTATCCTCTTGGTCACATTGCTATCATATTTTCCTAAAAGTTCTAATATTTCAAGAAAGTTCCCTTTATTAAGCGACTGATCTGATTCATCATCTCCTCGAAGAGGAATATCTTGTTTGGCACAAGAAGTAATAATGTCAAGAACAGTCATTAAATGTTTCCGATTGTCATCTATGAATTTCTCATTTCGAAAATTTGGATCCAGTTGCTTATCTACCGTCCCTATTATTTGATGAATTGCCCAGACTTTCTGTGTTTCAACAGCTGCCATATGACACACAGAACTATCGTGCTTCCTGCACTTGTCGCCAAGTTTCCTCCAGTCACAAAGTCCTTTTGTTGAAAAAGTTGCTTCAGCTGTTGATCCTCCAAAAAGCCGACACGGTTGGCAAAATATAGCATCGAGTTCTTTGCTATACTCTATCCAGGAGAATTGGGCATACCAATGAGTACTAAAATGTCTACCGGCCTCATTTTTTGGGAAGATAATAGAAGGCTGCCTCGGTTTCTCACCATTTTTGGACAAATCATTTACAGTCACAATTGGTGATTGTATATGAGTCGTGTTTAAACTTGGAGTTGAAATAGTTGTACAAGAATCGGAAGTTAAAGGGGTCGAAACTTGAAGACTCGTAACAACAGGCTCTACCTCCTCATAATTTGAAGAGACGACATGATCTTCGATTTCTATTCGATTTCTTTTAAAATATGCCTGAACTTTGCTTTGTTGTAGTCTTTTAGTCATCTAGAATTGTTAGAGATACGAGTCACTGAACTGATTGAAGAACAGAAAATGTGAAAGATTTGAGATATAGAATGACTTTATAACTTATAGAGAATATCTGAAATTGGCTTCACTCATGTGTAAATTTCAAAACAAGCTTTGAAAACTGAAACCCTAAGAGCATCACCAATGCTTCAATTACTTCAATGGACAGTCTAACTTCTGACAACAATTACTAGCGGTCGTGGTAATTCAATTAAAATTATAGTAGAAATTCAGTGCCTGTCAAAATAGAACAAGTTTACTATCAATGAGCGTTACTTCCTGTCTAGTATTAAAACCATCATCGCAACGCGAGTTATTAATTTCATAGTTTTGACGATGCAGTTGAAGTACATAGACTATTAATTACAGTGGAGTTCGCTTATTAGCAACTCGGATTTTGCAGAGATTTGGTTGCTAATAGGGCAACGAAATTAACATTATAATCCCGTTTGGGACCCGAAAGCTGGTTGCTAATAGAGCAATATTACTAATAAGCTAACTACATTGTATATAAAAACGAAAACTTCCAAATTTATCTGGGGGGGCGAGAAAAACTTTTGGGTGGGCGACCGCCCCCCTTGCCCCCCCGTAGCTACGTGCCTGAGCTTGTTATCTATTTGATGAGTGAAATCAATCTAGAAAATGTGTAATTCGAAAAATATCCTGCGATTTAGTACGTACATTGTCAACTAACATAGTCAAATAGTTCTTTCAATTATATTATTGTATGCCTTTTCTTGTATTTCCTGTTTTCGACAATATACAATTGTATTTTTTGCGTGCAACTAATTATGTTCTATTAGGGCACTGTGGGCACAAATAGGTGCTTTAGTGGAAAATAAGCTTGTATATAATAGCTAGATAAGCGAAATAATTCGCCAGTAGAAAACGATGGTAATTAATTGAGGAAACTACATATTTTATCTGGAGGTTGTATTTCTGACGTTTTTTGCTTGATTTCTGACAAATTTGTAATTATGATATTTATTGCCGAATAATTTGACCATGTTGGTAACCCATGTAGGGTTTTCAATCCTGGGATTTACGGGTCTTACTAATGTAACTCATTTGTAATGATTATCTTTTAACATATGTTATTATAATATTCTGATCCAAAAATACAGCAGAAAACAAAAGAAATTATGGATATAATGAATTATTAATCTATTTTGATTTTTTCAAATTGTCCCTTATGAAACAGAGAACATCCAGCGAGTCATCACTAGTCTGCTACGTAATTTATTGCAGAGATAAGTACATAATGACAACGTACATTCTGCTTCTACAGAAGTTGCAGGGATTGGCAGCATCATTTATAAACCTTGTCTAAGTAGTACCCTCGTTTTCTTGTTTCCTCTGCAACAGTAATTTCATGTTTTAACATAGTTGGTGAACTTGTATTATCAAGTGAAAGAGAATTTTTTGGAATTTGCATCGATGCGTCTATAGCTAGTTACGATTTCTTTGATAGAGGTATATTTTCTGGTTCTGGATCCATAGTAACTTCTGATTATGGTGATTCTGTTATACCATCTTCACTGATTGGAAATTCCTTATCTTCTCGCCGTGTTCTTAATAATAAATTAGCACAAAATATTACTACAATTGACTTCTTTTCGAGTTTTATAGATGGGTTGTGGGGATATTGAAGTGTTACGGAAGCATCCGTGTAGCGCTCTTCAACAATTCTTTGATTAATAGATTCCAGTATTTGTTTATGAAAATGCGATTTGGTTTTGTAAATATCGTCAGGTAGAGATTTTATGGTTGCTTCAGCTGTAATTAAATTTGTATCTCGCCGGCATAGAGCTTCTACAGCCATCTTGATAGGGTTCAATGCGTCTACTATAGAAGTTATCAGCGCAAATTCATCATCTGTATATTATGTACATTGATTAAGATCTAACAATGCTTTTGTGTGGGCACCTTAATCTGTAATATTCTTTCAATCATGTTGACAGGTGAACTCCAACGAGTCTTATAATCCAATATCATATTGAGTTCATTTGGATATTTTTCTCTGACATACTTTTGCAAAGTTTCATTCTTAAGAGGCGAACGTCAAATATTTTCACAACTCTTCGTACTTTGTTCACAGTATCAAAAATATCCACATTTAATGCAAGAGCATTTATAGAGTCTGGTGGCCCTGAAATATCCAACCCGTCATCAGATAAATCATCATCACAATCACCATCTCATGTTGTCGTATTGTCTTCATCATCAGTTCCACTGTCATCGCTAAATATTTCAATATCCTCATTATGCTTCTGATAGAATGTGTTCTGTATCACAAGTTGTAGTCCATGAGCATAGCACAACTGGTGAAGACTTGCTATCGATCGCCCCAACTTTTCATCATCGAACATCCGTCTCTTGTGATGGCCACGATATCCTTCCCAAATTCACTCCAAATTCATTCAGCTTATGCACGATAACATTTGAACATGCTCCAGATGAAAATCTACCCCTTATCCGTATTAAACCAAGGTTCCAAAAGGAATCATTACCGTGGATATTTTTATTAAGATATCTTTTATTTGCACTGAAGTCCATTCATCTAAGTCAGGCTGAAATATGTACCTTTTGATTTAGGAATGTGTATAGATCTCTTTACCTCTTCGCGTAATTGCTGTCCATATTTCACTATTTGATCTCTAACACCACTAACAGATTTAGGTATTGAGTGACCAAGTGCACTAATGGATCTTCTTATATCAAGTGAAGTGGTGAAAACATTGAATGAGGGACCATCACAAGCTGTCATTCTTGCCAAAATAGCTGGTAGACTAGTATCGTTGATGTAATAATCAAGTGTTCTCACTGCGCTTATATTTGGCTGCTTAGACAGTTTCATGTTAGTTTCGTTCGTAATCTTTCGCTTTAATACTTCAATTTGATGAATTGATCTTATATGCATGTGTAACCATTTCATTGATCTGCCCTCACACTTAAGTGTTTTTTGCATAGTTTGCATTGTGCTAATTTACCACATGTAAATCGCCTAAAATGTTCCCATATATTTGTTCCAACGGAATCTTGGTAAATGACTTTAATCTCGGCCACAAAGTGAAATATGATAGTATGGTTTAATTTTGTTTTATATAATGCATATACTTCAGGTACATATGAAATTATGACACCAGTGAGTAACAGTAAGGTTGAGAAATCTTATTAGTTAAGAAAGGAGCCATTCAAGTTCATAGCGTATCAGACGTTAACTGGTAAACATTAGTCATGGCTCGTGATATTTTAATCAGAATACAGTTTCAGAACATATCCTGGGATTCCCGGGATTTAGCAAACCAATCCCGGGATTGGAAACCCTAAACTCATGTCCTTCAAACTTATTTTTCAAATAATGTATATAATGGGAATTTTTCTAGTTTCCAGTGTGAAATTCCACCCTAATCTATTGCAGTATAGCGAAGTTATGTAACAATGTATATTTTGCAAACCAACTATCTAATACAATACCTAATCACTTGGTGTAAAATGCAATATTCCATGTTGTTTGATTTATATATCAAAGATACTCTAAGTCAGTGCTACTTAACCGATGGGGAATTCCCCACTAGTGTGGAATGGAAGATCATTGGGTGGGGAATGGTGCTTCTGAGAAATATTATGTAAAAGTTTTAAATGTGGGGACATATTCACTAAAATTCTAAATAATATGTCAAGTTCTGCGAATTTAAGAATTCTAAGAATACATTTAAGTGAGATATAACCATGCAAATCCAAGTGCAATCAAATGCTTTTTCATTTGCACTAAATTTTGAATGATATCTTTGCTTATAATAAATGTTTATTTGGAGATTGACACTACGTAGAAATTCAATTAATGTGCCAGTTCTAATTTAGTGAGATTGAACTTGTTTCATACCTGATATTACATATAAATAGTAACCAACTTTCAACAATTATTCAACTCAAATGACTCTGATTTAGAATTATTTTACATTATTTGGCCTCCTCGACTTCTTAAGTCTCAATTTTCTAACTTTCTTACAGTAATTTATAGAAGTCAGTGTTTACCATGTCACTGAAGAGAAAGTATCACGAATATTATCTCAATTTTGGCTTTACATTCCAGGAGAATAATGGTTATCCACTTCAACAATGCGTATTATGTATGAAAACTCTTTCGAATTCAAGTATGAAGCCGTACCAACTGAAGCAACATCTCACCACAGTCCACCCGGAGCATTCCAAAAAATGATCGAGCTTTCTTTGAGCTAAGGAGACTGGATTAAAAAAGGTGAAATTAGATTCCAGTGGAGCATTCCATCAACAGGCATAGTCAATTGTTCACGCGTCGTATGCCATTGCACTATTGGTGGCAAAAAACAAGAAACCTCATACAATCGGGGAGACTCTCATAAAGCCCTGCATTCTTGAATGTGCTCGAATATTCCTCAACAAAGATGCCATTAGCAAGCTGGAGCAAATATCCATGTCAAACGACACAATCAAGTCAAGGATTGTTAATATGTCTAACAATATCAAACATTAGATAATTACAAAAATCAGGCATCTCCCATGTTTGCTATCCAGCTGGACGAGTCTACAGATGTGGCTAATCTTTCTCAATTGATGGTTTTTGCTCGTTATATGAATGGTCCGACGATTGAGGAGGAGTTCCTATTCTGTAAGCCCTTGGAGACGACAACAAAGGCAGAAGATGTCATGGCCGTAGTCTCAACATTCTTTGGGGATATGAATCTTACCTGGAAAAATATAGTCGGGGTGTGCTCAGATGGAGCACCAGCCATGTTGGGTAGCCGATCTGGTTTTATCTCGCTTGTTAACACAAGAATCCGAATGTGCTAGGAACCCACTGTTTCATCCATCGCCTGGCACTGGCCTCTAAAACAATGCCTAGTTCTCTATGTGCTAATTTAGCGATCGTCATTAGAATAGTCAACTATATCAAAAGCGGAGTGTCCAATACCCGATTATTTCGCCAAATTTGTGAAGGAATGGATGCTACCCATCAGTCTCTCTTGTTCCATACGCAGGTACGGTGGTTATCCAAAGGAAATATGTTGGCTCGGGTATTTGAACTTAAGGAAGAGGTGGACACCTTTCTTAAGATGAAATGCAAGATGGATCTCCTAACTGAATTTAATAAACCAGAGTTTGTCTCTCACTTGGCATACCTTGCAGATATCTTTGAAGCTCTAAATGAGCTTAATCGGAAACTTCAGGGCCGAGATACCAACATTATCAGTCATACAGACAACATTAATGCCTTCATCTCCAAAAGTAAACTCTGGAGAAGAAAGATCATGGGAGGCAATACATGTTCTTTTCATCGATTGACAGATGTACTCTGTAATGAACCTTTTTCTGCACAACTTCAAAAAGACATAATGAAGCATCTTGACTGCCTGGGAAGGGAGTTTATTAAATATTTTCCTGGGATTAACACAGAGGATCCATTAATTGCTATGGTAAGAAATCCATTCAAGTGTGTGGTCGAGACGATTCCAGAGGATATCCAAGAGGAGTTTCTAGAACTTGTCCATGATTCATTTAGCAAGGATGAGTTCCAAATTCTTAGTCTCTCTGAGTTCTGGGGCAAAATGTATTTGGCTTATCCAATCGTCAGTAAACAAGCTCTTAAAACTATTGTGCCTTTCTCATCAACTTATCTATGTGAGTCTGGATTTTCAAGCTTACTTGCTATCAAAACAAAGGCTCGAAACAAATTAGAGGTGGAAGATGACCGGAGATGTTCGATCTCCTCTACTGAACCCGATATCACCGATCTTGTGCGTAGTAAACAAATACTAAAATCACATTAAAGAATTGAATTACTTATTTACCATTACAAATTTAGTACTTCCGAAAAATGTACTGAGATGTCATGTTGATTAATTAAAAAATACATTATCTAAATTCAAATATATAAGTTACAAAACTTCTAAAACGAATGGGATTATATGGCTGTGTGCTTTTGAATATTTAAATAACATTCATGATTTGGTGGGAAATTGATTGACTCAGTCTTCCAAAGTGGGAAATGGCCCAAAAAAGGTTAAGAACCGCTGCTCTAAGTGGACAAAAGTATTTCAACACACTGAACATTTCATAAATTGTATACTCTTTCCCGCTCCTATATATTGTGTAGTTTATATTCGTAGTTGCTATCTAGTAATTTCTATAGAATAACATGTTTTTCAAGAATTTCAAAAAAATTTTCGATTTACACTTTTTGAAGGTGTTAATTATTAACAATTATTAGATAATTATTGATAATCAAAATATGTGGTAATTCAAAGCCTATTAAGGATCTATAATTTCTGACTTGATATTTGAATTCTACGTAAGGGAGCTACCCCAGATTGAAATTTCCAATCTGATTGAGCAATTTTTACCAAAGGTATAGAAGAATTTCAATTTGTCCCACTTGTGCCACTTTTTGAAAAAAGTGGCACCGGTGGCAGGAAAAAGCGCCACTACAAGGAAATCAACTAGGGTTAGGAGGAATAAGTCATAGTAATATTTTCGAATGATATGACTATGCTAACCCTTGAATTCCAAAATAATCTCTTGGTAGCGGCCACTTGTGCCACCTTGGGCAAAAGGTGGCACAAATGGCACAAATTGAAATTCTTCTATAAGTTTGGTAAAAATTGTTCAATCAGATTGGAAATTTCAGTCTGGGGTAACTCGCCTACGTAGAATTCAAATATCAAGTCAGAAATTATAGATTCCTAATAGGTTTTGAATTACCACATATTTTGATTATCAATAATTATCTAATAATTATTAATAATAAATACCTTCAAAAAGTGTAAATCGAAAATATCTTTGAAATTCTTGAAAAACATATGTTATTCTATAGAAATTACTAGATTGCAGCCACGAATATAGACTACACAATATATAGGAGCGGGAAAGAGTGTACAATTTATGAAATGTTCAGTGTGTGTTGAAATACTTTTATCCACTTAGAGTAGATCATCACTATCGTCTACTATCAGTCAAAAGAAACTAAAAATAGTGACTAAAAACAAATGTCTAGTCAACATATGCCGCTCTGACTGATAGTTGAGAGCAGAGAAAGTCGAATGCTTCTCTGTTATTCATTATTTCTCTAATGTATTTTATGAGAAATGATCAAACGAAAATTTTGAGGAATGTAAAATTTCAAAAAGGCCACTAGGTCTAGATAGCATTTGAAAAATACTTACCTTCGCGTCATTTCGCAGCCCTGGAAATTATGTTAAATTTGAGCTAGTGGATTTAGCCTTCTTTTAAAACTTAAAATCATTTGCCCACGATATATTTCTGCACTATCTGAATAATATACTTCGTCCGAATACGCAGAAAAGTAATCTCAAGTATTTGCAAAATTTCTTCAGTCTACTGAGGACCATGCTCTGATACATGAAGACATACATCTAAGTCCATATACTCAACATTGAAATTGCAAAATTTGTTTACTGTCAATAGTTTAGCATTTTATCACAATTACACTTGTGTGGTTACTACGAATGTCAAATGCTAGTTTTGGCCTCAATAAATATACATTCCATTAGAGCAAAATTGCTCAACTATCTGGTGACAAGTCTCTAAATTGGGCTGCCCAGGTTTTAGAGGGTGGGAATTAGTTGTAAAAAAATTACTCAAATCTGAGTTAATCAAAATTTCACCCTATTTTCACTTATTTGGCCACTGTGTAGTGTATGTAGGGCACGTGTTTTCCCCAAATTGGCGCTTGCTGCGCCTTCTACTTAGTTATGGATAATTCACCTCCCTCATTGCCTTATTGACTAATTAGAAATTGGCAAAATATTTCATGTGTACAATTTGATAGTTTTACACCTCTCTGCTTCTATTTTTTGCAAAAAATTTTGTCGAGGACTGAAGATCTATTCAGACTATCTAGGACCCTCTAGGTGTTTAGATATTATCTCTTTCAGCTTACTTTGTACCTTATATATATCTTATTTTAGACCATTGTTTCTTGTATATTGGTTCTGGCGAGGGAGTTCACGAATCAATTTGTTGAATTTTTTAAAGATTGGGTTGACATCCTTATCGGTTGGCTTGTGGACATTTCTCATTACACCAGTGTACAAGCATTTATTTCTGAATCTCTGAAGGTGGTTGAGAAACAGTGGATTGCTGAAACACTATTCGGACTGAATTTACTCAGTCAGTTTTGTGAGGATATAGAGGTAGGTTCTTGTTTTTACACTAGCGCGCGCTGCACAATCGCAGTATGATTGACACTCTATACCTCGGATGGCTTATATATATATGAACGGTATTAGTATAAGATAAAATTCTCATACTTGCTCCTGAAATTCGAATTCAAAATACATACCACTACCAATACTTCTAGTCGCAGAGATACACAAACAAATCATTGAAATGTATAACATGTGTCGTTCAAACGAAACAAAATGTTACATGGGAAAGGGTGGTATCACTGGGATGCGGAGTGTGTCATCCCCATTCTTATTGGATTCCACAACGCAGAAAAAATGGGAGTTGCCAAATTTTAGCCAATTTTGCCTCACCTAACGTCCCCAATATAGTTACGCGTGTAACGTCCATTTTATCTCGTCACTTGTATTAAACTCCTGTTATATTGAAGTAATTAGTGGTCTCTTGAGTTTGAATATAATTCGAAAGACTGTGCATTATACTTGTTTTCAAAACCTACATATCGTTATTAATTCGAAAGATTTAGAAACAGGGCTGCCAAGTGAATTCAGAAAAATTTACGTAGAAATCAAATATTTTACGGAGCATTTTCAAATCCCTTAATCACCCCAACAGGTCTTAATTTCCTACAAATGTCATTGCAAACAATCTTTTATTGAAAATCATTATTCAATGTAGATATATGCCGCTTTCACGTTTGTAAACAATAAGCTATAATCACTATCAGCATGCAACAAGCTATCAAAGTACTATGTTATATGGTCGCACTTACTTTGAGAGAATAACTCGTATATCTCGTACATGATTTTTACTGAAAATATTGCACGTACATGTAATTCGCTAGAAATGCGTAGAAATATGTTTTCATACGTAGATACGTGGATAGCAGTCAAATTTACTTCGTCTACGTAAATTTACGGAGACTTGGCAACTCTGTCTAGAACTCACAGTAATTTCAAAGTATTGCTCCTGTACTGTCACAATGCTTGATACACCACTGATCTATGGTCCATCCAACATGCTTTTAACTCTCTCTTGGGGTGACAATTAGCTGCTACGTTACTTTGGGTTATATCTAATTCTCATGATGATATACATTAGGTTTGCAGTGGGACTTCAGGAAAAGGATCATACTAAGAGGTAACTGTGTCTAATTTCAATCATTTACCAACAATATTGTGTGAGCATAGTCACATACTTTGTTTGGTATTAAAAAGAGGTAATAATTACGTTATGGTGGTAAAAACCTTTTCAAGATTCAAACTTTTCTGAGCCAACCCAATATTTTCCCTGTATGCTAAAAGTCAGCCCTGGGCAGTAGTGTCTAGTGGATACCCCGAAATTGTATTTTTGTGAAATTCACAATGAATTCATTGTTTTCCTGGGTTGTCCCTCCCCTTCCACGAATTTTTATCCGAATTTATGGCGCCAATACATACCCACCGCTACAACTCGTGCCAATTCAGTAGATCATACGAGGTATATACCTCAGATTATGGTTATTAAATATGAAATTGAGGATAAGGATTTAATTATCCAAATAGGCCTATTAGGGTGGCGTATATAACATTTCTGATCATGTTCTTTTTTTGAATTTCCTACTGGTGGTGCTACTAGTACTCGCTCAAGATTCAAACCATTTGGTCGACTATCTGTCTGCCAAGAATTTGAATTTTCATATCGGAATTATATGATACATGAAATCTTAATCAATATCTCGTGAATTATTCATGAAATATAATTTTCAGTGGGATATTCGAGTTCACGTACAAGGTTATACAAATTGTCCATCCGGTTTTTGAAGAAATATTCTTGTCTCCACAGAAACTTTGGAGGTAATATTCGTTTCCGCTTGTGTTAATGTCAATTGAAATTGATTCTCTTTTGCATTTCATTATATCTTGTTCTATAAACTTCAATGATGTCCAAGAAGATATATAGGCTGGATGTGGGAGATGCATTATGTTCACTTTCATAGATTAAGGAGAAATATAGATCCCTAGGCTAAATGGTTAGTCGGAACAGTGATATTTTTATATGACCTTTCCACGAAATATATATCTGCAATCCGGACACATAATAACATTTTCGAAAACCCAACATGTCCTCCCGTGTAACCTTTCAAGCTTAATCTGAACTAGCTCACTTCGCTAGCTATAACGCTGTACGACAGCTTGATGCTTCAGATTTGGCTTAAGTATTTTCCAGCTATCTTTAATAGCGCTTATCGTCTCTTTGAGATGGAATTTACTCGACATCTCGTGCCTTGGGTATAAAACAGGGAATGGATTTTTTTATTTTCCTTGTTCCATCCAAATTACATTTAATGGGCTTACTTGGTAACACTTGGTGTCTTACTTGTCTTGTGGTTATTATTTTCGGCACTTTGTGCCAGGTGTATTAGAAATTTTAGAATTTCTCAAAAGTCATGATGATGTAATATTTCATGATGGGTTTGCAATTGTCTCAAATGATGAATTCACGATATTTGGCATATTTTTGGACCTGTGACTAAAATTTCAACCATCTATCATATATATTGGCTGAGCTGTGCCTAATAATGTGATTTTTCGAAAATCCAAAGAGTTGACAATGGTGTCAGAATTTCTTCATTGGTGTTAACTTTTGTCCAAGCCTCGAACTTGTCCGAACCAGACCGGAACTACACCTGTATTCCAAAAATCAACATGCGGGTCTTCCGGTTTCTTTAATCAATTCGTAACATACAAACATTTATATTCACACACCTATCAATTGCGTTTAAATGATATAAATATTTTAGTTATTTTTCAAGAATTATGTGCCAACATTCCATGCAAGCTTTCATTTCCCATAGAAACTATTGAAATTCTTGACAGGCAGCAGAGTGTCGCATGGATCATTCGAATTTGAGGACTTATAGCAACAGCACTGTCAAGTTTTTCATAACCGAGAATGAACAGTAACACTTTATGTTGTTCCCCCCCATACCTATATATACACTTACACATATATTGATAATATTTGGGTGTTCGGATTATATATATCTACCCATACTTGATTTGAAACAGAATTCCTCGTAATTTATGTAATTTATATTTTTATGTATGCCAAGTTATACACTAAGGCACACTATACTATACATTAGTGTAAATATTGGACTTTGCTTGTGATTGTTGATTGAATAAGTTGAACATTCTTTTCAATTCACACCAAGTTTGCATTTTATCGAATTGAAGTATAGATATTGATAGATAATAAATAATCAACCAATTATGCTGAAGTTATCCAACATAAATTTTGTACAATTATCCATTCTTTGATGCAGAGTATTTAATATGACATCTTTCTTTTATGTCAATAAATGAAATTTGCTAAACTTCTGTCTTTATATGATGTGTCAATTTAATTGATTAACTATTGAGATAAGTATATTTTGTACCCCGCCATCTCATATAATGTATATCCACAACATCTTCTTTCAACACGACTTCAAAGACTAGATTTCCTCCCAAAATTCATTTTAAAGTGAATAGATACTTTGATTCGAAATATTTTATTTTTGTAATGCATAGGTTTGCCCATTTCTGAGTTACAGTGACACCAGGGATTATATCTTTTCCTGAATATACAATAATATTCCATAATCGTGAAATTTATTGCCAATATAATAGAATAGAGCCGTTTATATACTATATACCAGCTTCATATACCCTGATAATACAGTTTAATATGAGTATTCTTACCAATGTGAAGTAATCCGGATTTTACCACAAGTGTGAAGTAAGCTAATTTTTCGACTAGCAGTACTTCAACCATAATTTGACTAACTAACCATGGTCAGAATGTATGAATTATTTTTCCATTTCAAAGAAATATATTTTCCTTGAGCCGGATTATTATGCCATGTAGTTTCTTACAAATTATGCCCTAAGTAGGATCGATAACTCCAGGACAACAGAAAGTGAACTCACAACCTCTTTGCATGAATTCAAAGTGGATTCAATTGGGAAATGTGATAGCTGAATCTCTCATGGAACTAAAGAAGGATCATAAGTGCTATATGCGCCATACTCACCAGAAAACGTGTCAAGAGACATCTAACTTGTATCAATTGATTATTGTCAATTGAAATTTCTTTGTATATTCTATAATTAATAGAGATTTCTAATTTGTCACCCGAGATCAAACAGTTGATATTCTATTAATCTGTATACGTATTATAGTAAGAATGGATTAGGAAGTTTCATTAAATTTGTGTGCTTAGTACAAATCTAATTGTGACTGTACTCAAATATAAGACTCGTTTTCAAACTTAAAAATCTTAAAAGGTTTTGAGTATTTTAATATACTATTTTATAAACATAAACGTGCATACAGCAGGAATACATGTCCATCAATTCAGGAAAACTACTTTGTTTCAGTATTCACTTATATTTCGTTGCACTGTATCTGAGGTTCTAAAGGTTTACTCGATTTTGTGGACGCTTTTGACTCTTGACTCTAAAATGTTTCGACGCCTGGCCTATGGCACTATCACTGAAAATTGGTAACCCAAATTTGGTCCATTGTTTCAAGGGGCCTATATTAAAAAGTACATTGCGCATGGGCAGTGAGTATAGTCATGGCCTACTTCAGGCTTGGACCGGGTCACGAATAAACCGGGTCACTATTTTCAATAAATTTCCGGGTCTGAACCGGGTCACTGATTTTGACTTGACCCGGTTTATATCTTTATGGATAATTAAATTGTAACGGTTTGTAATTCATAAAGATTCAGCCAATATTAGTTACACGTTTCATTTTCATGAATCATTAGTATTTTTACTAAACTTGTTTGGTATCATTACTACTGTATACTTATATATATACAGTAAACATTGGATTTAACGACACTCGTTTGGACAGGCAAAAAACGTCGTTATATCCGATTTGTCGCTAAATCCGAGGAAGCTTTAAATATGCATTATATACCTGATGACACCCAAATTTATTCATGTTATACGATGTAGTATATTATGTTTTTGTATTCTCGTCATGTTGTATTATCTGCATCAACCTCCTTCAAAATTTCGTATTTTTTAGCAAAAGAAAAGTGCTTCCTTTTGTCAACTCCGCTCGAATCCATGAAGATAAAATTTTAGCATTACATTGGAGGTACAATAGCTTTAAATATGCATTTTCGTAAGAAGCCAGTTGTTGTTGATTCAATACAGGGGAGATTTTAATTGCTATATAATTAAAGCAATCATTATGCCTTAATAATTCACTAATTAGTACACTTTTCTGAAGTCCACGGCACAGACAGCCCAAAAGTCGTAATATCCGATGGGGTTTGCATAGAGCAGGCATTGAAAATATGTCGCTAAATTCAATGTGTCGTTATCTGACAGGGCGTTATACCCGAGGTATGGTGTGTGCAGAATAATGCTGCGAGATTCTGGGCAAGCAGAATGAGTCGTTATAAGCGATTTGTCGTTAAAGCCGATGTCGTTAAATCCAATGTTTACTGTATATTCTCTTATGTACGTATATAGATATGTAATATAGAAAATTAATGTTTTGAAAACCGGGTCACCGGGTCAGAAATTTCAACCTGGTCTACCGGGTCAGGATATCATGACCCGGTCCAAGCCTGGCCTACTTAATATGGCCAAAGCATAGTAATAGCAATACGTATATCATTACAACCTGTGGCGATAACTTATTCTATTGAATAAATTTGTTTGAATTGGAACTAGTAATTGTAGGCACAATGTCTATTTATTTGGTTAAACTTCACTTTATAGTGCCTCCAATTAATAGTGCAACTTTGAACAAATGTAATCAATAGGCTAAGCTGTCGGCACTGGTTGTAATTTTATATTTTTTGTGACCAATGTGTCCATCCTAACCTAGTCTACACTTCATCAATTGGAAATATTACTTCAGCTGTTATCGTTATTTAGTTATTTGCGTTTGAAAATTTCCGTATTTATGGCGCACGGGAATTGTATGCTAAATTCATGTCTGAAATACGGCTAGTAGTTAGAATTATTATTATATTCGTGTATTACAAATCTATTTGAGACTTGATTTTAACAAGCCAGTTTTCAGTCCTGAATATATCAAAGAGTTTTAATGATTTTACATAATATTTTGAATACATAAACATGCATACAGCAGGAATCTATGCCCATGATTACTGGAAAATATTCTGTTTAAGTGTACTAAATTCATATGAGAACTACTGCTAGTTAGATGCGCCAATTTCTATTAGAATAATCAGAAGTTGCATATAATATACATTCATTTTCAAAACGTCCTTAGCTTTTTTTCGAATGGTCCAACAATAACTTTATCCTGACGATGGTAAGTTAGTCAAATCAACAAAGAAGAAGCAGCTAATTCAAATTGAGAAAACGTATTCACTTCAATCGTTTATTTGACCGACTTTCGTAATAGCTTTAGAAGGAAACTTGTTATTATTCGGAAGTATAGCATTGGTGGATTGCGAAAATGTCATCAGAATTGTAAAATATCTGATGATTAACATTAAGGTTTAAATTTTTCTAAACTTTTCAACTACAATGTGTTATTTGACTCGCTTCTCATTATTTTTTTGATCTGGGTTTTCTTCTACATGCTATTGAGCGTTGGTGATTATGTTTTAAAGTTTGTTTTACAAATATTCATTACTTTTGAATTATTTTAATTTACAAAGTCAACGAAGAAGTTAGACTAGGGTCACTTCAGTCACTTAATTATATCATTAATACTTAGTAGATTTAAACTAAATTAGTGTCATTGGAAAGAGACTAGTTGAACGTTTTAAGCAGTATGTTTTTGATTTTAATAACCTTACCTTTAGTTACGTTTATGATTAAAATTTTAGTGTCACGACTCCCTTGAATTCACCCACCTAAAAGTCAGAATTCAATTCTGAAATTATATATGCATACTGGTGTGATATGGACGTTTATTAAAACTAAATTTCATTGAAAATGTTAATAACTACCGGAGCGAGAGGAATTCAAATTTTATGGCTGGAGTAAGGGTAGTAGGGGATGAATCATATTCTACATACACTAGGGTCAGTTCAAACTCATGTTTCTTACCTAAATCTGACTGAATTTCAATTATTTTTATGCTAATCGATAGTTGAGATATAGACGTTTATAACAATGTTGATATTTTCCTGAAAAACTAATCATCAGCAACAGCCTGCAAAGATCGATAAATTCTCAGGATTTTTGTGAATTACGAATTCTAACACGGAGATCAATTCATGAAGATTTCTCTTCAGAACCCCTTTAAAATTTATAGATACTTTCCTTCGTATCTTAAAATTCAATTCCTTAAAAGGAACTGTGGGCTCTATTCCTTTGGTGAAATATTTTGTGGTAATATATTTGAAAGGTTCACTTTCATTTTGAGTCGATGTTAAAAATCATTCTTGCCATACAAGTATATACTTACTGAATTTGTTACTACTAATATTTGCGTCAATCTTATCGTATTTTTCTTCGGAACGAACATATCAAATTTTATCCCAGCACCTAAATATGCTTGTTGTCCTATGTTGATAAATATACACGTTGAAGTAAGACTTTAGTTGAGTATTAAATATCAGTTTCATCATTTTGGTGACCTATTTACGCTTCAATTCGGACGAGACGATATGTTTCTTATTGTGTGGCCATTATCCGCCTCTGATTTAACCATGTATCACAATTTGTAGGAGTCAATTTTATTAATTGTATTGATAAAGAAAATTCTAAAGAATATTATTTCTTCAATACATCTGAAGCTTTGCTCAAGAGGGCCCTCAGACTGATTAGCGGGGCGGCCCACACAAAGTAACTTTACTGACTAGAGCAGAGTGTAAATTCCTTAATTGTAGAGCATATGTATTTTATATTGAGGCCAAGAATTGTTTAAATAATCGTGTAGTGTTCGAGTTTATTCTGAAGGATCTCTTTCAACTCCTTATACAGATGGTACGAGTGCTTATAGTAGCAATTTATCTTGTAGCGAGCGCAGAAATATGGGAAGATTGCTAGATAATCATTCTGTGAGCAAAATATTTAAAAGGCAATTCAATGATACTGACAGAAAGGAGGATTTTGTTATGGCAATTTAACATATTAAAAATCAGAGGAATGTTTAAGCAAAGGAAAACTGTTGTGGAGTTGTCGCAAATAATGAAAACCTAATGTACTACTGTTTTACATCTGTGCACCGCTCATGTAATGCACAGGATTAGTTACAATATGGACAATAAGTTAAATTAGATAAGAGTAAAGAGAATAGTTCTACATGTTTTATTGGATCTTAAATTGTAAAAAGATTTCATAAAAGTGACCATCCTTTGAATTATTATGAATATTATTATTTGTAAAAATGATCCAATGATTATGAAAACAAATTTGCCGACCTCGAGGTGTGTGTTAAGTGTAAGATAGGAATTAGTAATAAAATATCCGAGGAATAGATGATGAAGCAAATGTAAAATTAAATGCTGTAACTTAGGAACAAAGTCTCCCTTTAGTTAACATTTCGAAAATTCATGAGAGTACAAAATCCAATATCAAGGTTATTGAGATTAGCTTTATATTGGAGTTTGTACTTCTCAAGTAAAAGAAATAGTCTACAGGGCGCCTCATAAGTTCTGCAACAAAATTTAAAGTAATTTTTGTCATGTAAACCATATAACCAGACTAATATTTGTTAAGAAAATGCTATTATGTCTAACTATCATATACGAAAATATTTTGGATATCTTCTGCATTGAGGAGAAGTTGAGCTCTCAAAATTATCGTGTTTATTCCTTAACACGTGAGACAACCAGAAAACTTAAGAAGTGTCCATAAATTACAACACCTCAAAAGTATTATGGTTTGTGCGGGAATTTCAGTTTTAGGGAAAGTTTCGTTAGTCTTTATACCAAAAGGTACAAGAATTAATGCTCAGGTATACAAAGATCTTATACTGGAGAAACTTGTCTTAGCAATTGGTTTGACCTTCATGAAAAACAAGGCATGGTAATTTCAACAGGAAGTTGCGCCTGCTCATACCGCTAAAATATCTCAAGATTGGTTGTCAAGTAAGATCCCAGGATTTTTGAACCGTGACAAATGCACCCCCCTTCAAGTCCTGCCCTAAACCCTAGTGATAATTATTCATAGGGAAGACTAGAGACACTAGTAAACAATAGATCCCACAACAGTATTTCAGCACTAAAACGAGCGTTAAAGAAAGCTTGGTATGAATTAGATCAGGATAAGGTCACTCTGGCCAGCAAATTATTTCCGTCCGGACATAAAGATTATCTGAAGGCCGGAGGGAATAGATTCGAAAGCAAGTAGAGTCTCATCCGAAATACAATTGAATCACTGTTGACAATTTTGAGTCGATCCAGCAGTCTACGGCATCTTTGAATTCTTTTTTTTAAAATTACCTGGCCATTAAGAGGCTCTACTCTACTTTGTTTGAAACATTTCATACCTAAGTCTTTCTTGATTATTCGTCGTGCAGATTCCTTATCTATTCCGACCATTGCGGCGGCTATTCGGTGGGACATCGTGAGCTGAAGAGTTAATATTAGACTACCCTTTTTCGTGTTATTTGGAGTCATAATTATTCTTGACCGGCCTGATCGTTGCTTATCTACGATATCGCCTGCCTCAATTTATCGTTTTATCGTACGGGATATCAACGATGGTGAAAATTTCGGTGATCCAAGGGCTTTTAGAATTTGATTCTGCTTCTTACCATTTAGGAATATATGAATAATAGCAGACTTCTTCTGTTGTAGTTCAGATATACCAGGCATAACAATAGACTAGAATTGAACTATCACAGTTACTGAATAAATTATATGACCTTGTTCATAGTATGGATTTAACAGCAGTTGAATTATGGTTTGATATGTTAAATTGATGCAAAAAATTTGTTGCAGAACTTTGGAGGCACTCTGTATGCTACTATCCTGGGTTAATTAATTTTCTATTGACATATGATATGCCAATTTTTCCATTGTAGAGTGGAATAATTTTTATGTACAATCAATTCACAGTTTATCCTTTAACAGACAGCAACGCTAGTGTTAAAATTGGTTTAGAATAATGGTTTGGGATATGAGGAGGATGTTTTCATACTTCTACATTGGAATCATTCATTGCAGAATTTATCTGATATTTGTATATTCCTTTCGTGATTAATGATAAAATAGTTCTGAATACTATCTCTAAATTTATCTCTTTGAATAAATTCGTATGCTCTAATATTCATCATCTGTGATATTACACAACAAGTAATGCATAGCAACTCTTTTTGCAGGTAGGTTAACTACAAAGTTAAGTAATTGTTGAAACAAGTTGCAATGGGAACTATAGCAAGTATGAGGATATTACTTCCTATACGTACTAATGATCTAAGCAAGTGTTGTATAGTCGTACGAGCAGTACCGGATTTAGGAGTGTTCGGCGTCTGTGGCCGAACTGGGTCCTCACATTTTGGGGGCCCCACGACTCAATGTCATTAATTTATACACACTGTAATTCTACTTTAATCATAATAAATCTTATTGTAATTAAAGTAGAATAATAAAGTAGAATTACTGGAATATAATATTCGCATGATTACAATAATCGCAAGCGTTCTAAATTGAGGAATTAGGACAGGTGGGCGCACCGTGACGGCTTTCAATTAGCTTCAGGGGGCCCAGGGAATTGTCTTCGAACAGGCGCCCCCCACATACCTAAATCCGGCACTGCCTACAAGTTTGCTTTATGCAATAGATATAATCTTAAAACACAATAATTTTAGTGAGGCGACCCCAAGGAAAAATGAGAATAGATATATAAATCATAGAAAAAGAACTAGCCATCCTCAGTGTTTTCTAAGAAAATTGAATTTATGATACGAAAGAAGATATCTATAAATTTTAAAGGGGTTCTGAAGAGAAATCTTCATGAATTGATCTCTGTGTTAGAATTCGTAATTCACAAAAATCCTGAGAATTTATCGATCTTTGTAGGCTGTTGCTGGTGATTGGTTTTTCAGGAAAATATCAACATTGTTATAAACGTCTATATCTCAACTATCGATTAACATAAAAATAATTGAAATTCAGTCAGATTTAGGTAAGAAACATGAGTTTGAACTGACCCTAGTGTATGTAGAATATGATTCATCCCCTACTACCCTTACTCCAGCCATAAAATTTGAATTCCTCTCGCTCCGGTAGTTATTAACATTTTCAATGAAATTTAGTTTTAATAAACGTCCATATCACACCAGTATGCATATATAATTTCAGAATTGAATTCTGACTTTTAGGTGGGTGAATTCAAGGGAGTCGTGACACTAAAATTTTAACCATAAACGTAACTAAAGGTAAGGTTATTAAAATCAAAACATATTGCTTAAAACGTTCAACTAGTTTCTTTCCAATGACACTAATTTGGTTTAAATCTACTAAGTATTAATGATATAATTAAGTGACTGAAGTGACCCGAGTCTAACTTCTTAGTTGAATTTTTTGAGTATAATCATTCAAGGAATAATGGATATTTTTAAAGAAATTTTGGACACATGATCTACCAACCCTCAATAGTATGTAAAAGAAGATGTTTCAAAGTAATTTTGAGAAGCCGGCCAAATAACACATTACCGTTGACACATATGGAACATTTTTCAAAACTTCAATGCTATATTATCATACCTATTAGATTTCTGATGACATTTTCGCAATCCACCAATGCTATACTTTCGAATAATAACAAGTTTTTATCTCTGGCTATACGGAACTCGTTAAAATAAACATTTGAAGTGCACACGTGTTTTATTGAAATTGCTGCAAACATCTTCTTTGTATCAAATCCATGGTTGAAGTACTGCTGTTCGAATATTCAGCTAACTTCACACTCGTGAATATACTAATATATCGCGATTTTGAGATTGGGCACCCTAAACTTTAGATATATTATTTCAAAGGTATTATCAGGGCATAGAAGTCATGTATAGAGTGTATAGTCGTCATACTGATTTCACAATGTCTTTCTCCATTCTCGATTCATAATTGTATATTCATAAAAATATTTTTCCCTGGTCTGCATTGTAACTCAAGAGGTATCCACCTTTGGATTACATTTTTTAATATTCTATATGAAACTATATAGATCATTTCACCTCTTCTCTTAGATATGAAAAGTACAATGTGATATGTTCTACAAGGCATCAAAATTGACATATTTTAGCAAGTATGCTTGCTAGATGATTAGCAGCTGAGCCACCTATATTTTGCGTTTTTTCTTTCATTGGGGCGTGCTAAAATTATATTCTATTGCTTTTACCAATGCTCACTCACTATCACTAGATATAATTAATTTATTGCTATTTATATCTCTCAGCTTTGAAGCCAGACATGAGGAAAATGGGTGGAAATCGTAGAATGTTGATTTTGCTTGTAAATAAATTGCCCCTTGCAATATTGGTACTTCTGTTTTACTATTTGTACTACAAGATTCTTATGCGCACTCACATTCCAGAAAATGTTACCCAAGTTGTACGCTTTATCAAATCCTAAAGGTGTCATCCTGTAACAATAAAATCTCTCGATATCTAATAGGTGATAGTTTTTGATGGTATTACGCCATAATTTGGTTCCAAATTCACTACTTTTATCATTGGTTCATTAATCGCTAGTTGGTTAATATATTGAAATTTGTCGCCTTAATTTGATACATTTTTAGGTCCTGATTCCTTTCATTATTACTATAATTTCTTTCCCGAATTTGTTTCAGTTTGTTGATGGAATTGCCATTATTGCTGGTAACCTATGTGGTGTAGACTTTTCTTAGAGTGTTATTTACCTAATTTTCCGATATTATCCATGATAGCGGAGAGGGCTTTCGTTAATATATCGAATTGTTTTTGTTGTGAGTCAATGTGATCTATATCCAGGAACTCTCCTTTACATTCTACAACAGCATATTGTGTATTAGAGATCAAGCCTTGTGGTGCAGCTAGAATTCGTGTTATTCTTCTTTCGTAGTCATTGTAAGCTCTCTACTTAAGATAGTATCGTTGAAAAATCAATATTTCGTTTGGATCTGTTTGAGGTTCTAATTCTTGACCTTTATAAGTATAGTCTAGTACTTTGGCCTTATTGAACGGTATTAACGAAACTTATTTTCCGTTCACTCGGTATAGGAAGTTTGTGTACCTCACCATTACGATCCCATGCACCACACTCATCGTAATATTCAGAAGCTTTCCCATTAATTACTCTCTCTATACTTTTCTTCTCATCCAGTGTATACTAAACATTATTATTTAGTCCATTAGGAATGAACTCGAATAAGTCATTTAGAGATTTCAATGATCAAATTATTTCGGTGATTTCTAAATACTTTGATTTGAAAAGAGTTCCAAAACAATATGCAGATGAAGTACATTTGTCTTTTGTTATTAGAGATTCTTCAGTATCTGACAGGACCCCATCGTCATAATCTCTTGGAACAAGACATTCCTCAGAATCAATTCGCGGAATAGAAACCATGAGTGATTTTTATTCTATACCGTTAACCGCCCAACGAATTTCTTTCTCTTCAGGATGGTTATTGAAGGGTTCTGGGTGCGCTTAAAAAGTGGTACGTTATGATAGGGTGTATATGATTCTATATATTAAAGCAAAGATTAGACCACATAACGCAAGTAACAAGGCTACACTATCTAGTGATTATATTGCTATTGTCTTTGACCGAAAGATGAAACGTTGTATTATATTATCATTAATTGAATTCTCTCTCTGTGATTGGATACTCTGGATAATTTTGACAATTCTATTGTGAATATTTTGTAACCTTAAAGTTTTATTCCCTTTTATAGACTTGTAAGCAATGGTTGACACCATTTTCCAAGGGAATTGTCTTTAGAAGTGAGTACATTCCAAATCAATAATACATTTATTCTGGGAAAGTGTAGTACTATTTCGACACGTATTTTACCAACTATATATTAGTATTCACTTGGACTGACTTAACATATACCTTGCTCTAATCCATCAATCTGTACATGGCCTCAGTTTATTGGATGCCATTTGCATACTTCCTTTTTTGAACTGTGTTTACTATCAGTTAATCACATTCCTTGCTTTCTAGGTTTATCACTTGGAGCTGGTTAAATGTATCGATACACAACAGTCAACTGACATATTAGAGACACGAATTATAGCAAGATTATTTGCCTTTTCCACCATTTATTCTTGTATCTCGACTAATGAGGATATTGACCCCCTCCGTTCAACCAAAGCTATCTCTTGCATATTACTCCGTCTCTTGACAGTCTCTTTCCATTTTTTATCTTTTCTTACGGTTTTGCCTACTCTAAATTCAACTTATGCTTGTATTTTCTTATCAGCTACTTGTTTATCGCATGTCATAATTGAGAGATTGACAACCTTCATCTTGCTTCAGTTTTCTTTCATCGACAGTTGTGAGGAGGCTATAATTTCAGCTTTCAAACTTTTATGTGTAATTTTTGGATTGGCATCTCAGTTTTCTTCTGAATTAATATGTAAACTCTGTGAATTCATCTCAAAAGATTCTCTTCTTCGTTCTATTAGATCAAGATCGAAATCAAGTATAACTGAACCGCTAATCGAGTTTTACCTAACAATATTTAAGGGAAATTCCAATTCCCTCATTCAAACATCAATGCTCTCACTTTTGGAGGAATTACAGGAAAATATGTCTTTTGTATCTGGTTTTTCTTATAAGAATTCTATCTCATCACCTTCTCCAAAACATTTGTTCTCATTTAATACCCATGAATCAAATGAATTGACCACCTATTATGGGTCATGTGAAATATCAGACTCTGATTCCTATGATTCGGGCAAAAAATCTTGTATTAATTCTTCCTTGTCTAGTGATGAATATATACTTAAAGAAAAAGTCAATTCTGCTTGTTTTTGTTGTTATGTATTGTCTATTTTTGCAACTCAATCTGAACTCGTTTTTGTTCACAGATTCCAGCGAATTTATCTTTGCCTCTTTGAAATTCTGAATAATGTTACTTTTTCATTCGCATATAATTTTCCTTCTCTTCATTATTCTGCTTTTCACACTCTCTTTACTATTTCTCAACTGTTTGAACACTTTGTTCCCACTTCACCACCTCTCAACTTCAATGAAAAATTAAACTCTATTCCGGGGAATAGTTCCGAGAATATTTCCCCGTTCCCCAAACCATATTCTTCTTTATGTGATATCATGGGTGTTTTTCAACACGTACTTAAGAATTATTCTCATAATGGTGAAATTAATCAATTACTGGTGAGTTGGTTTTTTGCAATTTTGGATCATAATTCTGCTCCTACCACATTAGCATCCCGGGAATGTAAAGATTCTTTGAATAAAGCTACTCTGTTTCTACTCACGCTAACATATAGTAGAGAACAAGGTATTCGTTTAGATATATCGAAGATTTTCAGAAAACTTATTCAAGAAAACCTTTTGACAGAGTGAGTTTTTAACATATATTTGTTCTCCACAGGAGATTCTTGAAATTTTTATGATACATATATGCGTTTGCGAGTTGTGAGATGTAGCATATTTCGCACGCCATCTTTATGTGGGAAAACTCTATCTCACGAAAGTTTTATAGGCTTAATTCAGAATATTTCACTTTTTTTCACTTAAATTTTGTCTTTTTTTCTAATGTAAGGACATCCTTTGAAAAACGTAGCTAATTGAAGACTTAGTCACATCTATTAACAATTGACTCAAATCCTTTTGTATACCCTCTGCCAAATTAATTTTATATTGAGGATGGTATGAAATTCTTGAGGTGCCAGCACCCTAATTGTGTATGT
The DNA here is from genome assembly GCA_024704765.1 of Oopsacas minuta. NCBI lineage: Eukaryota > Metazoa > Porifera > Hexactinellida > Lyssacinosida > Leucopsacidae > Oopsacas > Oopsacas minuta. The sequence goes on along the minus strand of JAKMXF010000315.1, from coordinate 95,938 downwards.
TTTCACCTTATAAGTATTACCAGCATACTCACACACATACACGCTATCTAAGAATTGTTGTATCCAAGAATAGATACCACTTTTCTAGTACAAAATTTAACTGAGTTTGCGACCGCACTCCCCAGGTACCCAACTTGGCGTCCATGTATCCAAGTATACATATTGATTTAACAATTTGAGAAGTATGTGTAATCATTGAAATTAGTAATAGCCCATTTTCAGGAGGACTTTGTGTATTATTTGAAGCATTTTCCCATGTTTTAATATGATTTAATTCTCTATTATAGTACATATTTAAAGTCACAAGTACGTTTCCTAAAATGTATTTAAGTTTGATCCGAAATATGACCTATTCTTCTGTTGCTATCCAAGTATATTTAAGCAGATTGGAACCATAACTGACAAGCTTTGATTATAGTACTCTACATAAATGTGTAAGCGCTACGAAATCCTAGACAAGTATATAATATTACACGTTATACATTTTTTTACAACTTTGCTATTCATGAATAATAGTTGTAATGCCAGCTCGAACGTTTTGAACTATTTACCAATTGGTGGCTTATATGACCCTATAACTTGTATCAAATGAAAAGTCCTATCATGTACATAGTAGATCTTTTGTGATATGACAGAATCTGTTCAAATCTGTGGCGTATCCAGCTCTTTCATCCTGGGGATGGGGCGGAGAGTCCTAATTTTGTATCATATTGTAAGAAAGTTTATGGTTAGTATGTGTCTTTATAAATATGATGATCAATCATTGAATCATAGTCAATGATTATTGATTAGTGTTTTCTTAAACAAATGCTTACATTCTCAAAAGGACCTATTATAATGACAATTAAACAGTATAGATGCATCACTTGATTTACGTAAACGGACATCATCTCATTTCTCAGATACTATATATTTATTATAATTCCAAATGTCTCTTATTCACTAAAGTATATCAATATTTTCATTTATCTTCTATTCTACTGAATGACCAAACGTCTAGGAAAAATTATTGACTTTTTTCTCCCTAAAGTAGCAAGGATTGAGAATAGTTTGTCACCAGTAAACGAATCTGATAATGAGACATTATCTATCTTGATTGAAGTAGACAATCTTTCTGAATCTGAAAAATCGGAACAAGTCACCTTCGATTCTGTTCTAACAGATTCAACAACAGCGAATTCTAAATTTGACATAGGTCTCTATGTTACTGGAAATATCCCAATTGAAAAAGAATTTCTTTTGGAAATTCTATTAACTGTTGGATACCCTCAGAGAATTACAAATTTCCCCCAATTACCCAAGGAGGGAGTAATAGGTGCTTTAATATCAAATGGCTGAGTAGCTACAAATTGCTTGCGTATTCTGAAATTTTCTCCGGTGCATTTTGTAAAAATTGCGTTTTATTCCTCGAACGAAACGATAAACGAGTAGGTAAGGGAGGTTCACAAAAGGTTGGTTCCTTAGTAACTACCGCATTCGCCAACTACCCATGTGCCATTGAAATTTCATTAAACACAGTGAGTTAACCTGTCATAGAGACTGTTGTGTCGATTGTGAAACTTTCAAACGGATGGCAGAAACCCCAGGATCGGATATTCAATACCAGCTTAACCAACAAAGAATCGAACAAAAAACGATTAAACCGCCAGCGATTAATGCCTATGATTGAGACCATCGTCTTTTTGGGTAAACGGGAGTTATCATATCGCGGACACAGGGGTAAATCAAGGCAATTAGATATCGAAGTTCCGAAAGAAAACGATGGTAGCTTTTGTGCTGCACTAAGATTACGCCCAAGGGCAGGAAACATTGTATTGAAACACCACCTCGACTCGAGTGCATCAAATTCTGAATATTTGAGCCCAACGATCCAGAACGAGATCCTCAATATTTGTACAACATTGATCCCTCAAAGTATCGTTTCAGAAGTCCAGAAAGTCCAGAAATTTTAGTGGATAAATTTGCTGATGTTTCAGCTCATGAGCAGCTCTCAATTTCAGTTCCGTACGTTATCGAAATGATCGTTCAATGTTATTAAAGGGAATGCTTCTTGGCTTTATTACTGGAACAGATCTCACAGGAAAAAGAATAACAAATTCAATAATTTGGTAGGACTAAGTTAGGATGGTGCTAGCTCTATGTCTGGAAAATATCCAGGAGTACAGGAATGCATTCGCGAAAATATCCAATGGTTCAGTATACACACTGCTCATCACACAGCTTAAATTTAGCAATTGGAAAAGAAATAATGTTGTTCTTGGAAACGTATTTTCTAATCACTCTTCTATTATATTGTTCTTTCATGGGTATCCTTTGCGAGAAGAGAAACTACGCCAAGCCATCCAAACTGTATCCCCAGAATCTAAGCGTCAGCGACTGAAAACCATTTGTGCAACAAGATGGGTTGAATGACATCATGCAATGCTTGTGTTTATGGGATTAATAGAGAGTTGTTGCATGTTTGGAAGAACTAATTCTTACACCAAGAGAGACAGATTCGAAAGTTAATCAACTTGTTCATGTCTACACATCATTTGATTTTATCTACTCCTGTACTGCTATCGAAAATCCCAGCTTTCTTTTTCTCACGGTTTCGAGACAATTACAATCACCAACAAGGGATTTAACTGTGATTTGTTCACTTATTGAAAATGTGGTTTCCATTGTAGAAAAGGCAATGAATCAAAATAATGCGATTACTAGAGTTTACACTAAAGCTAAGTCAATTTCTGAAACCTTTTGGTTGTCAGTGATTCTGCCAAGAGCTCATGCAAGGAATATCCCCGAATTCGTTGGAAAAGAGGAGTTATTTGATCGAAAGCATGTTTTTATTTGATATTACCAGTGGCTGATTGAACAGATGAATTTGAGGTTCTTGAATCACGAGCAAAATGTTACTACACTTCCGAAACTTCTTCCAAGTTAAGGTGGGAAAATGCCTTTGGGTGAATTGCAAATAGTAATAGAGTCTATGCACTCATTAATGCCATTTAGTTTTCTGAAATCGAGGCACCGATAAAAATATGGGAAAAAATTTGGATTGAGAAGAAAAGAAAGGGTGAACCAATTCCTGAAAATGGTTATTGACTCATTGTCATTAGTACGAGGGGCATTCGAAAAGTTTTGCAGTTTGATATGAAACCATTAATCTGTCGGATATTTTTCGCATCCATCTTTCCAGACATATTTTATTAGTCTACTTTGAAACTTTCATTCATTTATCTCTTCTACTTTCATAAATTAGATAATTATAGTATACATGGCTTCTAAAATATCTCAATCTAAATCATATCTTACAAAACGTGATTTTCGAGCAATGATTATAAACTTATTCAACTACAGAAGACAAGAGTAGAAATCTATGAATCTTTCCAGGAACATTTCCCGAATCTAGTTCCTTCTCTAAGTACAGTTGAACGATGGTATAGGGAATTTATTGACGGAAGCTTTGTTCTTGAAGATGCCCCTCGTTCAGGAAAACCGAATATTTCATATAATGAAGAAAATGTTAACGAAATGCTAGATCTAATTACTAAAGATCCTCATATTGCGTACGCTCAGTTAGAGTATGAAACTGAGTATCATTAGGGACAATTAATATCATTTTGCACAAAGAGCTTTGTGTCAGGAAGTTGTGTGCCCGATGGATCCCCATTATTTGAACTTACAGCAATAATATCCTGCATAGACATTGGCAAAATTATGCCCAAAAAGTTTGCTAATGGAAGTTCAAGAGCTGTTTCTGAGATCCTTACTAGTAATCAGACATGGATATACCATTATGATCCAGAAACAAAGAGAATGTCAAAGGAGTGAGTTGAAGAGGATGCCCCACCTCCAACCAAAGTGCGGAGGGCTAGATCTGTTGGGAAACAAATGTGGGCGATTATTTTCAGATCTACTGGGTCTGTTGAAATTGTTGCTCTCAAGGATAGAAAGACCGTCACTGCCGACTGGTACACCACAGTGTGCCTACCCAAAGTCATCATAGCAATTGAGCCACAGCAGGAGAAGGCAGACATTAGAGGAATTCTTCTTCATCATGATAATGCATCATTGCATACAGCAATCAGAACTCGTGAGTTTTTGGAAAATTCTGGACTCAAAACGTTACCTCACCCACCCTACAGTCCTGATTTAGCCCCTTGAGACTTCTGGTTGTTCCCTAGACTCAAAGATCAATTAAGTGGGAGGAGATTTTCGACTATGAGGAGTTTGTGGGGGCACTCTTTCCAAGCAATCGGAGGCATATTCAAAGAAGAGTGGAAAAATGTTTTGATAATTGGTTTACCAGAATGAAAAATGTATAGAATGTCAAGGAGAGTATTTTGAAAAAATGTAGTAGTCAATTTTATTATTACTATCTGATATGTCGGTCAACGTCAAAACTTTTCGAGTGCCCTTCGTACACTACAACAGTGACTTAGTTCCGGCTATTTTCCGCATCCTTCAGATTTTTTCGACAATACCTATAGTATCTGCAACCAGTGAAAGAAGCTTTTCGACCCTGAAGCGTATAAAGACCTTTCTTAGGAACTCGATGGGGGAAGAAAGGCTTACAGGTCTTGCTTTAATTTATGTCCATGGACGTGAGATCCAACTTGAACCAGAAGATATCATTAATGAAATGTCGAAAAGTAATTGAAAGATTGACTTTGTTTTGTAGTAGCTTTATTTATATGATAAGGAAGCTTTAAGTTAGTTAAGTTGATTTTTGAATGCTCATCCAATTAATATTTCGGGGTCCATGGCCCCCTTGGCCCCCCTGGCTACGCCACTGGTTCAAATTGATGTATAGCAACATAGGAATGTCTCAAAATTCTATCAAACTTTAAAGCTACTGGTAGGTTTCTATTTCTAGACTCTGTAATATGGGCTCTTGTATACTCTCCTTTTTTGTACCTGATATAGCATAAGTATAGAACGGCTAAGTTTCTATAGTTCTTCTGGTCGCTACGCGAAGGGATCATTGGTTCATCCAATTAACTTGGAAAGGCTTCTGTTGTGCCACTGGTCAGATGTACCAGTTATTGATCTAGAAACATAATGCCTCAAGTATTGATTCACTATCAAAATTTACAAAAATTTCAATTTTCGTTCTGACATGATAACGGAATATTACGATCTGAATTTGTATTTTGTCAAAAACATGAACATTCGGCATATTTATGAATATCTTTGATTCGAATTTCTCCCATCTAACCTGAACATTTATAGAGCAGTGCAAATATTGGGATTTCTATTACCCAAATGGTGATAACTACTTCATAATTTAGTCATATGTGTAAATTTTTCTCCAAGACGGGCCCAAATATCCTGTATCTAAATCAGCTCTCGGTTTCTGCCAGTTCAATCAATCAATCAATTTTGTACACATGTACAAACATATTTATAATTGTACACAGTTATATATGACATTCAATTCAAATTTTCCATCCGCTACACCAGTTATTCAGAATTGGCGTTTACCTCAACCATAGGCTCCTTTAAATATGGACTGCAGGGGCTCGAACTCTGGACTGGATAATTGTGTAAATTCGTAGGGCTTCGTTTGGGTCGCTCCCCCATATATGGGGGGGTGGCCCCCCAAATTGAAATTGTATAATCTAATTGGGTCCAATCACTTGACCCCATACACTGTATAAAATTAGGGGCCTCCCCAGATTTTATTACCCCTTGGATAGAGCAATATATAGGCCTTTCAGACGTTGCATAACACTACAGAGTAAATCTTTGTTGTCTTAACACAATTAAGGTAACAACTTTCAAGATATCCTTCAAAACATTGATCTAAAGGCAATAATATGGTAATCGGGAAGTTAATTTGGATACGAGATTGTAAATAACATCTGATGAATATTTGTTGATGCACATAATATGAAAATCAATGGTTCTGTTTCCCATCCGAGGGTCGAAGGTCCAAGCGCGAACACGAAGCGTTCACCCACTCACGTAGCTCCAGCAAACGAAGCACACTAGTAGTCTACTAATGTATTTAGATACTGTACAACACTGCAAAGACTTGATTTAATAAGTTATTAATGCATCTGAACTGTGAAAAATACTAATAATTAGCTATAATGTTATGAAGAATTAGCTAAAACTCCAGGTTCATGTGATCGAACGAATCACCTAATAAATAACCGAGACTACAGGTTCATAATGATCACAACGATTCTCGAGATAAATCCTGTTCGGGCTTGAAACGTTTCTTCCCCTTTTGGGATTGAGTCCCATTAAAGTAAAGTTCTGCCATGTTTTGATCTAAAAGGACATAAATATCAACTTCTAACCAGATAGCTGCACAAAATACTTCTACTTCGCTACCCCCTACTCTTTACATTGATATTTTCCTCTCAGAACTGTATTCATCTATATCTTGATTGTATTTCTTCATTACATATTTTTACATAACGAGCAGTACTCATAAATGTGATCACTTTGCTTATAATTTGTCGATACATGTTTCATCTCCTGTTATTCACTGATCTAGAGCCCTGAAGAAGCAGTTTTCACCAGGAATCATTGAAATATTTTCACTTACTATACAACTTTCTGAACAATGTTTTCCTTTAGTTAATCTTTGAATGAACCTTTAGGAATCTTTGCTAAGTAATTCAAAATTTTCTCCATTTACCTATTCTTCACTTTTTGCTGACAAGCAAATAATCGATCGCCATTTGCAACATCCCCTCTGACAAGACAATTTTATCACCCTGTTTTTGTAAATGCAGTGAGTTGTATCGTAAAATGTGGAATACGTGTAAACATGCGTTGTACAGGGGCATTCAATAAATACTAATCATACCATCTAAAACTATAGATACTTGTGTAAAGTTGGTAATTTTTGCTATGAATGTTCAAAGTAGTCTCCTTTATACGCTACAACTGAATTTAACCTTTTAATCCAATTTTCAGATGTCTTTCTGTACTCATCCTTGGGAATGACTTCAAGGTATCTGTAAATTGCCCGACCGAGGCTAAGCTGATCCTCAAATTCGCGTCCGGAGAGGTTATCTTTGAGTTTTCTAAACAGCCAGAAGTCACATGGGGCTATATCAGGAGAGTAAGGTGGATGTGGAACTTCGTGCATACCCATATCTTTAATTTTTTGCCTTACAGCCAAAGATTTATGCGTCTAGCATTATCGTGCAAAATTTTGAGACCACGAGTTCCAGTCTTTGGACGACGCTTAAGATAATCTTTTTCGACCTCAGGCAACACCACATCTGCGTAAAATTGTCCTGTGAGTGTCTGACCTTTGGGAACAGGGATTTGGGCTACAGGACCTAGGCCATCGAAAAATATGCAGTACAAGACCTTCGGGGCACGGAAGTCGGATACACAAACAGCTGGGGGTACCTCTCCCTTCTTTAGCCATACCCTGCCATCTTGCTTTCTGATCGGTGGTTTGAATTGTATCCATGTTTCATCTCCTGTTACTATCTCTAATAACCGCCTAGGGTCACTTCCTTCATAAATTTCAAGGTTTTCCTTAGCCATTTGGAGTCTCGCGGCCTTTTGTGGAAAAGTTAAGCAATGTGGTACCCATCGCACTTGAACCTTCCTCAGTTCTAAATCCGCCTTCAGAATTGTTGTGTGCACTTCCCGTTGAAATGCCAACATAGTTAGCTACCTCCTCAACCGAAGAATGCGGAAAAGACTCGACATATTCCTTTACTTCACTCAATTTGTCATTGTTGGTCGCCAGTTTTGGTGCTCCAGGACGAGGGGCGTCTTTGACAGAGGTCCTACCTTCCCTAAATAGGCTCACCCACCTTCTGACAGTTGAATACGATAAAGTATCTTCTCCACATATCGTTGCCAACTCGTCATGAATAGACTTTGGAGGAATTTCGAGAATGGTGCGAAATTTGATGTACGTTCGTTGTTCAAGTTCCGAAAAATTTGGACAAGAAGCCATGAAAAATGTAAAGGAGAAAATGTAGGTTTCTAAAAATAACTGAAACTTAGGAAATAACTAAGTGATCAACTCTCTCTAAGTTTTGTTAGAAAGTTGAAATATGGTTCTATATAATTGCACTGAGAAATACTAGCTTAGAACTGCTATTTCATTAAAAATATACAGTGATTAGTATATATTGATTGCCCCTGTATAATATAGACAGTAGAATTAGGTAAATTTACAATCGGCTTAAGACAGGGCCCTACCACAGGGGGTTGGGGGTAATACCCCTGGTATTGTTCCTCCATATGAAACATCCTGGGAACGTGGCTAGCTTATAAGTACATTCGGTTAGTACTGAATAATTTTCATTTTTCAAGGAGCACGCCTTACCTAAGTTAAAATGTGGTGGTTTTGAACATACCTTAAATGAGATATTCTGAAAGTCGCTTCTGAATAAATTTTCTGAAAATCTTCGGCTTTTCTTTAGTTATCGGCTTAAGATTGTAGATTGAAAGTCGGATCAAATCTGGTATTGGATCATTTGCCTTACGACATTGCTTCATCTCAAATGCGAAACGTGAAAGATATACATTTGATTATTGATAATCTTGTTTTCCTATCGAGCTAAACCTCTCCAATCATGAGGAGAGAACGAAATTCCAGAAATAGTAGGCAGAGTTTTATCAGTTTCATTGACAGATCATCCTTAATCACCTTTTCATCATCATCTAGATTTAGAGATGTTTCTGTAGAACAATCCTATTCACCATCATCCATAAGAATCAGTTCGTCAATAGTATCATGTTTTCAAATATAAATTTATATATAATACATTATTTAAGGGCGTGCAATGACAGAAATTGTGGAGTAAGCATACACATTTGAGGTTTCCCACAACTAACTTAAGTGATAATAATAAATTTCAAGTGTGAATAACAAATATATAGTTGCATAATTAATTCTACGATCGACTACATTATGTAAGCGACGCTTACTATGTGGCTTCACGATTTATTTGTATTTTTCTAGATTTTCCACCCAACACTCTTCGAATCTGATAAGAAAGATACTCGATTTATAGTCAAATCTGCTTCACGGCCACCTGCTCAAAGGCCAATTTATATAGCAGTTCCATTCATAAAGTCTACCTTAACTGTTTCCAGTATTTACAATTTACTATATAACGGCCAATACTTCAAATTACTACCATACCAGTCCCGTTGGTGACCGTGGGGAAACAAATAAGGGGCCCCTGGCAACGTGGGGCCCTATAAGATCATATAAATTTCAAATTAGGCCACCCCCTAAATTTGAGAACCCCAGACATTTTATCACAATTGGATATTTTGGAGAGGTCCCTCCCAAATGAACACCTACACATTCGACTATATTTGAAGTTCTATATTTTAAGGTTCCACCTTTTTTTCAGAATAAATGTATGAAAGTTGGGTTTAGTCAATATAAATGGGTGTAAATGTGTTAATCTTTGAAAAACTATCCTACGATAAATAATTACGATTTCAGAATCCAGACTCAATGATCTAATGATATTTTATACTAATTCTTTAAATGCATTATAAAGTTTGCAAATTCATGAAGTACAATTAATGGAAGTACTATGTATTTATAATTCATTGTAGCACTAATAGATTGAATGTTGCCGCTAATTTAGTTAGTTCAATACCTAGTATATTCCCTACTTCCCATACCATTTTATTTCATTTTGATGTGACATCCCTATTCACTATGACCTAATTTGAATATGACCATATAATAGTACAACATAGATTAAGTAATAGTGAGTAGAGATATCATATCAAAATGTATTTGTATGGTATGGCAAGTCGGGTATATACTAGGTATTTGACACACTTATTTGGCCAAAATATTTATACTTTTTGAGGTATGATTGAGGAGAAGTTCCATTTGTCAGAATACTGGTGGCTTGTCGCTTGCCCAAATCGATATTCAGTCAACTATTACTTGTCCGAATCCGTATTTTGTCACCTGTCACTTGTCCGGGTAGATATTTGGGTCAACTCTCACTTGTCCGAATGATATCCGGGTCAACTGTCACTTGTCCAAATCGATATTTCGTGTTGTTAATCGTTGGAATATACCTTTCAATTTTTCAGATAGTTCTAGGCATTATTACAAAGGCCTAGTAGTTGCATGCTGCATCTCCTAATGTATATTTCATTGATTATAGTATGATCAGAAAATTGATATTCTAAATATTTTTATTTTATGGGATATCTCAATTTTCTAAATTCATTTTTGAATATCTGAATTATAGACTATTATAGATTTAATCTATCTCTGAATATCTGATAACTGAATTCGAGAACCTGATTAATTTTATCTTTGAATCTCTGGAACCTAGAAACTTTGACATAGCGGCATACGGGACAGGTTGTCCAAGCTCTTCTTGTGGCTATATTGATATTCTTTCGGACAGTGACAGTTGATCCAAATATCGATTCGAACAATTGATAGTTGACCCATATTCGATCTGGACAAGTGATAGTTGACTAAATATCGATTCGGACAAGTGGCAGTTTCAAGTAGAATGACAAATACAATCTGGAAACTTCTGACAAATGCATGCACCTCACAATGAATTAGTATTAAATATGCCATTCATGGTACCTCAATATTTTATATCTTTATCATGTGAAATTTATTTATTTATATAAAATATCTTTAGACCATTGAGTATGGATTCTGGGGTCTTAATTGTTGTATTTATCCTTCTAAGTTGTTTGAAAGATGGACACATTTAGACCCAATAATACTTACTAAGCACAAAATTTAATGCATTCCAACAAAGATTTTGCATTTGTGGTTGATGAAATATTTCTATATATTTATGATATATTTATTCGGACAAAATGGTGGCACTTTTAAGGATCGGTCGGGGCCCCATTCTCGGGCGAAAATCATTACTTTTTCCCGGCCCCGGCTCCGGCAAAAAGTTGAAAACCCGGCCCTTGGCCAACAAGTGTGTTTAATGAAACTTACGCTAAGAGTTATTTCTAATGTAAACATCATAGGTTTGGAACAAAGATATTTAAATGCGAGATACTAAATCTAAAATATATTCGTATCTCTAGAATCTAGCCAAATCTTGCTTTTATCAAATCTTCGCTACCATCATCAGTTTCTTCGACTTGTTGATTAGGAAAAACTACGTCAGTAGGTGGTTGAAGTAATTTGATTGAGCCAATTCCAACAGCTCTTAGTTTGCACTTGAGGAACTAGGGATCGACTGGGGCCTTGGCCCCAGCCAAAACTGCGCAACCAGTCGACCCCCCCCCCACAAGGTACTTATGAAACGTAGAACTTCAATAGAGTGTTAGATATCGTTAAATATCACGACTCTGAAATTATCTTTTTGACTAGCTTCACTTCAGTCACTAATTTGACTTGCTTCTACCAATCAGATTTAAATGAAATTATTATCATTCGATAGTAGAGTTGAACATTTTCGAACATTTATTTCTACTCCCCTCCACGAATACAAACTTCTTTGATACTACCTGTAGCACACTTCCTCATTAACTAGTTTGCTTTTGCATTTGCTCTGAAATTTAATTTTCTTGCTTTTCATTATTTGCCTACTACTTGGTATTTTTTCTATTTGCTAATCATGATACTATTGAATAGTGGCGTGTTCGCATTGGATTGAACTATCTGCGTAAATGCGCCTCCAATTATTCTCAAACCTCATCGGAATCCCCCATTTCTATATTATTACTCTTTTTAACCATAATCGCCCTTGTTATCTCACTACTCCTCATCATTGGTACATTGTGGTATCGAAGTCAACGCAGGATCGATCACTCCATCTAAAGATGCATTTTCCAAACAAAGTTAGTAATTCATTTAAACGATTCCTCTTTATTCTTTATATGTATTCTATATGCAGTGGAACATGCTTTATGGCCACCTCTGTAATCCATTTGGTCAGTCCCCATGTGACCGTCCCAGGCAAGTTACGTGTATAAATTTACATATCTTTGTTTAGTGTCTAGAACAAGTGAGTTTTATCCTCACTAATCTTTCTAGATCTATGAGAGCAATGCTTTTAACTTCTAGTATTGTGAAATATGTAAGTAAGATTGTAGCTGAGTGTTCAATATCAGTTTCTCATTTGGTAATCTAGATTTACCTACACTTAAATTAGAGTTACGAGACGATGTGTTTCTTAATGTGTAGGCATCATCTGCCTCTGATTTAACCATGTATTACGATTTGAATGAGTCATAACATCTGAAGTTCAGTTATGGATAGATCGCGCAAAGTTTCATTGGTTACCTGATGTTAGAATTATATCTGGAATTTTCGATTCATTGATGGATTACACTTGAATTCGAGCTATGAGACGATATGTTTCTTATTGTGTCGGCAAAAATTTGAATTGCCATAACTCCGCAAGTTGTTGATAGTATTTATGAAATTGTCTTTACATGTACATCGATATGACCAAAGTAGGCATAGAGAATTTCAGAATCTAATTCTGAATTTTGGGTGGGTAACTTCAATAGAGTCGTGAACCTAGAGATCTCCAGATTCACATTTTTCAACTCCAGAGCTGACCTCTAACAATGTAACAACAATTTGTTCACTTTCTACATAATGCAGGGCGACCCATAAATAGAGTTACCAATATATTTATCTACCATAGTCTCTTTTTATGAATGTTACTAGTACTCGTTTGATTCTATCTTACTCCAACATGCTTCAATAATTATTCTAAACACAATTCCATTTCTACTTTAGATATTTTTGTATTTTGCCTACTGTTTGCCATTCAAGTCAAAATAATCAGCTGTTATCCAACTTTTTGAAGCAGGGAACACCAAGAACCAAATTGTTAGATTGCTCAAAAGGAACAAAATGTTCGTATCTCGCAATCTGTCCCGTTACAATGATACAGTGAGCATTGCTGACAGACTTCGACATGGCAGACCTCGAACTGTAAAGACATTTTCCATAACCAAAATGTTTCACAGAGAATCCGTCGAAAACCAGCCAGGAGCATCAGGAAGATGGCTAAGGAAATGAATACGAGGATGAAATCGATGACTAGGCTAGTTCGTAATGATCCAGGGATGAGGCATACAAGTTACGCAAACGTCAGTTCCTCACTCAGCTAAACAAACAAAAAGGGCTGAAAAGATGCAAAGCCATGATATCCCGTTTCACTGATTGACTTCACAAACAAATTCTCTTCAGTGATGAGAATATTTCATAGTATAACAATAGACTACCTCGGGCCCGTTTTCGAGTATCTAGGACTCAAAAGCCAGCTTCTATGATGGTTTGGGTGGGGATGACTTCAAATGGTTGGACACCACTGATTTTTCCCCATGGGGTAAAAATTAATCAGATAATTAATCGTAACACAATTCTCGAAACTGTAGTGAAGCCATGGGCCAAAAATCACTTTGGTAATAGACAATGGACCTTCCAACAGGATTCTGCTCCTGCCCATAAAGCTAAAGACACAAACGCTTGCTGCAGAGCCAATTTTCCGGGGTTTATTTCATCCGAAGAATGGCCCCCACGTTCACCAGATCTTAATCTTCTTGACTTATCAATCTGGACAATATTGGAAGATAAGGTTGACTTGAAGAAATACCAGAGTATCGAAGAGTTGAAGGGAACCTTGACTCGGGAATGGGAAAAAATTCCTGAGGATCACCTTCGTGCTAGCATAGACTCGTTTATCAGATGTCTTAGGAACTGTCTCAGTGCAAAGGGCGATATATTAGAAAGATAGATTATTTATGTTTATAGTATTTATCAAACAGCGCATAATGATAATTCCAAAACATTAGCAACAATATTATGGTATTTAGAGTGAAGTCAATGAGTAACAGTATTTATGTGACACCCTGTACCTAGGATTGTGAACATGGGGGAGGGGAATTGGTTCTTTAACTAACATTGAATATGAACAAAGTTTTTATCAGGACAAAAACTAACGATGGACTACACTTAACAAAGCTATTGCTATAAGCAGCTGTGATGGCATTATTGAAATGAAAAGACTCATCAATAAAACATGCATCAGTCAATTGAAAATTCCAGATATATTCTCTAGCATTAGATAACCAATAGAATTTTACCCGATCTACCCTTAACTGAGTTTCTGATGTATGAAGAAATATATGTTATTTTCTTCAGAGTTTTCACTATCAATACAATTAATGAATCTCCTTCAAATCGTAATACATGATTAAATCAGAGGCAGATGATTCCGACACATTACGAAAAATATCGTTTCGTGACTCGAATTCAAGCGTAAGTAAATCTAGATTACCAAAAGAGAAACTGATATTGAACACTCAGCTACAATCTTACTTACATATTTCACAATACTAGAAGATAAAAAGCATTGCTCTCATAGATCTAGAAAGATTAGTGAGGATAAAACTCACTTGTTCTAGGCACTAAACAAGGATATGTAAATTTATGCACGCAACTTTCCTGGGACGGTCACTGATGGACTGGCCAAATGGTATACAGAGGTGGCCGTAAAGCATGTTCGTCTGTATATAGAATACTTAGAAAGAATAAAGATGAATGGTTTTAATGAATGACTTACTTTTTCGGCATATGCATGTTTAGATAGAGTGATCTATCTTGCTTCATTTTCGGTATTTTAGAATATAATGAATTTGTTATAAACGTTTGCATCTCGCTCGATTCATGTCAAATTAATTAAGATTTAGTTAGGTTAAGAGTAATTAATACGAATTTATACTGATGATACCTTTTTTAGTAGCACATTCATCCCACTCCAGTCCCTTTCCTAGCTACTAATTTGAATTGGCATAACCCCACCCGCGATTTGTGAAAATTTTACTGAAAATTTCTTTGCATTAAAGTTCACATGGCACAAATGTGTACACAAATTTTCGGTTCGAAATCTAACTTTTAGGTGGAATATTTTCTGGAAGTAGTATGCCTAAGTATTTGAACAAACATGACCATTAACATCTAAGAAATTAAAAATAAATCACGTTGTATAAATTGTTCAACTCTCCTAATCGAATGATACTAATATCATTTATATCTGATGGATAGAAGTGAATCAAATTATTAACTGAAGTGTACATAGTCAATTAGTTTGATCACTTCGCACGTTAAATATCAGGGCGTTCAATAAGTCTTGCGGGTCATGATATATCTTAGGAATTAGTCAAGTAATATATCTAACTTTCATAAATTATAAGTCCATATAGTTAAACTCCATATACCGAAAGTTTCAAGCTTATTCAATACAAATTATGAATTTTTGAGATAGTTGCGTGTAGTCAATTTATACCCACTGTTGAATTTATGGCTTCAAAGGATGATTATTTCAACCTCAAATGGTGAGCTTAGATAGAGTTTCGTACAATACTCAAGATCCAGCCCGTACAGATCTTCAGCGAGTTACAGGAGATATTGTGCGTGGATTGCCCTTCCAGATCTACTGTAGAGCGATGGACTATCCGTTTTAGCTCTGGTGATGCTGATGTCACAGATTTGCCTCGATGTGGAAGACCGGTATCCGCCACCACTTCAGAGAATATCGCACTTATTGAAAGTATGGTCATGGAGACAAGTGCATTACTGTCAATCAGTTATAGCAAAGTATGGAGATTTCATCGGAGCTATTCATACAATTCTGACGATTCAGCTTGGCTACCGATCGATTTGTGGGAAATGGGCCCCGCATGAGCTCAGTGAGAATCAAAGGTTGGCACGACTGAATATTGCCAAGAACCTCTTGGAAACTTATGAGAACTGCGATTCTAGACACCTAACAGAGATTATTACTGGTGACGAGACGTGGGAGTACTCATCAACACCATATAGCAATTATAAGAAGCGATCATGGGTGAGGGACGACGAGCAACCGGCGAAAATTCCTAGCCTGACTACAGAAAACTTAAGATTATGTATGCCATCTTCTTCAGTAGTCATTGAATTGTCTTGTAATTACCTTGTGAAAGTGGCAAGGCTGTTACTGCTACTTTCTTTACAGAGCAAGTGCTTCCAAATTTGATAAAAAATATAAAAAGTACCGCCCGAAAACCCGAACTCGAGGAATGAAGATTTTAATTGATAACGCCAGTTCCCATACAGCTAAGCTTACCAAAATTTCTTGGATTTAGAAGGGTTAGAATTACTTCCCCATCCACCATACTGACCAGACCTAACCCCCGTGTGATTTTTGGTTATCCCCAAGCTTAAAATCTACCTTCAAGGCAAAGATTTTAATACATTACAAGCACTCGGAACGGGCCTGTACCTGTACTTCAAATCCATCCCCGAAGAAGAGTACAAAAATGTGTTTTACAAGTGGATGGAAAGGTTAAAAATTGTGTATCTGCAGGAGGGGATTACTTTGAATAAATAATATAGTGAATTAGTGTGTATAGTGTTTGTATCATATTCTATGATATCACCCGTAAGACTTATTGAACGCCCTAGTATCGTGATATATTTTGACCATTTCGATGATATCTAAATATTGATATCGATACTTGTGATAAGTGTCAACCCGATATATCAGTGTCGCTGTTTGTGTAATAAACAGAAAATTAGAGAAAACCTCTCCATTTTGTTCAAGGACCATAGCCCAAAGTGGAGAGGTCTGAATTTTTGGAGAATCCTACATACTTCAGCGCGCGTATTTAATTCCAACTACGTATACACATATTTCATCGTAATCTGGATAATTCAGTTTTCATCATATAACAATTTGATCCTGGGAAACTTTCCTCAATTCACAATACATGATCAATTCTTGAAAAGGTTTAATTTGCACATTTTTGTAATTTCCCAAATGTACAATATTTTAGTCAATCCCAATGACTTCTAATACGAATATATTCTAAATCGGAAATCATACCTACGAGCCCGATTTGCGTGCCATAAATTTTTCAGGAAAGGGAGCAGTAGTGTGCAATTTTATCTGAGTAAGGAGCCAAAGCCTGAGCGCCACTTTATTTAAGGCTAGAAGTCCGCTCCAAAAATTTGGAGCGGTTGAAGCTCTAGGGGTGAACAAATGTAAATTATATATTCAATGAGTTATGAACTACTGTTAAAGCAAATTGAACTAAATTCTGAGGTCCTCAATAGAAATTAAGGTTTCATTCTAAATGAGTGCTGGAAATCAAATTACTAGTCCAAAGAACCCACTGTATTTGAACCATCAATATGTGTTTGCATGTTCATTAATTAACAGTTCATATTTTATGGTGCTATGATTTCGCGGCCATATCCATGGAATACTGCCTAATCACGGCAAAAACGAGGTTAATGGTTAATTTTTAAGTATAACAAAATATCTTAGAGGTCTTGAGATTTGTTGATCGTACAAGGTGATATATGCATAGTCTAAGTATGAATGATAGCTCAGGTTCGATCAAGTTCAATTTTTGGTCGGTTTGCACCCAACTTTCTAGGGATCTAGCTATGCTTGCTTTGTTCACCCTTCTTTACAACCCTACAACCCCTTCTTTACAACCGACGAAACAAGAATGGTCTCATAAATATAATGTAATACTCCTAATTTGGTTGAGCAGTACACTAGCCTGATTCGTTATTCCTTGGTTGTTACAAGGTATTACTGTAGACTCTTTTGACGACAATAGGGCATGTTTTATTTCCATTTATGTATAACTGAAAAGATGAATGAATCTTCTCGATTACATGGAAATACAATTCTTTGGCTTGTGATACTATTACAACACAATTTCCATGAGTATGCTATATTTTTTTGAATACACGCCCGGCACTTATTTTCTCGGGAAGGAAAATACCTCGGG
Source organism: Oopsacas minuta (assembly GCA_024704765.1). Taxonomy (NCBI): domain Eukaryota; kingdom Metazoa; phylum Porifera; class Hexactinellida; order Lyssacinosida; family Leucopsacidae; genus Oopsacas; species Oopsacas minuta. Next base: position 78,199 of record JAKMXF010000315.1, on the reverse strand, counting down.
GGCTCACTCAGGGTTATAATACGGTATGTGACAGGCCTCTGCAAGGGGCGGGATTTTAGATTCACACCTATATATATTCCACATTTGCTGCACGGCTATCACAGTGTGGTATAATAGCAATTTTTAGGAACTAGGTATTATAGTCAAAGATGAATATACTATATCTATTACCTATGTATAGAAAATCTAGATCATATATCACAAAATTATATTCTCATCATGTTAAGTAACAATGATATAACACTTTTGCATAGAATCTAAGGCTGGATTATAAGGCTGTATAAGATGTCTTGAATGTTGTTGATGGAGCGATTTGCGGGTCGCGTTTCCATTATCTGGGCTCGCCATGATTGAGATTGCGTTGCCTGAATAGCCTCAGACAGGGGTCCCCACAAGGTTCAATATACCTTGCCTTTGAGCTCACTAGAAAACTATTTATATGGAGTTGAAAATTAAAGTAAGAAGCTACTCAAATATTTACGAATTTAATACTACCTCCTGATCGTTAGTCTGGTGAAACAAATTTGCAAACTCGCCTGCGGGTGTGTCCGAGTCCTACACATTCCTTACACTTAACAGCATTGCGAAAACCTATCAGAACTAGACAGCTTGATCATTGCGCTTACTGAAAGCATCACATTCAGACTTCAATTCACTGAATCTTCTCTGAATTGAGGAGAATTCGCTATCTGAAAGATCAAATGTCTGGATGAAGTAATCGACTCTGATTGATGGTTGAGAGAGAAGAAAATCAAGTACTCCTTGGTTGTTCATTTAGATCGAAATTGTTGCTAGAAATTTAGTAAATAAAGTAGTATATTATGAATAGCTTAAATTCTGATAGACTAGAAAATTTACCTGTCGCTCTATTAAACATGCTTGGTGTTCATTTGTTGGAAGCTTCTTTGGTTCTAACTTATAGATATTATTGAGACAAATCACCCTAAAACTTGATATTACCTGGCCACGACTGGCCACAGTGAGTTTGAAGGGTAATTAGACCTAGGTATAATGTGCCCGGACACATTATGTGGAGTCAAAGTTAACTGAACCATGGAGAAACTATTCAAAGTGAAATGCTTAGCGCCTATCATGATTGTGAAAATTATCAAGGCCATTACAATTATTCAAATTGCAAATTGTCGGTCGAATTCTTGGCTGTCCGGTGCGAAATCGAAAAATTGAGCTCCAGCACAGCATGTAAATATATCTTGGCAATATATAACCATTTAGAAAACTTTAATATCTTTCAATATAGTGATGCCACAGTCCTGGATACTGGTTGAGCCACTTTGAAAGTATTTAGCGGCCTTGCATTGGCCCGAGGCCGCAAACCGTGGCATCAAGATATCTGGAGGTATAAAAGTATTCTAAACGATAGTATGTAGATAAGGTTTGCTTTCAAGGTATGAAAGAGACCAATTTCGATTTCGCCCCGGCTAGAATATAATTCGGCCCACAAGTTTCTCCAACGTCTCTGAAATACTCCATTGCTGGTTTAGGAGATGTTGGAAGGAATTGTGGCTAACTTTGTGCAAGCGGTGCGAAATCGAAAATTTGGGCTCTCTCATGCATTGTAAACATATCTTAGCTACATATAACCGTTAGAACACATTGATATCTCTACATATGTTGATGCCACAGTCCCCCGCCTTGCGATCATTTAGAAAATTTTTAGAGGTTTTGAAAACCATTGATAGACGAAAGTGCAAACTCACGTGACTCAGTAAATCTTACGCGTCTGCTTGGAAAATTTACACAAGGTATAAATATGTGAGATCTCTCCTAATCTGAGTCAAATTGGAAGATCCAGACATTCATGCTATATTGTAGTTACTGACATTATGACTAATCTATGCATATCTACGATGGGTTCTATTTGCTTTAAACGTGACGTCTTTATTCAATTTGTAACTCTACTATGCAAATGAACCTGAACAACACGTTGTAGAATTCCTTTCCAAATAATTCGGATCACTCTATGGCTACCCATATTCTACCCTGAATTATATCTATCCTTTGCCTGTCATTTATATTTTACTTTTATCAATCCCTCTAGTTCGACTTTGCGTTGTTCTATTCCTGAGTTTGTTTTCCGTCTCTGTGATAGTATTGGTGAAATTCGAGCATCATACTCTGGACTTCTTGAAATAATTCCTACACACATTGTAGTGACATCCTGTTCTCAAAATTTCCCTACATTTGGGAATTGTATATCATTGCTGGCTGCACAGTATACTACATTAACATGTTCATCTCAACTTTCATGGATGATGCGTCGCCGATTTGTTTTACAATCAGATAATACAAATTTTTTACCAGAGCATTTTAAGGCTATAATGACTTTTATTCTTCAGGTAGGGTCTTTCTTATCTTTGATAAATTTTCTATTATTTATTTATTATTAGGGAATTACACCTAACAGACAATCTTCTGATGAATGGTTGGGAAAAATGTTTAGATCCTGTTTGATTCAACATTCTTCTCTTCTTACTCGGTATGAAAAAATGTTGATTTCAAATACTGCCTCTAATTGTGACGCTTTACTATGGTACTGGGCTGTATTTCAATGTGCTCATTATTGTGTTCACAATAAATTACAAACCTTTCTGGGAGATCCTAATAAAACATTCTTAACAATTGAAAGCGTCCTCAGGTGATTCTATTTTTTGTCATTTCCAAACATTTGATCTATCCCATTGTCCGTAAATATATTTAATAGATGAATTTCCATGCCGCCTATAGTCTATGACAGTTAGATGACGGAGTTCCCGGAATAATGTAGGATATGTATCGAACCATGGTGCGACATTTAACATAGAATACACTAATGCTCTGAAGGTGCCCACATATGACGTAAGTGTGTTGACAATCACAGACACATTCATGAGCCACGGTAGGTGACTTGAGCACATAGGGAAGTAGACATGTAGTTACATTCTTTGAATATGAAATTACCTGACATCACAATTTATCAAAGAGCAGTATTATAAATAGATTAGGGTGATTAGATAACAACATTGTATATATAATATTTTTAGTTTGACAATATATTATTTTAGCACCTATTAATATATATTTCCTAAACAAGATTATATTGTGTAAAATTTGTGATTTGTATTAGAAATTCCGTCCTAAGGTATTTGTAACAGCCAAGATATGTTCAGTATTCACCAACGATCAATTCCAATCGAAGGTAAATGTATGAGTATATAATTCGAGATACATTAATAAGTACTCAGTGCGTGGTTGGCCCCGTACCCAGCGTGTAAATTGTGTACCCGCTGGGTATTATTCTTGTTTACAGTGTGGATTTAACTTTTGTTTCTTACAAACAATATTACGAACTTTGTTTATATGTAACATTGTTAAAACCTTTTATAAGTGTTATTTCTACAATTATCTTTTCACTTGCGTCACTAGCTTGTTTCTCTCAGTAGCAGAACCACAACTATGTCGCAAAGAATATTCACTTGAATGACAAAATTTCAAGAATTTCAAAGGCACAATCACAAAAAGAACAAAGACTTCTCCATTTCACTAAAGGCACGGACAATTTTATAGCCCAACTAAAGGAACAGTTCTGCTTGAAGACAATAGGCTGTCACCAAAACTTTGGCCCTGGCCTGATATTCCAAATTCGCGCCTTCTTTAGACACCAGTTGACCTCTATCCCGACATGAAAGATTTCCTGTGACGTCCCTCATATCTGGCATAATATGGTAATGTTCATGATGATATACAAAACGGAGCTTTTGACCTTAGTTCAGCTCGTACACAGCTCGTACTTAATCTACGCACTGAAGTAGTTGATATTTTTACTATTTGGTAAACAATACATGGTGATTAATTGTAACATTGTAATCAATCATTTATTCCTTATGAAATAATTGTGTTTGTGCCCCTGGGATGGGTGGAACAAATTAGTTTAATAATAATTATGTTTACAGATGATAACAACCATATCCAATTTACAGATTTTAGTGAAATAGTTGAGAAAGAAGCTAAACTCAAATTTACAGCTTAAATAACAACAATGTCAGCGCGTAGATTAGGTACGAGCTATGTACGAACTAGACAAAGGCCAAAAGCTCCGTTGTGTTTATTATCATGAATATTACCATCTTATGCCAGATATTTGGGACCGTCACTTTAAAATCTTCCTCTCGGAATAGAAGCCTATTTGGCGTCTAAACAAGGCGTGAAGTTGGTATATAATGCCAGGGCCAAAGTTTTCGTGACAACTTTTGTGTATACTTCTCCAATCTGAACCGTTCTGTTAGTTAGGGTATTAAATTGTCGTACCTTTTAGTGAAGTAGAAATCTCTTGTTCTTTTTGGGATTGTGTCTCTGAAGTTCTTATAATTTTGTTATTCAAGTGAATGTTCTTTTGCACATAGCTTTGGTTTGCTACTGAGAGTAGCAGGCTAGTGACGCTAGTGAAAAGATACTGTAGGCATGACAATTATAGATGGTTTTAACAATTTTACACATACACAAATACGTAAATAATTGTTGATAAAGAAACAAAAGTCAAATTTACATTGTAAGAAAACCTTGATTCATGTGAAGTCTCTTTATCATATATTAATGAGATTTTGGTCCCAATAAAGTGTCAGAAAAGCGACTCTGACTGTACAAATTAAGTATCATTTTTTCTATGTGTATATACTTTGGTCAGACATGTATGCATTATATAGCAAATACTTCCAGATGTTGGATGAAATTGTATCTAGTAAATTATTTCTATGAAACTCCTCTCTTTCTCTCTAGAAAAGTCGCATTTTTCTCTAATTTCATGTTTTCTCAGTTACTTTCGCTTTCTGAATATTCTCTTATTATGAACCAACCATCCGTCCCAATACTTCTCATTGGATTAGTATTACAATAATTTCCCTTAAGCTATTGTCTCAGCAAGATCAAATGAAGTTCGATCAGATTCCAATTGGTTTATTTGCCCTTTCCAGAAGTATCTGGTCAGAGTTCCTTTTTAACCGGGAGTCTAGTATTTTATGGAACATATTATAATGCAAATCCTATGAGATGATTTTATTGGTTGTTGTGGTTTGATTCATACATGGGCTTCTAAACTACAGAGACATTCAACTCATATTCGCTCCATAAACCATTAGTTTTATTGGCATTAAATACGAAAGGCATTCGAAAGGTTTTGCCGTTTGATATGAGACCATTAATCTGTCTGATATTTTTCCGTATCCATCTTTCAGACATATTTTATTAGTCTACTTTGAAACTTTCATTCATTTATCTCTTCTACTTTCATAAATTAGATAATTATAGTATACATGGCTTCTAAAATATCTCAATCTAAATCATATCTTACAAAACGTGATTTTCGAGCAATGATTATAAACTTATTCAACTACAGAAGACAAGAGTAGAAATCTATGAATCTTTCCAGGAACATTTCCCGAATCTAGTTCCTTCTCTAAGTACAGTTGAACGATGGTATAGGGAATTTATTGACGGAAGCTTTGTTCTTGAAGATGCCCCTCGTTCAGGAAAACCGAATATTTCATATAATGAAGAAAATGTTAACGAAATGCTAGATCTAATTACTAAAGATCCTCATATTGCGTACGCTCAGTTAGAGTATGAAACTGAGTATCATTAGGGACAATTAATATCATTTTGCACAAAGAGCTTTGTGTCAGGAAGTTGTGTGCCCGATGGATCCCCCATTATTTGAACTTACAGCAATAATATCCTGCATAGACATTGGCAAAATTATGCCCAAAAAGTTTGCTAATGGAAGTTCAAGAGCTGTTTCTGAGATCCTTACTAGTAATCAGACATGGATATACCATTATGATCCAGAAACAAAGAGAATGTCAAAGGAGTGAGTTGAAGAGGATGCCCCACCTCCAACCAAAGTGCGGAGGGCTAGATCTGTTGGGAAACAAATGTGGGCGATTATTTTCAGATCTACTGGGTCTGTTGAAATTGTTGCTCTCAAGGATAGAAAGACCGTCACTGCCGACTGGTACACCACAGTGTGCCTACCCAAAGTCATCATAGCAATTGAGCCACAGCAGGAGAAGGCAGACATTAGAGGAATTCTTCTTCATCATGATAATGCATCATTGCATACAGCAATCAGAACTCGTGAGTTTTTGGAAAATTCTGGACTCAAAACGTTACCTCACCCACCCTACAGTCCTGATTTAGCCCCTTGAGACTTCTGGTTGTTCCCTAGACTCAAAGATCAATTAAGTGGGAGGAGATTTTCGACTATGAGGAGTTTGTGGGGGCACTCTTTCCAAGCAATCGGAGGCATATTCAAAGAAGAGTGGAAAAATGTTTTGATAATTGGTTTACCAAAATGAAAAATGTATAGAATGTCAAGGAGAGTATTTTGATAAAATGTAATAGTCAATTTTATTATTACTATCTGATATGTCGGTCAACGTCAAAACTTTTCGAATGCCCCGCGTATCATGGAATAATATTGCTGGTACCCCTTCGTGGGCGAACCTGTTAAACTTAATGTGCCTTAACTATTGCTTGCTTATCTTTTATTGTTTTTTTCTGATTTTCTCTTAGGAATTATCTATCGGACTTTGAATTGACAACCGCTAGTGAAGTTAAAGCTGAAAATGCATTCGTTTACTCCGGCTCAAACAGTTCGGGTTTAGGACCACGTCACTACACTATTTATCTTCGAGGGATCTTGCTTCTACAATTCCTTGAGCATTTAGAAAAATTAGTACACAATTCATATTTTGGAAGCATCATTTTGTCTTCAACGTGCAAAAATTCGAGAAAATTCTTTAATAAAAATATTTCGACCTGTCAAGAATGGTTTTCGCGGATTCATCCTTCAATTATGAAAATGGCGACACTTAGTGGGTTGCCTGCTATGGCAGTTCGTTGCGGATTTTTCCAGTTAGAATCATATCAAGATCAGAATAACAAATGCGATCTATTTTTACTTGCAGAAGCACTAATATTTCTAAAGGCATATTTTATACTTGAGGGTCTGGGAATTTCACATTGTCTAAATCGTGCTACTTGGTTTCAGGGGACAATTTTCGAGGCACGAGGAAATTATGAATGCGCTTTAAAGCATTATCGAACAGTTATCTGTGGGGATTTTAGGACTCCTGGTAGCACAGACTCTTGGCATAGTGGAACGAAAGTTTACATGTTTTGTATAAAGAGGCTCGTCCAATGTTTCTTTAGCCTTGGAAACTTTGAAGAATTAAACTTGTACTTTGCCTCTGAAGAAAATAAGATAACCTATCCTAACTTGTCTGATTTCTCTTTGCACAACTCAGAACTAAATACGCATCTGAAACAGGTAAAGTTTAATCTCATAGGGAGGAACATTTTCAGACTCATCTTACATAGTCAATTACTCATTCGACAATTACGGCAATTTTTCAATAGAGAATCAATTTTGACATTTTATATTTGTAAAACAAATATATTCGATTATAGACGAAATATATACCATGTTTGATAGGATATCATGGATTCTATATTACGCAAATACGCCAAAGCCAAAAAACTATATAATTTTATAACCCACAAAAGAACAATAAGGTGAAGTTAGTTCTATTAATCTGAAGGAATTTAAATTAACACTCCAATTTTTGTGAATTTAACATTTTTCGGTATTACTGGAAACTTTGAAGGCTACCTACTTGTAAATAGTCATTTTTCTTCTGAATTAGACGCATTTATATGATTATTTAGATAGTGTTTGGGTTAAAATTTTATCTATCTTTATGGAATTGTTTGATTTGCTTCACATTCGAGATAAATCCATGTTTAAAGACGATGGTTTATTGTAGGAAATGTCATTTCAGGCATTTTGTCCCTCGAGTAATAGGAATTCTTGTAAATATCAAAATTTCAGAAATATATAATTATTAGATGGTCATGATAACGTATTAATTCTATGGTGAGTTTGTATTTACTCAAAGTCATAACATCAGGACATTTGCACATTGAGGCGTCCTGTAATTCAAATTTCAAACTTATTTCATATATACTTGCTGAGCAGTGTTGATAATGTGATTTTTCAAAAATCCAGATAGGTGACAATGACGTCATAATTTCGTCAAAGATTCGAATTTGTCCGAACCAGGCCCAAAATACCCTTATATGCCAATTATCTGACCTGGGGAGCTTCCAATTTCTTCACTCATATCTAGGCATACAAACATGTGTATATATATATATATATATATACACTCGAGACTTACGTTAAATAAGGCTTATGCCCCAACTTTGTGAACTTGGCCCATGGATTAGAGGAAGGCTATTATATTAATGAACCATAGCTTTTATTTATTCTTTCGATAATATTAGTAATGAATCTTATCACGATTTAGATCATTTTATAGATACTCTTTCAGTATATTTCCTCAATAATGTATTTTTCTCACCTTATGACTCTTCCATTTTGTCTAATTCATATTTGTCCTATCTATTTCCTACACTTAATTCAGCGACAGTCCCAGGATTTTGTCTGACGGAGGCAAATGCCCCCCCCCCCCTGAGACCGCCACTGATTTAATTGTTTCTTTTGTTCATATTTGACTTTTCTCACACTTTTCTTTGTCAATGCCAAGTATATGTTCTGCACCTGGTTGTAGGTTTAACTATGATGGTGAACCACATACACCCATTTTCAGGATGCCTAATGATCCACCTCACATAGTTTCTCAATGGAAAGAATTTCTTCAGAAAGAACCTATTGAGGAAATTATGAAAATTTACGTCTGCCTGAAACATTCCCGTGATGAAGATATTGATGTTTTCTTCAGTATCCCTCAACCAGACGGCTCCATCTTGCAAGACAACGCAGCCTCCCCTAGACTTTGCTCACTTGCAGTTCTCTGTTTATTGCCTGGTTGCCCCAGTTACCTATCCCATTTTTTGATTAATAGATTCCAGTATTTGTTTATGAAAATGCGATTTGGTTTTGTAAATATCGTCAGGTAGAGATTTTATGGTTGCTTCAGCTGTAATTAAATTTGTATCTCGCCGGCATAGAGCTTCTACAGCCATCTTGATAGGGTTCAATGCGTCTACTATAGAAGTTATCAGCGCAAATTCATCATCTGTATATTATGTACATTGATTAAGATCTAACAATGCTTTTGTGTGGGCACCTTAATCTGTAATATTCTTTCAATCATGTTGACAGGTGAACTCCAACGAGTCTTATAATCCAATATCATATTGAGTTCATTTGGATATTTTTCTCTGACATACTTTTGCAAAGTTTCATTCTTAAGAGGCGAACGTCAAATATTTTCACAACTCTTCGTACTTTGTTCACAGTATCAAAAATATCCACATTTAATGCAAGAGCATTTATAGAGTCTGGTGGCCCTGAAATATCCAACCCGTCATCAGATAAATCATCATCACAATCACCATCTCATGTTGTCGTATTGTCTTCATCATCAGTTCCACTGTCATCGCTAAATATTTCAATATCCTCATTATGCTTCTGATAGAATGTGTTCTGTATCACAAGTTGTAGTCCATGAGCATAGCACAACTGGTGAAGACTTGCTATCGATCGCCCCAACTTTTCATCATCGAACATCCGTCTCTTGTGATGGCCACGATATCCTCCCCAAATTCACTCCAAATTCATTCAGCTTATGCACGATAACATTTGAACATGCTCCAGATGAAAATCTACCCCTTATCCGTATTAAACCAAGGTTCCAAAAGGAATCATTACCTTGGATATTTTTATTAAGATATCTTTTATTTGCACTGAAGTCCATTCATCTAAGTCAGGCTGAAATATGTACCTTTTGATTTAGGAATGTGTATAGATCTCTTTACCTCTTCGCGTAATTGCTGTCCATATTTCACTATTTGATCTCTAACACCACTAACAGATTTAGGTATTGAGTGACCAAGTGCACTAATGGATCTTCTTATATCAAGTGAAGTGGTGAAAACATTGAATGAGGGACCATCACAAGCTGTCATTCTTGCCAAAATAGCTGGTAGACTAGTATCGTTGATGTAATAATCAAGTGTTCTCACTGCGCTTATATTTGGCTGCTTAGACAGTTTCATGTTAGTTTCGTTCGTAATCTTTCGCTTTAATACTTCAATTTGATGAATTGATCTTATATGCATGTGTAACCATTTCATTGATCTGCCCTCACACCTAAGTGTTTTTTGCATAGTTTGCATTGTGCTAATTTACCACATGTAAATCGCCTAAAATGTTCCCATATATTTGTTCCAACGAAATCTTGGTAAATGACTTTAATCTCGGCCACAAAGTGAAATATGATAGTATGGTTTAATTTTGTTTTATATAATGCATATACTTCAGGTACATATGAAATTATGACACCAGTGAGTAACAGTAAGGTTGAGAAATCTTATTAGTTAAGAAAGGAGCCATTCAAGTTCATAGCGTATCAGACGTTAACTGGTAAACATTAGTCATGGCTCGTGATATTTTAATCAGAATACAGTTTCAGAACATATCCTGGAATTCCCGGGACTGGAAACCCTAGATGGGATTAACCTTTCTAGGACATCCCAGTCAACTGTGTCACAAATACAACAGTTATCCCTCCAGCTTTGACCTCCTCTTCCTCAATAATTTTTAGCGAAATTTTCACAATATGCTGCCTAGATATTCCCTTGACAATATCTATGAAAAGTAGAGGGTGATCTTCAATCTATTTACAAATCTTCCATAGGGAAACAATAATTTCGATTACACAATAAGATGGCGATTTTAGTGAACCTTCACCAATTTATTGTAAGAGTGTGTAAGCTGGGTCGAGTGATTCACCAATTTCCACTTCTTTATCTTCTGTCAGAAATGATAAACAGGTTTGACAACGGTTTGATTTTTAAAATTTGAATGAACTGTATATCCAGCAATAAATGCAAGTGCTTGAAGTGATTGTGTGGTAACAGTAATATCTGAAAAATTATGAAGGGAAGATATGAACTGCTCAAGATCTAAAGATGGAAAATATAGATGTTCTGTTGGAGTAGAAAAAGAGCCAATAAACTCGTCAATGGAAAGTTGTTCTGTTGAACTCTGACTAAAATAATTTTAAAATACTTGATAGTTTGATAGATCTTTCTCTTTCGAGAATTTGACAATAGTTAATATGGTACTGAGCACCGGACATCATTCTGTATAAACGAAAATGCTGTTCGAGTGGATCATTTTGTAAGAAAGAAGTGAGAACATAAAGAAGATCACAATCCTATATTAGGCGGTTAATTATGGTAATTATAGCAATACAAGAATGGAGAAAGTTTTTAAAAGTTTGGGTGGTAAGTTTTCCTGTTTTTTGAGACATTTTTCCATTTATCAAGCGATTCAATAACTCTTGACAGATATTTGAATCTTGGGTCATTCAAGACGAAAGGATGAGACAAATTTGTCATTCAGGCGAATACCTTGCCGTAACACATTAAACATTTTCCAGACATCACAAACAATAGTGATAGATTCAGCTGTGTGCAAATGAGACTCGGAAGGAGTTTCTGAACAAACTTTGAGGACAGAGGCAGTAGAAATATCAAAAACCCACAATGCTATTTTGACATTCTGCCCCTCTAAACTCGAAGGCCAACATACGTTTGCTGTTTAGCTGGGAGCCAATTTTGCCAGAGACCTAGGACCAGAATTGTACAAAACTCGAATTATTTCGAAAGAAACAGAAAGGATTAGTGAAAAATCTTCAAAGCTCGGAGAAACAAAATGTACAGTTGATATCTTTCTGGTTTAGCCAGTTGTTCCGAATTGATTTCAGAATATGCACAAAATCGAATGGTAAGATTAAAATTCTATTTAGATAAAAAATATGGGGAACAATGGGCTCCAAAATATGCGGGTGTAGTTCTCCATCCTCCCGATCTTTGCTTCGATAAGACGGCCAGCAACAACGGAATTCACAGACGCGTAATATTTGTCGTCCAAGAGGCTTTCAAACGAAGGTTACTCTACATCGCCTATCGGCATCACTTACTAGCAATACTAGCAGCAGCAGTTTTCGAAATGTTCTTCATCTCCTCTGGTCCAGAGATCAGACTTTTTAGAAGATTTACAGAGTTTTCTTTTTTCATTGATGAAAATGCCTCCATTCTCTCGACAACGATGCGTCTGGAATCGCATATATATTTCAGACTATGATCATTCCTGGTTTATGGAGCATCTTGGCGTGGTGATTGAATTACTCCACTTGCAGATGTTGGGACATAATCTAGGAGAGGACTATCTAGATTTCATCTTGCGTTTTAGGCCACCTTGTGCATACAACAAATCGCATTGGATGACGAAGGGCATATACTGTCTCAAAATATTCGCCTTCCGCCACCAGTTCTAGCTTTCTAAAGACGAACTGCTGGGACCTGTCGGATTGTACTGTTCACAGTGACTATTTGTATCCGAATGTGGGTACTGCATCATCAGTGAGTACGTTAGCACAGTAGAGCTAGCAGACTTTGCTACCATTTGTTCGATGAACATATTTGAGACTCTGAGTCTTCCGCAAGACTTCTTATCAGTCAGTCCAGACTTGTTGGAAAGCTCCGGCGAATAACAACAAGCCAAGCAAATTGTTCGGCTAGTACGAGCCGTCAATGATTGTGCTGAACTTGGCGTTAAGCTTGCAACAGAGTTCAATTTTGCTCTTACAAAAGATGACGAACAAGTACTCGAGTTCAATTACATATTTAGTCTACAACTGGATCTAAGAATAATATTGTAGCTCTAAATAATAAATAATCAATAAGGACCCGTTGTATATCCAGGCATCGAATTGATGAGGTAGACATGTGTGTTCTATTTCGCAAGCCACACAAGTGGTTTAACATAGAGCGTGATCATAAATTTTTCTAACTTATTTACTTTTCACCAGGATGTGTTCGCACACGAATTTATTACAACATATTTGAATTATATTTTGAGGTATAGTTAAGTAAACATGCATGTTTGCAACCAATAATTATTAGACATATTAACAATTTATTAAAAAATGGTATATTTATGGTTATTTTGCACTGATATTTTTTGTTTCCACTTCTACATTTTGCATGAGAGTACACCTTTCTTACGAGATCTTATCGATCATAGACATCCCAATAATTACTAACGACAGATCTCCACCATATTGTACACGAAATGAATGGCGGAACTTTCGTCTCAGGATAATCGTATCCGGAAATTTGGTCTCGGAAATATGGTCTCTTAGAAATCTCGTACCTGGTATTTTTGTATCACAATATTTCTTTTTAAGTAATTATAAATGATATTCTTCACGGGCATGTTATATTTCTTAAGATAACAATCATATATGTAGGTGTTGCATTCGAATGATTTTTGATTTGTTTAATATGCAGCCGCACAATCTTGACTAAAATACAAAAACTAACCCACAACGTGGTGTGTAAGTAATTCGAGACTATTAACATCTTAATTATATAAATTTTCTTCTTTGACTCAAACGTAACATACTTTATTATGGCTGAAGTTCTCTCAATTGAATTGCTTAAGAGTACTCGAGGAAAACATAAAGCTGCTATCCGAGGATTTGCTCATACTTTGGTTAGGTCAGTGGATGATATTAAGCAGTGGGCCTGTGAAAAACGAGGATTTGTCAAGTCCGGATCCACGCAAGAGTTAATTTAGTGATAAAACCAACATTTATTCATGAAAATGAATACGGACAACTCATGGATCAGATCCCGGAGGTATTGTGATGCTCAAAAGGTATAATTATGCAAAATAGCGATCTATCAATTCTGAAGAGAGTTCTAGAGCTATAGTATCTATTGGGAATGAACAAATGGCCTCATCAAGTATATCAAAGCTCCCCAACTTAGACTCTGATAAAAGAACTATTCGGAATTACAAAACAGTTTCTCAAGTAAGTTGTGGTTACCCAGCATGTGCCATCGAAATTTTGATCCCAAATACGAAATTACCCTTAAACAAGAACATTTTGTGCTATATGATTACGGTTATGAGGACAATAAACGAATGACCGTTTGTTCTACAACCTAATTTCTCTCACTTCTCGAAAATCCGACACATGGTACGCTGGCTCGACATTTAGATGTTTTTTTGAGAAGGCGGTAATAAGTTGTTTCGATTAACATTTCCTCGCTGTGATTTCAGGATGTTTCTTTGACCTTTCCCAAAATATATACCAAAAGATACAATCTGAAGGATTAACAGTGCAGTCCCAGTCAGATATTGAATTTTGTGTGAGTTTAAAGATGTACCAAGCCTTGCATTTGTTCCGGAACAAGACGTTGTTGATTGTTTCAATGTTATTATGCAAGGGCACTGAATCAATTCCCTATCAGAATTTGGAATATGTATGAAAGGGTGCAAGGAGAACTAGCTCGCACTAATAATGTTGTCGAGGGTTGTATTACAGAGAGAGCAGTCCATTCAGGAAACAACATTAGTGGAGTAGGTGGCTGGCTAGAGGAAATTAGTTAGTAAAAGATCAATGGACGTAATAAACATATACGAACATTTGATTCAAACTACGCAAATTGGGATACCATTACCTATCTTAAGAGAATAGGACATAACTTTGGCTTTGAATATATCTTCATCTCTACTCTTAAATATACTTTCATCTATTCTCTTTAATATATCTTAATATACACTTTACTTCTAATATTCATATATTTGGCACATATTTGTACTAATTGAAACTTGCAATAAACGAGAAATTTTACGAAATTACACAATTTAGGAAAGTTCAGGATACGAAAATTCAAAGAGGCTAAATTTCCTGAGACATAAATTTCGTTTACCAAAATTATATCTTTGTTGTAATCAATCTATTTCTATGTTCCCAAACTTCTCCATGGCACAATCTTATCGTCAGTTCTTCAGGTAAAGTATTTCTCAGATTGGCGCAGAGAAGCGCAAAGCAGGATACATATTTGGGGAGGATAGGAGAGTTTTACGGAATTCACTGGTTGATGAGAACGCTATAAGCTCCTTAAATCAAAAATGTGTATCATAAGATAGGCAAAGGAATCCCCAAACTATTTCACAGTATATTGTGGCAAAATGCAGGGTCGGATTAACGTCTCGTGGTATCCCGAGAAAAGTCCAAAAATGAAGTATTAAAAGCACAGTAGACAGTACATTTGGTACATTAGACATGTCCATTAGGAGTCGCCTGATTCTGTACAACGATATTACGGTAATCTGTCCCATGACCAAACTGTTCGGAATCTGCCCTAAATTTGAAGTTGGCACCTCCTTTTTTCTATATTTTTATGCAATATATCGCTAAGTATATTATACATATGCCCAGTGGGCCAAAAACGGACCCCGTGCACATTCCAGGCCAACTTGAAACTATTAGTCAGATAATGCAATAATAATCTATTTATTCTATTCAGTAATCAGTAGAAGTATTAGCGGGTTCAGAGAATTTTTGAACGCCGAACTTCAAGGTAATTACAGAAAAGATTTGCTATATTCGATGTCAAAATGTGCCCTGGAAATCGGAAATTCAGGGTTGGATTAGGAAATTTCAGACTGAGAAAACTGTTAAAGACCTAAATAGTAGGTCCGAAAACCGTGCAAGTCATCCCGGGAGAAAGAGTTCTGAAGAATGTAATGGGAATTTTGTTCTAAAAATCCAAAAATGAAAAGATTTGTATGGTGCTCATCTCGAACATAAGCTCTAATCTTCGTAAACTTTCAACCTACGATAATAATAGCTTGTATTCGTCTTGTACGCCATTTTAGCTCTATAACTATAACGTTTTGTTAATCTCTCTTAAATATGATGCACATTCGAAGCTAATTGTTAGGGCCGTTTTTTGGCCCACCCTGTATGTGGGATCTTTGTTTACAACATATGTTTTGAATGTTATAATTTTGGCATGATGAATATATTTTGTTTGATAAACGTATTATCGTTTATCGGGTATGTACAGGAACGCAATTATAACATCTTGAATCTCTAAATTATATAGTATAATGTATCTCTCTCAGTCAAATTTGGCACCCCTCTTTGACTGGCACCCGGGGCGGAACGTCACCTTGGTACGCCACTGCGCGTGAGGGTAATCTCGGCTGAATTTTCCTCCTTCTCTTACACCTCTTGCTTCCAATTTCTTACAAGTCACAGAATATATGCCAATATATTCTCGGCAGCATTCATTTAATATTTCTCTAAGTTCGCAATTGTAATTTCTGTCTTTCGCTTTATTTGTTTACAAAGGATAATTTTCTCTTTATTATGAGATTTGACAAAGGATTATGCAGATTTGTCACTTCAAGCAGATCTGTCATTTTGCCTATTTTGCCAAAGGACTCACAGCTATTTGTCCGAAGTAATGTACACTTGAGAAAGATTAAATTTGGAGATTCTCGAACTTTATTATAACGGTATCCTTGACCTCGTAGTTCTTTGAGTTCAATATTTCCCTTCGACAATAGAATATTCCCTAAAATAACAAGAAAATTGTGGCAAATATGGTTCAAAATATTAACAAGCAACCATACAACGTAATTTATATATGTGTTTGTGTACAAGTAGAAATTTTATTGCTGTTAGCATTGAAATTGCTGAAACATAACAAACAAAAAACTCATTTCTAAATGAAGACAAATTGTTGTTAAAAAGCAACAAATTAATTTTTCATAATACTGATGTTGGTAATGATAAACAACTCACAATATAGACATTTCAATGGGATCTAATTTACCGTATGAAACATTCCGAACTCAGAATAATCATAGGACAGATTCCGAAATCAGGCTTAGCTATTAAACAGCAACATTTCTCAGTGCTTGTTGTCGCTATACGACGGAGTATGCCCGGCACCACGCGTATCGGGTATAAAACAGGGAATTAAGTTTGTTTACTATCCATGGTTCATCCAAATTCCATTTAATGTGCTTAGTTGTAACGCTGCACCTCCACGTGGCTTTTGGTTTGTAATCTCGGTACTTCCTACCTCGTGTATTAAGAAATTCTAAATTTCTCGAAATTAGAGAATTTTGATTTTTTGTACAGTTTCCACATTGTGCCACTTGTTCCTGTCAGTTCCTATGGTTGCAATTGACAAAAGGTGATTTAAAGCGAAAATTGATGATATCTTTCAGGCAATTCGATACCTTATTTAGTTGAAAGGTTGTTCGTTAGATAATCTGGATGCTTAGAATACGACTCTCATTTCTAAATTGCAATATCTCATGTGAATACATTACCGTGGATTATTAGATCTTGTATGATGTTATTCTCAATAGTATTTTTGAGTGTCCGCTAAATTTTGTAACGGGAATATACCTGTGTATGTGCAAAATTGATTGAAAAATTGTAAGACCATCAATGCAGATTTTTGGAATACAAGGACATTTTTGGGCCTGGCTTGGGAAGTTCCAGTCTTGTCAAAGATTCAACGTTAGCCTTGAACAAAGAATCATATATGTCACCCATTTACGCAGCGCTTTAGGGTTGGCAGTTTAGATTCCCTGTTTCCCCCGGGTATCCTATTAACAAATCCTTAGCCCATGCAGCTCGTCCATTATTTGCTCATCCGGACGAAAAGCTCTCTCCAGACAGGTAGCTGCATGGTACTGCTCCGAAGGTGGGAAACGCTAGTAGCGAAAAAAACAATATTCGAAATTTAACCGTTTTATTCAACCTATATCTAATGTAAATTAACCTCAGTAAGTGAAGCGAGCCAGTATAGCCAATTTCCCTTCTCGCACAAAAATATCACTACCTAGCCAATATTCGCACTTACACTTATCCTAAAAACATTCCACAAACTGGGTTTTTCAGGTCGTGTCCAACCTGAACGAACCCATAACATCAAATATGTAAATTATAATCCTGAAATAGCACCCATAAACGTTCGTTCCACAGTACATTCTATGCTAGCGCCACAGCTTAAAGCCTCATTTTTGATTAAGTATGAATCAGCTATACTTCTTGGTACATATGGTAGCTATGCTACGGAACACTCATACCACTACATTCCACAAGGTGAATAAATACCGGAAATTTAATTGTTGTATTATCCATTGCCCATCCAAATTGCATTTAATGGCCTTTTGTGATAATTACAACTTTAGTTAAGTGACAATTTGTTAGTAATTTGTGCACCTCATGCATGGAAGATTAAGAAATTCTCAAATTTTTGATATTTTTGTGCTTGTAATGTTGACCTAATAATACCATGATGAGCTGGGCATTTTCTAAATCATGAGGTTAGGAGATTTTGCATATTGAGAGGAATCTGTGAATATATTTGCATATTTCTACAAATATATTGCCTTACCAGTATCTAATAATGTAATTTTCGTAAATCAGAACAAGATAGCAATTACGTCATAAATCCGACATGAATATGGATTTTTGTCCAAGATTCGAATTGTCCTAACCGGCCAAAAAACCCTGTATGCTATAATCAACCCTGGGGGTCTTCCTATTATTTACTCAATCTCGACATAGAAACATATATGTATGTTTATTGGAAAACTCAATATTAACTGTATGTTCGTGAACGCTCAATGTTATTGTGTGTTTTGATTATTTCTTGATTATGAGTTATCATAATTCAATATTGGTGTTCTGAGTTGCGGTGGAAACGCGATTTTCTACTATAGTTTCATATCTGGTTTTAGTAGTATATCTATATATGTATAGACCTTCCGGGTTATTCCATCTGGAAGGCATATTATCTTGTAGATATGAATCGTAAATTATGTATGTATGTATGTATGTATGTATGTGTTGCAGTCCAGCTGCGGATGGGTTGGCCCATTTGCGAGTTGACCAACACAACTGCCTATTCGTGAATAGACCAATTTGAATTGGTCCGAGTGCGGATTTGTTATTTCTGTGTGGTCAAGACTAATTGTCATACATATAATCGCTTATATGCTTTCTGGAACCAGTTAATATTTCGCTGAATGCAATAACAGTAGTTTATATGTGTTATTTTGTATTGCCTATTGCGTAATTCGTTAATGTGCGTTGACCCAGGTGAACTGCATTGTCACTTTCATTTGCTTCTCCTGGTTTGCCTTAGGACCTTGATTTTTGCTAGCGATTAATATTGGGACGGACAGGGATAAATTAGTATATTGACAAGCAATAAATTGAATATGGCATAACCTTATCTAGATATCTTAATGAATATGTGTAAATCTGAAAAATAATTCGCATTCAGACCAATTCAAATTGGTCTATTAGCGAATAGGCAGTTGTGTTGGTCAATTCGCAAATGGGCCAGCCCATTCGCAGTTGGACTGCAACACATGTATGTATCTATGTATGTATGTATGTATGTATGTATGTATGTATGTATGTATGTATGTATGTATGTATGTATGTATGTATGTATGTATGTATGTATGTATGTATGTATCTTGGTATGTATGTATGTATGTATGTATGTATGTATGTATGTTAATGTGTTATGTATGTATGTATGTATGTATGTATGTATGTATGTATGTATGTATGTATGTATGTATGTATGTATGTATGTATGTATGTATGTATGTATGTATGTATGTACCTCGTTTATGTTAACACACAAAGGGGCGGTCAAAATTTGTTCGCCATAATAACTTGAGAAAAACGAATTGAATTACCATTGTAGTGAATATATAAGAATATACACCATATAGGAATATTTTTTCTCGGTCCCGGCAGTATTCGTATATTGTGTATACACTATGTATTTTAGTGTCTTAACTAAGCGTTTGGCATATTGGTGGCTGTATACACTAAAGCACCTAAGTTTTTCTAGCACTACCATGGTCCTATATTCGAATACTGAGTTTCTGTATCCTTCAATCGAATCTATAAAAGTAGTATATATAGATGTGTATATATATTATTGATTTGTAGCTATCACAAAACCAGACATCTCTGCGAATGTGAAATGGTCGCAAAGGAAAGATCAACTCAGTTGGCAGCATTAATTGAATTGAATGTGGCCTGATGAATTATGACGAATATACGACCTGATCAAATTGAAAGTTTGCAGAACCCTGCACTCAATTATATATACTATACTTCCCTGAATAACCGCACAAATTTCCTTAAAATTTTAGAAAACCCAAATGATATTGGGAAACTACTTATCCTAATTTGTTGCAGAGTCAAATTAAGAGTAATTTCTTCCAAAAAATCTCATATGAGGTGGTGATGAATATTTATTCACAAGTTTTGGACTCCTTTTCTTGCCCCTGGGACTTCGTCCTCCATGACTATTTAGAATACAAACCAGGTTTATGAATTTGGGGTAATAATATAGTATAACTGTCGTTTATTATGGTAGTTAGATCCTTCATAAGTAGTTAATTCATACACTCAAAATCTGTCTAATATCCATTTTTTACTAAAATATATCATTCTTTGGTGACTTGTGAAAGTTAAATTTTGCATTCATCATCTCAAAGTGAATATATGAAAATGATCCATAGATACCTTTATCTATGATATCAGTATTTCGTCATACAAATTTATGCTCGTTCTTTAGTTACGTTAGGGATCATGGATGACAAATCTTTGTGAATATTCAATTATAACTTGAGATTCGGTAAAATTATTGTAAAATTAGAACAGCTAATTTAAACTATATACCTTACTTCCCATACTCTTGTACACAGTCTGATATGATTTTTCCTACCAATATAACGATGATCGTTTATGGTCATTTTCAAGATTGCGAAGTACTCTTCAATTATTTCAGATCAAAATTTATTACAGGGGTATGGGAAAAGTCGGATTTATATTGTAAATTGGCTATTCTGATTTTACCATATTTTTTACAATTCAGGAGTTATAGTTGATCATTCATAAAGATTTGTCATCCATGATCTCTAACTTAAATTAACAACGAGCATAAATTTTGTATGACAAAATATTGATTTTTTGTATAATGGTATCTATAGAGCATTTGATATATTCCCTTTGAGATGATGATACAAATTATACTGTTCACAAGGCGTCAAAGAATGATATATTTTGACACATTTCTAGATGTTTTTAGCATATATTCGGGCAAAACTGTACTGCTTCTGCAATATACAAACAATGTAAATAACAATTCTTTCAACTAATATTGCATCCTGCTACTTTTAATACTTGGCCATATATTTGGTAGGCTATGAACAGACTAATCAGACCAAATATATACACTCATACAGCTATGTGAGTATCAGTAGGGATGGAAACAATGATTCTAGTTTGTATCTTGATGAAACACTCACTATATCGATACCGTACTAAAACGCAGATATTATAATTAATGACATGATTTGAAGTGAAGAATGTTTGCTGTTAACCCTAAATATCATACTGTCAATTACTGGAAGTATCCAACTCTTAACAATTACTAACCAGATGTTAACAGCTTAGTTGAACAAGAATTTCGGAATAGTTAGTTAGTTAGAATACATTTGCTGTTAACTGCAACTTGATGATGTTAATAGTTAACAGTAAAACATGCGCTTAACAGCATATCTACCATCCCTACGTATGATTAATTCAAAAGTATAAAATCGGATTCAACATCTCAGAATCACAAAACTCACATTCAAAACAACATACCAAAAATTATTTCCTTGACTACCGATAAACAGGCAGACAAATAAGGAAAACAACTGAGAACAAGCACAGATAATAATAATTTGGATTTAGAATGGATTGTAAGGAATAGGTGATTTCTAGATTTTCAAATATTTCACATTTTAAACCTAAAGCCTGTATAATTTATGGGGAAATTTGATAAGGTTGAGCATATACTGTTTCGACTATCGAATTAGCTTGATACATGTGAAACAAAATCGCAAAGTAGATCTCTAATTTTTGAATCAATTCCATACCACGATATCGCGACTTTCGCAATTTACCTCCTTACTTCTTACGTGCGAACCCACAAAATCCTCTAATAAACCCACTTGACCCATATTTATTATTAAAATTTTTGGGCAAAATTTACCACATCCTAGTTCTGCCTTGGAAAACTCTATCCTTTTACCCCTATTCTAGTTGGATCCTAATACTTTGTCAATTTTATTTAGATTACAGCACTTTCAGAATTTTACGACAATTCTTTCAAAGCTCCATGTTTTAATCTCACGAAATCTTTTTTTGATTTGACGGATCATCTTTTGTTGTGGACTCATAATCAACACTTACATTACAGCCAAACACTCCTCATTCGCGGTATGCTTCCAAAGTATAGTAGTTCTTATATGAGCACAATTGAAGATGAATTGGAGTGGTCACCAGATGAATGTGATTTTAAGCCATTAGCCTTTGGCCCTCCTCGACCTGATCGTACTAACATTTCCAAGTGGAGACGTTGGCTCAAGCAGGCTTCAGCATATGCTGAAGCACCCTTACGTGTTTGTGCTCTAGAATGGCCAATTGTTCTAATGCCATACCATGGATTGCAATTGCAAGTTATTGCAGCAATCCGCGCAGCACATCCTGAAAAATTTCGACTTTCACAGCCAGTGGGTTCAGCTTTAAATACTTTGGGATTATATTCAATGAAGCTTGACCCGTTCCAACATGATTTAGCAATTTGGGTACATATATTTATGCTTTCAAAGAATACTCCAAATGTCAATGCACTTTCTATTAATAACATCCTAATCTCTCTATCAAGATTGGCTCGTAAACAAGGTAACATTGAATTCGCAGAGTTTTACATCCATAATCTTGTTTCTAAAACACTAAGCATATCTTCTAAATTATCATTTATAGAGACTTGCAATGTTCTTCATAGCAAACTCGCATCCTTTTCTTCATCTATTGAATTACAAGAAATCAATCTACCACTTTATTATGAATGTAGCAAATTACTGTACTGTAAAAATGAAAAGCTAATAGCTTGTCAAATTATTATAAGTTCATATGCTAACTATCTTCTTATTTTAGACAATTTATCTATCCTTTCACGTGAATATATCACTAAGATGTTTTCCACCCTTAGCAAATGGTTTCAAGCAGATGTGTCATTATTTAATCTAGTTTCACATGATACATCTAAAGGCCCCGGACTATCTAGTATCCTTTTTGTGGGAAATCTCTTATCACAAGAGCTAACTTGGCAAGATTGTATTACAGGACTTTTACAACGCGTTGCGAGTGAGCTTTATTCTTCTGGTTTAGCAAAGGCCTGGCTAAATTTTGCAAAGTGGAACTATGCAGTTGGAGAAAAACTTCACAACAATATTTCATCTATGAATATACATTCTGCTCTTCTTTCGTCCGAGGAAGAGAGTATATTGAATATACTTCCAGCAGATCTACCAGAGAAAGAGAGATTTAATGTTATCACCACCTGTTCAAAAATGATCTCTCAAATAATTAGAGACGATGATATCTTAGAACAAGGAGAAAGGCAATATAACATTCATGATTCGAACAGAGTTTTCATTGTTGAGAAACTATGTCTGCTATTTCCATCTCTTAAGGAACATCCTTGTCCTCCGAAGCTTATTGATATTATTGATGATATTTTGAAGAGAGTATTTGCCTCATATAATAAATCTGTGCAAGCTTACTTCACCTTTCTCTCAAAATCATTAGAGCAGAATATGGAAAGAAATACAATTCTCGCAACACTTAGACTCCTTCGATTAACAGAAAAATATTACGTCGAGATGAAACAGTGTTTTTATGTTGGGTATTATTCAACGCCTCCTGTTGTTTGGAAAAAGATATTACCTCAGTTAATCAGTAAGTTAGATCACAAAATCTCTGGAGTAAGGCATATTCTTACATCATTACTAAGTCGGATATCTGAATTCTGGCCTCATTTGTTGTTATATAAAGCCATATTATCTAATCCAATCTCAAATTCAAGTACAATCAAAGAATTAGATCATTCGAAAGATAATACCACATCCTGTTGCTTATCAAATGTTTTGGAATGTATTTCCCAGCGAAATGGTGCTATGGTTAGCATTACTCGATGCCTTATTAACGAGTTTCAGAGAGTGACTCTTCTATGGGACGAACTTTGGTTTGCCTGTCTTTCATCCATCCATAATGATTTTATTAAAGCTTTACACCAATTTGAATTTGAACTAAGAAAACTCTTAACCTCTAATCTTGACGAAAGATTCCTTGCTAAACTAATGGATTTAAAATATCAGATATTAATGTCACCACTTCTCCATGTACTTGAGAGTCTAGTCGAAATAATATCAAAATCCCCAGAAACTCCATTTGAACAGACATTTCAGAATAATCACAATATTTTTATCAGGCATTATATGTATGTTTTGCGAGAGCCAAATGATTTACACAGTGATTCGAGGATTCGCGATGCGTTTAAATTACTACTCGATTTATTTGTATCTTTGCATCAGAAGCAATCCCTGAATCAAATGCTTAATGTTTTTACTCTGAGCCCTGCGCTTTATTCTATTGTACCTGACATAGTATTTCTCCCTGGGATCACCACAATTGATGACAAACCTATTACATTAACTAAAGTATGTTCAGAAATTTCTATTCAACCAACAAAAACTAGACCCAAGAAGATTGGATTTCATGGATCAGATGGAAAACATCATAATTTCTTATTTAAAGGCCTTGAAGATTTGCATCTTGACCAAACGATAATGCAAATGTTATCCATAATTAATCGCAGTTTTTTAGAGTCAAATTCTCACCAACGTGGATTATTTCAAGCTAGACATTATGCTGTCACCCCCTTGGGAGATTGTTCTGGTATTATTGAGTGGGTTAATAATGCTACTCCTATTTTTACTTTGTACAAGCGGTGTCAACTTAATAAGAATACATCTCAACGATTTGACAACACAGATTTGACTGATGTTTCAGACAAAGGTTGTCATGATAATATTCCTCCAATAAAACCGAAGGAAATTTTTTACAGTAAAATTAATTCTTATTTAGAATTTCGTGGGATTTCAATCGGACCTTGCTACGAATCTACGAGAAAAAGTTTGCCTAAAGATATTCTGAGAGAAGTGTTTCTAGAATTACAATATGAAACACCCTCAATTCTAATTAGTAGCGAGTTATGGTATGCTAGCTCTTGTGCAGGTGAATGGTGGGTTATTCAACAAAGTTTTTGTCGTTCACTGGCAGTTATGTCAATAATTGGATACATCATTGGTCTTGGTGATCGTCATTTGGATAATATACTATTGGATTTTGCAACAGGTGAGATAATTCATGTAGATTATAATGTATGTTTTGAAAATGGGCAGAAACTTAGAGTTCCAGAAATGGTTCCTTTTAGATTGACGCAAAACTTTCGACGAGCTCTTGGTCCATCGGATATTGAGGGGACTTTTAGAAATTCATGTGAGAATGTTTTGTTAACACTCATGAAAGAAGAGGAAATAGTTTTATCTCTTCTCCAAACAATTGAATATTATCCTTTAACAGACTTCACTGATGGTACATCAATTGATCAATGGCATATTCTCGATCGATTCTTTGTAGACCGAACGCTAGGAAGGTCTATAGATGATGAAACTTTTCTCTCAATGACTGTCATTGATAGTTGGCAAGAATGGAAGCATGTCTTTTTGCAATCGATTCGAGATCTCGATATCCTAAATCATCATTTTAGAGAATTGCAAAGTATCTCATCTGATATACGTTTACTTGATGAGTCAATTACTTCGTGTAAAAAGCAAGTAAATAATTTGTCTGGAATTCAAAGTAATACATTTAACAATATTATATGTGTAATAGTTCAACTAAATTCTACCAGAGAAGAGTTAAATGACGCACTATCTAACTTACGGTCAAAGATTCTAACATTCATGCCAAATGATTATACTCCTCAAAGTTGTGAACAAATGATCCAAACCAATCGTATTGCATCAATTGGTTGTTTGTTAAAGAATCTGTTAATATCGAAAATTCCTGAAGATCTATCTCAACTTTTCACCAATTCTTTTGGTTCTTATCATCAACAAGATTTAGTTATAGAATATTCTGCATCTTACAACCAATTAATCAACGTATTCCAATGTAGTGTGAGTATAGTACAAGAGATTCTTTCAATATTAGATGAAGAGTCCAGTCTTTCTCGACTTAAGGTTTGTAGTTATTCTCCAAACTGGATTCATTGTTTAGATACTTTTATTGTAGATTCCACCTTGGATAATTGTACTCAAGTAATTTCAGCGCTTAATAAATGTTTCGAGCAGTATTCTTTGACTAGAGAATATGTTACAACTCGTTTATCAAAGCTTTTGCAATCTCTGTTCAATCAAGAAAACACTTTGGAAACTTTACAAGAGCGTTTCGATCATCTAAGTATTACACTCTCGCCTAAAGAACCTGAGAATGTCAATCATATATACAAGTGCATTTCCAAATGGGTACATCAAAATGATCATATGAATAGTAAAATTATACTCTATTTAATTGGTGTATCATTGCCTGAAAAATTTGAAAAGTGGTATTCAATGGAACTGACTGCTAAAAATTCTGGGAATAAGTTGTGCGAATTGATGTCTGAAGAAGGTGATTGGTTTTTGGAAGAACTATGTACAATGAGTGGTAATGTGTACCAGATGCTGAGGTGTGCAAAGATTGGATTGTATCATCTAGCAGGCCCAGGTTTTTCTGCATTAACAAAGACAGTTAGATCATTGAAAGTTGTGAATAAAATTTTTTGCCACATGAGGGGACTATACCATGACTTCCAACGTGACTTCATGGATTTATTGATCGAAATTCATCAATCTGCTGATATTCAGCATATATTCTTTCATCTGGATGAAATAATAGGGAATTCAGATTTAACCTCCTTAATTGCTGAATCCACTAAGTTATATAGAGATGTTTTGCAATCTACATTTATTACAGAAAAATTAAAAGTCCATTCTAACGCAATTGAAATTTTTGATAGAATCGTTAAATCTCTAAACAATAGATTCAATAAGCAAAACTCGCCAACATGTAAACTGGTTTCCCTGATATTTCGAAATTATTTAGGATTGATGAAGCTTGTTCAGGAATATGATTACACCTCTTGGAAAGGGAACGCATTATCTCTAAAATACACATTGCATGAATTTCAACAATCACAATTATTGGAAACGTTTGTTCATCCTAATAACCGCCAGATTTTAGCTGACCTCTTTCTTTTCAAATATATCCAGACTGTATATGAGATACTGAATACTGGTAAAGATATGTTGTCTATTTTGACTGTTCAATCTTCTAACTTCACTTTACCATTTTATACCGAATCAAATATATTGCGTCCACTGCAGTTGTATTTGTCAGACTTTCTTATTTTGAAACTCGTTGGTTCTCCTACCCAAGCCTTACTCTCAATTTCACTCAACATTATGGACAGTTTGGATTTTTTGCCTTCTATTAATGTAGGAGATTCTCTAGACGTTATTGTAAAACAAAGTATGGAATCATTCTTTCAACAACATTCAGATCTGAATTTCACTCATGTTAACGAACTTATAACTAATTTTGACATAGCTTGGAGGAAAATGGATATGAAAAACAGATTAGAGACTAGTATAAATCTAACTAAATGTAAGATAGTCCGTACAAAGGATTATATTGATGCTTATCGTCTAAATAATGTTTTTTACTTAAATGAAAGTACCTTGATATCAAAAATTACCCATTGGATTGATACTTTAACTGCTTTCAATCTATGTAATTTATCACTCACTCGGGAACGGATAATTGAAAAGATACAATCAATAGATTCCAACATAATCGAACAATTGAAGATGAATCCAGAATTAACACAAATATATGGACCAATTCAAACTGGAATATTAAAGCGAAATATATTTATAACTGATTTCCGTTATCTAATGAATCACATGGAAAAGTTATATATTGAAACACTACGCTTTAATAAATTTCGACTGAATTCTGAAGAGTTTTCATCATTTGGTAAATCTATAACCAAAGATTTGATTGAAGTTAAAAGACTCATTGATAAATTAAATCTGATTGAAAATAGTAACAAATTTCATTACTCTTTATATAAATTTGATGTACAAAACCTTAATAATCCAACTATTTTAGATCTTAAGTTACATCTAAATAAGGAAGAGTTAAGTTTATTCCAGTCAAGATTATCCTTAGTCAACCAAATCTCTAAATATCACTTAACTATATCAAAAGCATGTATTCCTGTATCTAAACTATCTAAGGACCTAACAAAGTTATTTTCACTTGTTCACGCAAACATAACCAATATGGCCATACGATCTTCAAGTGATACTTGGTCTCGCATTAACATTTATTTCCTACACGGGATAGATATTTTAGACTCTTTATCAACATTTGACCTTGGTGACACAAAATTGAATGAACTAATAATGAATGTTGACTTACTTAAGTCTATTTTGAAATGGGCAATTGGATTTCTGCTTTGTTTTTCCGCCAGTCATCTAGGAATCGATAATCATCTTTTGTTTGATGATGAATATTTTGTAATGCAAAACCCTATACAGCATGTTCTCTTGGGGTATAAGTTGAAAGCATTAATCGATATAAGCCTCATACAAGATAATGTACTAGATACTTCGGATAGTATTGCTAGTAATATACTGAGAACGAAAGACTTTAGTTCTAGTGTCTGTAAAAGAGTACACTTAAAAATTCAGGGTCAAGGAGGAGTGTCTTCAACAAATCACTCAGTAACTAATCAAGTTAACGTTCTAATTCAGGAAGCAGTTAACGTTGAGAACCTTTCTCAAATGTACGAAGGGTGGACATCTTGGGTATAATATATAAGCCAGAATTATAGAGAAATATATATTTCTTATAACCCAAAGAGTTTCCACTTTACATTTGGAGAATACTAACACAGACCCTACTATAAGCCCTGATTGCAGACTGATGAGGAAACAGAAGAACTTCGCACAGTTGTGATGCAATAAGCAATATTTGATCAATTTAAAGGGTTATTGTTTACAAATTTGATCATATTTAACCTCTATTTGTATAAATCATTAGCAAATTTTTGTAGTCAAATTTCTATCTATTAGTATAATAATCTTTTGTTTTTCATGTGGCTAAATATATTTTATCTTCTGGTTTCATAACTACGATATTATAGTCCGACCTGTAATATATACCGCTGGCGCCGTATGTAGTACACTACTTACACATAAATTCTATTTGCATAAATATCCTGAAAAGGCTCAGGTGATGGTAATTGAAATTATACACAACAGTATATATTGGTATATTGAGAAAATCTTCGAGAATATCTAATACATTGAAATTTTAATTTAGTTGGATAATTCTATAATTGCCAAATTAAAATTCACAAAAACACATTTGTGAAATTTTTAGATCAAAATACTGTTATCTGTTAGCGAAATTTCAAACATGTATAAAATAATGCTTCTTCTTTGAGACCATGTAAAAGCAGAGGTGTATTTAAGTTAGCACCACCTCGGGTCGGGTGGTACGCATCATCTAAATTTGTTCAGGCAAAACTGGGCTTAAAATGACAAATGGTACCAGATATTATGTATATTTAATCTCTGAATTATTTCAGACAGTACTATTTAGATTTGAGACAATCTATTATTCATCTTCTCAACAAATCCCAACCTGCTCCAAAATAGATGGTGCACCTCCTGATGCGAGGGTTCGTGTGACAGTTTCATTAGCAGCCTGATGTTGAGATATCCACTTTTCTTACAGCTAAGACCATGACTTCCCTACCTATTAACCTTTAAGTCGCATACGCAGGTTTTCTCCATGACGATGTACCCCCAAGCGAATTCCATCTGCGATTGGGAAGTATTCGTCAATTTAGTTTCGTACCTTTGTGGGGAATAGAGAGAGCATTTAACCATACTCTAAGTAGATTCTTTCTCGCAGTGGCTGTCAGGCCAGCACGAGTCATGACATCCATAGCGTCTCTCACTAGTTCTTGTTGTCTTTCAAACTAAGGATTTCATGCCATTTGCGTTGATCTTTTCTGTCCTCTTGAGAAAGTAGTGGTATTCTACTTGCTCTCCCCGAAGTATCATGGCTTCCTCTGTCAAATGATCCATTCTGGCTCCCTAAAGGTAAAAGAGAAGAAGCCAGGTTATAGGTCCCATGGAAGTATGCCAAAATTGCAGGTAGGTAGAGATCTGTAGCCATTTTTACACCAACACAAAAGAAAATTGTTTATTATGGGATTTACTTGCTATGACATACTCGCTCCTTCTAACAGGCTACTGCTAGCAGTAGAGCCGGGAAAATATGCATGTAAGCTGAACACTCAAAACCCGAATGTATGCTTCACTTATCTCTGCGTATATCTTTGCTCCTATTTGTATTGAGTTAATTGGGGCTTGGGGTGATAGAGCGAAAGATTTACGTAGAATCGGAGCACGGGTGAAAAATAACGCAGGAGAGCTAAAGAAGTGTCATGAATAAGTTTCACATTATTTTGATTGTAAATCTCCTTAACAATACCAATTATATGTATCTATTCTCAAGAACATAATCATTAAAAAATATCTATTATGTAAGTAATCGCTTTCTAAAGTTGTCTGAATGGAATATACTTAATTAAACAATATAATTCACCATTGCTTCCACCACCGTAAACAATGAGATGGTTACTTCACAGTGTAGAATGTTAATTATTGATTATTGATCTAGGACTTAAATGTTGAAATGCCAAATGATTTAAAACTGTTTCAGTACAAAATGTACCCGAAATTTTCATGATAAAGTTGGAGCGTTTATAAATTACAGGTGAGGCCATGGATGTAACATGTTTTGTCAATATCCGCTTTTAATTCGATAATTGTTGAAATGATGCCCAAAATAAGACAGCCAATATATAGTACACACCCAAGTTCCTATACATTTATAATACCTTTTGGTTTATCTCTGAGGTTATTTCAGAAATATGACTAAGTATTGACATATTCATGACTACGTCACATTGCATTTGGGAACTGGGTTGATTGTTTCAACTATTTAGGGTAATCAACCGACTTCCTATTGTTTTGAATATCGTTTATTCCTATGCAAAGAAGTAAAATTGAGGAGCCAAGGAGGTCGATCCAGGGAATCGATTTTAGAGTACCAGTATGTGTATAACTCTAAGTTGTTTAATACGTCTTTAATGAAGCCGTATTACGTATAATATGTGTCATACGCTCAATCTATAGTTTTGGTGAGATAATTTATATTAGCCTGATTTCTGCAATAAATATTTTGCATCTGTATAGTTGACCAATTTATGCAATACTTGATAAAAAGTGACTTATACATGTCTAACAAAGTCAAAATCTCATATTTCGAGGTTAATCTAGGCATATACTATGTTCAAATAAATCACGTATTACTTATTATAGATTTAATACTATTATATAACTTTTGTAGGTATAACTAGATTCAGCTACCTTAGCATCCTCAAACGGGTCACTCGATAGGGATATGACATAATTTGATATTCGAATATTGCTACATTCCTGACGCTTGCGTTGCTGGGGAAGAAATATCTCAAAATATGGTTAAGTGACAGGAAACGAGGGAAATTTCACAATGATTACGAATTTTAGATCAAAATTATGGTTAGAATACATTTGTGATTATTCGACTACCTTTTCAAATACCAGGAAAATTCGAATATGGATACAATATAATTGATCAGATTGGATAGCCATTAGTGTTGTTCAAAGAAATTTTGTATATATAATACGTAAATTATTTTGGAGAAGAGTATAATTAACGAAATGACGATTAACATCTACCGGTGTGTGTAAAAGCCATATTCAATTTCTATATCATACATGAATGACAAATGCTAGCAAATTGAAATCAACACTAAGACAATTGTGGTGATAAAGTTTTTGTCAAGAAACTGGTCAACTACTACACTATTCACATTGAGAAATCCTATTAATTGAGTTAAGATTAACATTTATGCCTTGGAATCTAAGAATGTTCAGTAAATTTCTAAAAGCTTTCAAGAATTACACATAATAGTGAAAAGATTGATTTCAACTTTTTGCAAATAATCACCAATAAATCGACAACTTTCAATATTCCCGAATTTGTCATG
The DNA here is from genome assembly GCA_024704765.1 of Oopsacas minuta. Classification (NCBI taxonomy): domain Eukaryota; kingdom Metazoa; phylum Porifera; class Hexactinellida; order Lyssacinosida; family Leucopsacidae; genus Oopsacas; species Oopsacas minuta. Next base: position 46,141 of record JAKMXF010000315.1, on the reverse strand, counting down.
ATAAAGTTTGCAAGTTTCTAAGTATCGCTCAACAAGTTGAAATTTATCTTTGTGACAGCAGCTCTCTATATGGAAGTGAAAGTATTGAAATACGGATAGTGTACAAGGATAGTTGATAGACATATTAATAAAGATACTGACGCCATTGTACCTTTTCTTGCCCCAAAGGTTGAAGGTTAAATCCTCAATTTTTAAAAGTTTACATCTTGGAACTCCCTTAAGTGAGCTATCTGATCACGGCACAGTACTCACGGATAAGACAATACACGCATTCATGGTATGTTTGCCTGTAGTTTCAATTACTCAAACATGTTTCCTGAAGTTATACTTAATCGGACTTATTATATATATTATTTAGGTACTTCTACTCAATCAATTCCCCCATCTTCAAGGATTACAAAACATTATCGAAGGGCATTATGACGTATTCAAAACCTTTCTAACTAAGAGTCTACAAATATATCATGATGCTGCACGTGTTCACTGGCTGGTGGTAATCCGTAGAATATGTCTTGGTTGTTGGTGTTCCTTGAAGTTCGTGAATCGTTTCCCTTTCTGAGCAAGTAACTTTACAGTCTATGCAGTACAATCTGAGATCGGATAATTTATAGTTAGGAATATCAGATTCATAGGTTATCGAGTTAAATTCTTTGAAAACTTATGGACTTGACGAGATCTGATTGTAAGAGGAGAAGAATGAGGTAGGCATCGGTCTTCTATAGCAATCCTATATGCTTTAGTATGGAAACAATCGCTATAGATCCATTGCATATAATGACTATCCTTGGAGAAGATTATACGCCCATTTACAAGTTGAATGATACCTAAATCACGTAAATATACGTATCTCAAAAGGACATTTGTATAGACTTTGTATTTACTAACTCGTTCCAGATTGTTCTTTAATAGTATAATCATTCATCAAGACTGTTTCAGTGCCGGTTAACTGCAAAATAGACGAATTTTGAAGAAGAATGGGTAAATATTGTTCAGGAGCAGATATTAATTCAGTCATCTCTAATTGCTGTTGATTCTCCTTACATGATGATTCCTTATCTAGGTAAATAATTCGTTAACAGTAAGGTTATGGATTTTGTTTTGATTGTGATTAGTAGCTCAGTTGTAACAGTATAATAATTAACTAAGTAAGTAACATATTATCAATAATATTTGAGAGAAATCCTTTCCTTCTCATGCACATGAATATAAGTGTCCGACCGCGACCAACCAATGTGAAATAATTAAAATTTGAAATAATGATTTAATATTTAATAACTCACAATTGAAAGAATCTGAATCTCTTTCTCCATCTTCTGCTTAATACCCTTCATAAGAAATCTCACCTTAATACAACATTAAATAATACTCTTTCTGATTTATATAGAGCTAATGCGCTTCGCAGCTTGCGAACACTTTATGTTCCATGGGGTGGGGCTTGGCACTTCGTGCCTACAATTGAACAAAGTATAGAAGTAGCAACTTATTCACAATATGATGGTGATAAATTCATATTTGTTATCAGCGTACCCGATTACCCCAGTATAAGGGTTAAAAGCAAATTAGTAGGAATAATTAGAAAAGAGTTTACTTTACACACTTACAAACAAGAACTATTCATTATACGTTGTTGAAAATATCATATTCGGATTCAGTGTACTTGATTACCCCCATATATCTGTTGAGAGCAAGTCTCTAAGTATATTTCGAGATTTCAACTATTTGTTGTCTTTATATTCATAAAAACAACAATAAAATTACATATGATTAATCCAAAAGTGTGAAAATCGGATTCAGCATGTTTGATATATTTAGTGAAGGTTTTATTGAATTCTATTTACTTCCTTGATAAACACGATAAATACATAATTATGCGACAATTTCAAGATTGCATACCGTAAACCCTTTCCTTGACAACGGACAAACAAACAAACAGACATCAATTGAGATTTAGTAATATAAATTTGAACTTTTCGGACCAAAACTGTTAATAACATTTTCATTATTGATTTTACATTTCCTGAAGCACAATTAGAAAAATTGAAGCCTGTCATAGAAGAATACTTTTCTAATTTTAAACAATAATGAATATGAATATATTGCTATAATTGTTAATTTTTCGCATTGTCCCAATACTCTATTAATGTCTCACATATGCCATGTGTGGCATAAAAATTATTGTTAATGGCCAACCAGGTTGTTAACGATTCGAAATACTTATCCTAGGGTAGGTCAGAAACGTAGAACTTAAAAATGGCATCAAAATTATACCATCTCCATTGACATTTGTGTTTTGAATCCATTTGATAACAAATATTGTCACTAGCGTGCTTTGCTTTCTAGTTCGCTGCGTAACAGCTTAGTGACTGGTTAGCATAAATATTCAGAAGTTAAATTTCTTTGTGCTTTTGCAAATCTGGAGATTTAACTATATATACAGAGGATCTGGATTGGTTGGCCCTATTGGGCCGTGATAATGGATGTGTGGGAAACTTATTTCTGGATTTAATCCGAGCTATGTAAATTAATATGTTCAACTAGGTTTATCAAGTATAATATAAATAATCAAGTTATAATGGGAAATTCTTATATGTGCCATCATCGTATCAACTGTAACTCAAAAACGAACTAATTGAATTTGTTCTACCGGTTAACCTCTCGCTCTCTAGTTCAAATCCGCAAGTTACTGTAGGCCTCTTGTATAATAGGCTATTCCTCTATAAATGGGGGATTTTGCAATAATGTTCATTGAAATATCTATTTTTGCGCTAAATTCGGAAAAAGCGAACCATCGTAGCACGAGTGGCACATTCAGCAGATGCGGCAACATTACCTGTAGTCCAGGAACATTAGGTTAAGAATGATCTCAACTTGGAAATATATAGTACCAAACTAATATTTGCAGGATAGTTGCATAATGCTTATTGAGCAATAAACTAAAGTTTCCAAATTTCGAATTTGCATGGAGATTAACACATTGGTAAGAGATATATCAAAATATTTTACAGGTATGGAAAGTAAGGTATATACTAAATATTGGCTATTCTGATTTGGCCATAATGGTAAAGACATCGAATTATAAGAGGGTATCTACAAAACACGTGTGATCCTTTGTCTGGATTAATTCTCTACTCTCAACAATATCCTGAAATGTCGCTGAATCTGATAATATTGATGAGTACATAATTTCTGTCTTTTCGTAGTAATGGAGATGTACATTCATCTAAGAAGCTTAATGGTGAAGCTAAAATAGAGAACTTGTTCTAGGCGTGCTTGATCCAGTAAAGTCAGTCTGAGTAATCTGTGATGTAGTTAATAAACTTTTGGTGGAAGAATAAGGAGATCTTTCATGAATGGGAGAAGGACAAACTGATATTACACTAGATGAACTCTCGAAACTTCTATAGCGTATTAAAAGACTAATTGAAGATTCCTTAGAGTACCCCGATTTAATGTTATGGAAATCGATGCTTTTATCCGACCATATGGGACGGATTTTCTTTGGCCGATAGTTGCTTCCACCTAAATAAGAGTTGATGATTACTAATCGTTAAGATAATCGTTATTTTAGTTAGATTTTTCAAAGAAATTAAAAATATCAACTAGTAATATCATTTTAGCTATCATAATGATCTTAACACTGTTCTTTTCTTTTCTAGTTACTCCACGTTACAACATTAACTTTTAAAGTGAGACTCGACGGAAATCCGTGAGACTTGACAACTGTGATTACCTGCCATGAGTACAGCTCAATTAAGAGATTAAATAGAATGGGTAACTAATCGAATACATATTTCTATCGTTTAACTTTTGATAACTACCGTGCTATAATTTGATTAACGATGGTATTATAGAGGACTTTATTTATACTTTTTATGCATAGTGCCGCCTAGAATAAGAACTAAATCATTAGGTGTTTCGCAGGAATGGAGCATACGTGCATATGTCGTACATAGGATACTCTGGACCTATTCAAATAGTATATACGCTAATCAATTAAAAGTCCTCACCCATAGATTTTCTGATCGTATAATTGAGCAACTTTCGTAGCCTTTCAATTGAAAAACTCCAGGGGGTCATATTTGAATTGAGTAGCCAACGATTTCTTTATTATATTCTTCCAAAGGAGTGTAGGGGTTAGAGTGTAGATATTTCCAGTTCAGGAAAACGATGTCAATAGAAGCCTTTGGACATCCCTGTGATGCTCGTTGACGAATTATTTAAAAGGCTCCTCCCCTAGTACTCTAACTTTGCCCTCCCATGTAAATACTACGCCAACTTGTCCACTAGTTACTTGAGTGAATTTTCTACCATTGAAAGAAGAGATTCTTTGACATTACCTTGAGTGATTCTGGGCATAGTTGTGTGTGTGTGGGTGGGTGTTTGTCTTTCTAACACATTAACAACATTCTATAATTATACAAATCCTAGATACTATGTTATGCCAAAATTAATTCGATCGGGGTATCTTTGGGATGTTACAGATTGTAACAAACAATTATAATCATTATTTAATGGTACTGCTGGTCACAAACTGTAAATCCAAAATAGTAAGTTAGGGACTGTAATATAAGAAATTTTAACGTCATGGACTGTATATTATTGAACTTTTGCCATATATGTGCCACAAAATCACAAATAATTTATAATTGAGTGTGCGCGTAGGTAATGCGCAAAGTACGCGGAAGTCACGCGCAATGTACTTTTTAATACCTCAATTTATCATCCATCATCCATGGCCTACTGAATATATGGCTTAATATGGAAAGCCGACTGAAAATGTATTACCACCACATATCTCATGAAATTTGTAAGATAGAGCTTAAGTATGTATTAGTGAGCTATAGGATTATGGTAGCAAAGTATGTGTTTCTATTTGTTGAGGCTAGAACTCAAAAACTATTAGTCTTATGACTCTAAACTTTTACAGTAGTTCCATAATAGCCAACTTCATATTACGAATAATATAGTTCATTTGCTATTATGTCACTACCTTTTGAAATATTTTGAAGTTTCTCATATTTGTATATGATTGCCATCTATACAGTAAATGTCAAAATATCTAAATAGAAATAACAAAAAGCAAATGAATTATATTTTTAGCGAATAAGAAGTTGACTATTATGGAACTACTGGTATAAATTTTAGAGTTACAAGACTCATAGTTTTTGAGTCATAGTCTCAACAATGGGATAAACATTTCCTTAGCAACACAGGAATGTGTTCACATTCCATTCATACCAACCATTTTAATCAAATTAACTATCTGCCTTTGTCATTATATTCAACTGTCAAGCATTAAAACACTGAAAACATGGTTTAAAAACAACTTGAAAAAGCAGCATTTTCTCTTTAAAAATAGCTTCCGCGAAACCGCATGATGTTATATCATATTTTAAGAAACTGAAGTGCATAAATTGATATCATCTTCCTATGTCACTTATACACATTTAAGCTCTAGCAGACATATTTCTCCAGATATGTGGTAATACCACATTTTCGTTTTTAAGCCATCTCGGAGAAAAATGTAGCCGTATTTTAAGTGGGTCAGGCATTATCCAATTGTACATTACGAAAGGTTTCACTTACAAAAGATACTGTTGAGTAAGTAACCTACTATTGAATCATGTTTTGAGAATATTTGTCCATCTCATGGTATGGATATAACAGATTTTCAAACTATAAACATAATTTTTACAAATTATCCTTAAATCACGCTAAACTCTATCATGACTACTCTTACTATATTTGGGTGTTACAAATCTATTCTTCAACATTAATTTACTCTAAAAAATAATTCCATATGCCTAGATGGTAAGTACAGGGTGGCTCCAAAGTTTTGATATTAACCATTTTGCCTATAATATTTTTCAGCATGACCTACAACATTGATAATCTATATATAATTAATACATACTATTAGGAAGAGACTGCCTAGTCATTTTTCAATATAACCACCCTTCTTGGAAATGACAGCCCTGAGTCTGTTCGGGAATCCTTCTACTGAGGAACGCAGAGTTTCTTGGGGTATCTTCTCCCATTCTCGACACAAGGAAATCTTTAGAGAGCTAACTGTGTTATGTGACACAGAACAAGCCTTGTTTTCCAAGATAGACCATACAGAATAGTCCATGGGATTTAAATCGGGATTGTATGGTGGCCATTCATCCTTGTGTATAAAGTTGGGAATATTGTGCTTCAGCTAATCTTGGGTCGTATTGGCCGTATGGGCGGGAGCACCATCTTGTTGGAGGACAAAATGAAAACATGGTCTGGCTCAGACCTTTTACCACAGGCTCTAATACAAGCTCTTGGTATGTTTTGACATTGATTTTCACTCCTGGGGGATGAAAATCAGTGGTGTCCGTCCAACAGCAGAGACCCCAGCCCAAACCATCACCGACAGCGGTTTCTTCATCCGACATATATCTGAACTTATCAGGGATCACTGAAACTGAGGTCGAGATGACTCTGTCGTTTTGGCTATTTGTAGCCTCTTCAATGGTGAAAATTTTCTCATCTAAGAAAAGGGTATTTTCGAGAACCTCAATAGCGTGTAGAGCAAGTAGGCTCTTGCTCCGGGACACTCTCTTTTCTTCACCGACCCAGATAGGAATTGTACCTTTTGCGTTTAAAAGAGCGCATTCCTAGGTCCCTTTTAACAACCTTTTGTATAGCTCGGCGAGATATATTGAGCTCCAAGGCCATTTCCTCATCGAACGGTGTGGGTTCCGCCGAATCCGTTCTCGCACCACTTTCTTGAGAGCTGGGTCGTTACAGAGCATTGACGACCAGACCTCGGCTTGTCTACAGTGTCCCCAGTTTCCTTATATCGATTTATCGTCCTGTAGATAAATGCCCTACGTCCTTTTGCAATATTCAGCAGTTTCAAAATTTCTGAGGGACTTTCCCACCACATGCAACTCAATAATTGCTGACCTCTCAGATTCTATGGTCAATCACAATATTTTTCGAAATAGTATACACTAAATTGAAATAATATTTGTTAGGAAGCGTATAAGGTATGTCATGGAGGAGCAAACCATTGAGAATACTTCCTGATAATGGTTGTATATTAATTGTGATTTTGTATCAGAACTTTGGAGCCACCCTGTATAAGAGTTGCTCAAAAGACCGACAGAGAATCACTTAATATTCATGGTAGCACTTAGTGAAATGATGTACCGTAAATGTATATATGAATAGATAACTTGTAGGCGACTGTCCAACTATGGTTTTCAAAATATTAAACTGTATTTCGAAAAATGGATCATCAATTAGAGGATCGTAAATAGGATCATTTGGGATCGTAAATCCTTCAGAATTTAGGATAGGAGCCGGCAACACCGATCATAAGTTCAGCCAATAATTGGGATATGACCTAATTCCATTAATTGAGAATCGTCTAATGTCCTACCATAGCCTACTATACATAAAGCCTCACAGTAACAATTTAAGTAAAGACAAGGGATGGGGTCCCCGATCTACTGTGAAAATGGGTATTTCTTCTTTTTACTGCCAAATATGGTCCAAACTAGTCCACCAAACATAAGACTACATATTATTAAGAGAAATTGGGACCACGGATGCAATTACATGCTGGGTTTATTAATGAACCATAAGGTTTAATATTTAGTTTATTATCTAACCAAAACAATTGAAAATACATTTAATATGTAAACAAATTAGAAAAAATTATTCAGTCGTCCTATAGTTATTCTGATACTCAGTTGTTCGAATTCTGTCACTCTTGATCTTTTCTCGTGTGGGTGCTTGTATTACTGATATCCGTATTTAATTAATTTATTAACTTTTTTCTGCTTAGTTTAGCATTTTACCACTGTTGAGTGTTGATAGCTGCTATTAATAATGCCTAATTGCTGCTCCGCTCCTGGTTGCAAAAGCTACTACAAATCTACTTACGAAACTGTACCTGTATTCAAATTACCTAATAAACCACCTTAACTCAGACATTCTTGGATTAGAGCTCTTCGGAGGGATGATTTAGATGAATTGAAGTCTGTTATGTTTGTGTTAACCTTTTCGCGGAGTGGATGTAGAATACAGTCACAAAGTTCCAAATAGAGATGGAACCTTTCGTCAAATCCCTTGAGTCATCACCAAGCTGAAAGATGGCGCTGTACCAGTGTTTCTACCAGGTTGTCTATCATACTACCAATCGAATACTAAGCGCAAGCGTCCCCTAGAATTAAGAGATGATGAACTATTCAACCAAACGTTGACACTTAGCTTGAAATCAGAAGCTGAAGAAATAGATAACTTCAAAATTCGTAGTTTTCAAATATTTCAGACTAATTACCTTTGCTTTCCTTGTCTAAAACATGGTCATTATGGCATTCTGAGCCAAATAGTATTGTTTTTATCCGCCCAAGTCTTGTAAATACTGATGTCCTTGTAAATATGTACTTAATAGTACATTCCGATCTATCTGTTAGAGCTTATTGTAATAGAGAACCTTGTTTGATTCGCAACCTCAATAAGCGCTTTTCGTCAAATAGAAACTATACTTGGTAAAGCATCTAAATCAACACATCTCAGTGAATCTGATATTTCTGATGCTATCCATATTTCTTATCTTCAAATATTAGAAGCTGAACTTCGTCTGAAGGTTTCAAATATTCTGAATCTATTTTCCTATCGTTCCAAATTATGTAATAATTCATTCAAAAATTTATACAGTCCTTTTCACCTGAAGAGAAGCTATTTTCGGATACTGATATCGATCTTGACCCTTTCCCTAGTGCAATTTCTGATCTATCCAGCATTGAGTGTGATACCCAAACTATTCAATTATTAGCTTTCATTGCCGGATATGCTGCACGCCAATACCTGAAACGAAGTCCACCATGTTACTTTGTCAAGATTTATTAATAAGATAAGGATTTCCTAATTCATGAATCAACTGGATTTCAGTATAGATTACTTGAGTTTACTAATCGTGGAGGTCTGAAATATCCTTCTGAACTTGTCTTGGATTGCATAATTACTGATTGTAAGAATTTCACTGTTATCGAAGGAAATGCAGAATTGATGAGGATATTTGTTGAAGGATCATCTAGGCAGATTCTATTGGATCTTGTGTGTTCTGTTGATAATGGATGTTGGAGAGAACAATGCCCCTCTTCAAGTTAAATAGGTCATCTATTCTTCGCAAACTTGTATTCACTGAAGAGACTTGTTTAATAGCTAATAATGTGAAGAATTACAATTCTAAGGTAGTTTCGAAAGGATCAGAGAAGCGAAAGTTGAAAAAATGTAATTCTTAGTACTTTCATTGGCAGAACAGCTAACGGATCCTATATATTATAATTTTCTTTTTCATCTATTTGTACTAGTAATTTGACTCAATTGCAATTTTCTTATAGTTTCTATTTAATTAAATTACTAATTGTCACATTTCTGACGAAATATATTTGGACAAATATAGTGATGGAAAATCCATCCCTCTTTCAACCGCAGTTACATCCATAGTCCCAATTTCTCTTAATAATATGTAGTCTTATGTTTGGTAGACTAAGTTTGACCATATTTGGCAAAAAAAGAAGAAATAACCATTTCACAGTAGATCGGGGACTCCATCTCTGGTCTATATTCAATTGTTAGTGTGAGGCCTTATGTATAGTAGGCTATGGCCCTACCTACATTGCCAACAGAGGGATAAATTTTCTATACATAGATCTATTACCCTTGTGATTATAATACAAAGTGGACAAACAAACAAATACAATAATTGAGTTCTTAATAATATAGATATTCGTATTAAGCACGTTTTATCTAACCATAGTGTACATGAATCTGCTACTCACGAAAAATGACTCTCCTACTCTAAGACTTCGAACCCGATTTATCCGAATGCACAATGGCTTGGTAGTGTGAAATAGCGAATTTTTATGTTACAACTTAGCGGTCATAATGATTGACGAATAGTATTTTTGAATATCGTATATGTGCGAAACTTAAATTTTTGCAAGGGAATGGATATGTACAGGGTGGCTCCAAAGTTCTGATACAAAATCACAATTAATATACAACCATTATCAGGAAGTATTCTCAATGGTTTGCTCCTCCATGACATACCTTATACGCTTCCTAACAAATATTATTTCAATTTAGTGTATACTATTTCGAAAAATATTGTGATTGACCATAGAATCTGAGAGGTCAGCAATTATTGAGTTGCATGTGGTGGGAAAGTCCCTCAGAAATTTTGAAACTGCTGAATATTGCAAAAGGACGTAGGGCATTTATCTACAGGACGATAAATCGATATAAGGAAACTGGGGACACTGTAGACAAGCCGAGGTCTGGTCGTCAATGCTCTGTAACGACCCAGCTCTCAAGAAAGTGGTGCGAGAACGGATTCGGCGGAACCCACACCGTTCGATGAGGAAATGGCCTTGGAGCTCAATATATCTCGCCGAGCTATACAAAAGGTTGTTAAAAGGGACCTAGGAATGCGCTCTTTTAAACGCAAAAGGTACAATTCCTATCTGGGTCGGTGAAGAAAAGAGAGTGTCCCGGAGCAAGAGCCTACTTGCTCTACACGCTATTGAGGTTCTCGAAAATACCCTTTTCTTAGATGAGAAAATTTTCACCATTGAAGAGGCTACAAATAGCCAAAACGACAGAGTCATCTCGACCTCAGTTTCAGTGATCCCTGATAAGTTCAGATATATGTCGGATGAAGAAACCGCTGTCGGTGATGGTTTGGGCTGGGGTCTCTGCTGTTGGACGGACACCACTGATTTTCATCCCCCAGGAGTGAAAATCAATGTCAAAACATACCAAGAGCTTGTATTAGAGCCTGTGGTAAAAGGTCTGAGCCAGACCATGTTTTCATTTTGTCCTCCAACAAGATGGTGCTCCCGCCCATACGGCCAATACGACCCAAGATTAGCTGAAGCACAATATTCCCAACTTTATACACAAGGATGAATGGCCACCATACAATCCCGATTTAAATCCCATGGACTATTCTGTATGGTCTATCTTGGAAAACAAGGCTTGTTCTGTGTCACATAACACAGTTAGCTCTCTAAAGATTTCCTTGTGTCGAGAATGGGAGAAGATACCCCAAGAAACTCTGCGTTCCTCAGTAGAAGGATTCCCGAACAGACTCAGGGCTGTCATTTCCAAGAAGGGTGGTTATATTGAAAAATGACTAGGCAGTCTCTTCCTAATAGTATGTATTAATTATATATAGATTATCAATGTTGTAGGTCATGCTGAAAAATATTATAGGCAAAATGGTTTATATCAGAACTTTAGAGCCACCCTGCATACCGTAAATATTGTTAGTATATAGTAACAATTTCATTCTACATAAGCTGAAACCGGTATTGCTAACAGCAATTTGAGGCAAGTGTAGTAAGAAAACATTGTGGCAATATATGTAATTTATTCACTACCTGAGAAATACTTAAAGATGTAACACCTGGTATATTAGAGAAACAGGTTTACACTGTCCATTATTTGTTACTCTTCCTTTTGGATTGTGGATCATTGAGCTAATTTAATAGAAGCATGAAGATAGAATTGAGAGTTTAGAGTTAGCAACAAATTGTGCTCGTTAGTCAGTCCTACCTAATTAAGAATATAGCACTACTTGTAAATATTTGGAATGCTCGACATCTTTTCAGAAAATTATCGATCCAATCCCGATCACGATCCTATTTTCAAATGGATCGACAATCCTCTTTCGATCCTCTAAAAGGATCTAGATTCCAATGCCCTAAATATAGGCAAAGTAAACAATTACTTCGGGGTAACTGAGTATTCTGATTCCGAATATGATATTGTAAACAACATGAGACAAATACTTGTTGTCACAAGATTAACATATTTTCACACTTTAGAGATGATATTGCAAAATTATGCAGTGAATTCGTTTCACAGGTATTATAGGATTTGTTGGCTGATTGCAAATATAGATTGTCAAAAACGTACTAAATTTTGTTGTTTAGCCACAGAATAAAATCTCTAAATATTCCCAAAAACTTACTTCAGCGGTTATAATATGGTAATCGTGTACGATTATTTAAATAAGATATTTTCGACAACGCATTGTGAATATTCGTTGTTTTTGATGTGCACAAAGAAAAGAAATTTCTAAATAGTCCTAGAAACTGGCTTTCAATTGGTAGAATAGGGTAATCAAGTACGCTAATTCGGAATTTCGCACTTTCAATGTACTCGTGTGTAAATCATAGATATTCTGATGAAAAATTCCAGGCACAAAGTACCTAGTTATATGAAACACAGCGTTCGCAAGCCGCGCAGCGCGAGCAAGCGAAATGGCTCGTTATTACATTTATACAAACGTAATTTGCTAATATGTGTCAGTATTAAATATTTTCAAAAACAGGTATTCACAAAGATACCTAAATTAATAAGAATATTCAAATTTATCTGTGAAATACAAACATTAGTACACCCAGTTAACCGAAGAAGCTTCAGGGAAGTTGAGTTCTTGTCTATAATATGACGGGTTAATTTATCCGAAATGTGTAAACAATAAGCAATATCAAGATAGCAAAGATCAGGACATGTATCTAGCAGAAAACAGATAGAGGAGTTTGAAATCCCGAAACATGAGCATGCATGAAAAATTCTCAAATGTGTACAACCAAGAGAAACTTGAATAACTGAATTATCGTCGATATTATAACAATTATTCAGATTGATCTCAGTCAATGCTGTACAAAAGAAAGCAATAGATGATAAACCGGAATTATCTATCCCTCTACAATGACTAATGTCTAAATAAACCAACTTTCGAAGACAAAACGCTAATATTGATACAGATTCAGCATCAACAGCTTTCCAACATTGATATAGACTAAGTTCTTCAACTCTCGAAAATTGGCGAATTATCTTAATAAAATTATCCTTTTCCAGGAGATGCTCAACGCCATTAAAATCCAGTACCTTTAAGTAATGATGAAAATAAGTGGTTATTAAATTCTGCCATAGTTTACATACGCTTTTTAGAACTAATAATTGCAAAAAGCTGAAAGAAGGGAAAATATAGTTGAAGTAGACAAAGGGCGGAACTGTATAAAGAGGAGAACCTAATTGATCAGGATCAGTGTTCATGAAATGAACCTAAGTAAAATATACTCTAGGAAGCTACATAAAATATTACGCAAAAGATATATATTAAGGTTCAGGGTTGCATTTTTCGAATTGGAGATAATCTATCTTATAAAATGATAAGCTTCTAAGAATGCCTCAAAATTGCTATGCATCACAGAAATTGCAACATATCGGGATTTTCCTCTATTATGCCAATGTCTATTATTCAGTTTCCTGGTGCCCAGGTTCTGTAAAGTTTATCGTTCTGATCCATGGAAATTATATATGTTAGAATAGTCTACACTAATATTGAATCCATTAGAATTTTTGATTTCTAATTACTGTTACCATTGAAAATGTGATAGTTTACGTGATAAAATTCGTATACCCAGGCAGGTACATTCGAAAAAATTTGCTAAGTACCAAAAATGATTAAGCAGACTGTGATCTAATCTAATGAATCGGTAAACATACCTGTGGTATATCACCATATTCAGAGATTTTGAAATATATACAGATATTTGGCGATATCTTTAGAATATAAATGTTACAATAAAGATTCTAGTTTAGAGTGAGCGCTATTATATTTTTATTATTAGAAACGACGAATGCTCACTTGTTAAATAGTTATCTATCAAATTTTAGGAATACGTGGCTGGGTCAGCTAAATTTTCAAAATATTTTTTTATAATGATTATCATTAGCCTAGTCACTGTACATGTGACCAAAAATATATTCAGATAATAAAGATAATTCTTACAGAGTAACTAAATATTGAACACACAGAAAACGCAATTTTGCGACATTTTTCATTAAAATCTGGGGACATGGCCAACCTGGGCTCCAGTCCTTGAAGAATGAAGTACAAACAATGCCAAGAAAATATTTCATAGATGATATATTATTAAGATACAGTACTATATATCACATTTAAGGGGCAAACAATACGGGGCCTATATATATTAGCAATTATAGAAAAACTAACACTACTACCATTTGACAAATATACATTATAGGATTTTCGTATATTAGGAATTCATTGAAAAGACTTAACAAGTTCTCTTAAACCATCCTTCATATGGTTTAAACTCTATTAAAATCATGACATAAATATGTATCCTGCCTGAACGAAAGTATTTAGCCACTGCGAAATGTAGATACATATAATACCAATCCAGTCTATTAATTATCTGAGGGGACAATAAAGTAAAACCATACGATTTAGAGATATCTCATGTCAAAATTGGATTTTTCGTTTTGCAAACCTCAGTATATTGACTTCTCATTTAGATACTAAATGTTTATTTTGAACATTTCAACTCAGGAAACATTGAGCCACATTATATTATTTACAGCGGGGCAGTTCAAACATTACATACGCTACAAGGAGAGGAGGGTGCTATGCAAAGTGTGACAGCCCAATCTTTTTTGTATTTCAAAATGGCGAAAAAGTGTGACACAAGGATCGGGATAAAATTTAGGGAAATTTGCGTTGCATAACGTTTGAACAGCCCCGTAAATATATTTTGACAAGTGACAGTAAGTGACACAGGGTTTGAAATTTCAAACTTGATATTGAGAATTTAATAGAAATTTAGAAACTGTTCTATCAGAATACGCAGATTGCAAATTTGACACTTGACATACACAGTGTGGCAAAATGGGAACTATTGAGAAATCGGCCTTAATCAAATCGATAAAAAATCAAAATATTTTTGAATGTAACAATGACGTCATTACTTTCACACCCAAAGACTTAGAAAAAATCTAGTTACTTCAATCGATTCCTTGGGTACGATTCCCCATAGGTCAATAATATAGTTTAATACGTTATCTAGCACCCTAATACCTACTTCCAAGTTTTAACCATTTCTTGCCACTGTGGACTAAGGGCTATTCCTTGATATTATGGGTGACTAATTATGTCTTGTTCTATATACTTATATCAATATCTAGCATTGTTATGTTTGTGACATGGCGGCTAACTCATGTGGGTATCACAACACGATTGTTGCTGTTGCTATCTTTCTAGGTTTGTGGTTGTAGGACTGCAAAATAGACAGACTACATGATATTTATCTAACAGATTGTGTTCCTAAAACTACATATACAACACCATCAACGAACTGAAGAAGCAGGATAGTCCAGTGAAACTAATTTGATACTGTTTACTAAATTATGCTTATTAGTTAGCATTCTCGGAATATTTGTTTGTAAGTTTTCACCTTGGCTTGCAAAAGTATGTAGATTTAATATCGTTGATTAAGATTATATATCTTATTCGCTGGAGCCACCTCAGCAGTCCAAATTCAAATTATACACATGGATGCTAATTGTGAAAATATATTTCATGCGAGCCTGGCCGTCCCACTTCCATAATGCCCTGAGTACGAGTATTTATATTTTTATTTATAATATATAGGTATAATATTCATGGATCCTGGATGACTATTTCGTTGCAAACATGTAATGATCATTTGTAATTTAAAGCAACATCCTGAAATAATAATCTTGTCCATTTTAATCGATATTTCTTCTCGAAATATGTCGTTTGCTTCCCAATTTATCGTATCTGTAATATTCGTTTGTATCGTAATCTTGTACGTTTCTATAGTTTTAAGCCTTTCCAAAACTATCATAAGAAAAGAAGTTGGACAATAGGAAAAACTGCTGCTTATCAACATTAGAGTACCTTTTTGATGAAGCAAATGACAAAATCATCAAATTGTATACTTCTCATGATAGATAAATTCTTATTCCTGGATTTTGCCATTGTCAAACATTTATTCCCATAGCAAAATCAACACGATGAAGTTAGAAAGGGAAGTCTTTTGGCCAGAAAAGTTACAAACAGTTTGTTTTTTACCAAATACACAGTTTAAAAGATTTATTGGTTCAAAGCCCTTTAGTTGATGTTTGGAGAAGAATGCGAACCGTTTGCACTCTTTAAGTTGGTAACTGGAGCTACAAAGAATCTCATATCGCCCAAGAGCAATCTGATGATGAGATGGACCTTATGTAATGATTATCCATTATTTATTAATCTGTAGTATACTTAGACTGATAACGAAATACTACCCTGGAGAAACATTTACCATTAGAACTACCAATTATTGAGCATGAATGGATATCTTAGAAGATCTTTTAGAAAAACGAGAGCTGGAGAGAATTTCAACTATTCACATCAAGAAAGAGCATACTATTCAGATGAAAACTTATGATGCGAAAGTTAGAAGTAGTATGTGAGTTTACGTAATTGAAAATACTTTCCTTATAAATGATACCACAAATTTCTTAATGGTTATGGCTTTGATTTATATAGCACAGATTGTTGATTATGTAATTATATTTTTGTAAACCATTTTCTATTCTATTAATTCAAACGTTCCAATTATACTTCTATATCATATTTTAGTTCAGAATTTGAAAAGGTGCTCAGAGAATAGATGAGAATGTTACAAAGCAAAAAGATTAACCTGAACAAGGCGGACAAAATTATTTTGGACCTTATACAATTTCAGATATTAATACACCAAGTCATCTCAATACGCACAAAGATCCGTCAAGAAGTCAAAACTTCCAAGATTCCCATTCAAAAATCCCGCAGTTATTGATTAGAAACTGCGACTGTCTCAAAAGCAGCCAAATCACGAATAACAAAAGTACGTCCCAAATTTCAACAATATAACAGTTTTGATATTCTAACTCTATGAATGATAGGCAACACATATGTTATCTTTGAAATGTCGAGCAAGAAACCTCTGATGAGTTGTGTGTGGTGCACTGAGGAAATATTAAAGAAATCCTAAAGAATACACAACGATAACTCCTGAGGAAGAATGTTGTCATGTGGGCAGGTATTCTTTTAGATAATGTTGTTATATTCCCATAGGCAGTTTTTGTATAATATTCCAAGTCGATTTGAAATTCTTCGACTGTAACAATTAACTGATAACAACTGGTAGAACCACAGCAAATGTGTAATCTCGTCACCACTGAGTTCTTGTGCTGTAGCATTTTGAGTGAATAAATCATCATATAATATCGATATATTGTGTGGAACTAGTTGTTTAATTCGACAACTTCATCATGGTATGGAACTACAACCGGAAAGAACATCTAAGTTTATCAATCGTTCATCTTTCTTTGCAGGTTTTTATAGAAAGAAGATTGTAAAGTATTGCTATATAGCGACAACATACTTGCAGTTTCAATTCATCTAGTTTTGGTTAGAGTCTCCATTATTTGTAAATTCAAAACAAAGATTACTGGTACATGCTACTTTACCGGTACCATTCATCTGAAGCCAGTTTCATCAGTTTATGTCTTACATTGAGGAGTTTGATTTCGATAATTTTTGGAAATTATAGCGCCTCACAAATGGGTATGCAGATAACCTGGGTAAAGGTCTTGATCATTACGATTTTTGGCACTGAGGGCGTTTACATTAAATGCCTTAGTGAACTAGACACATGCACTAGAATCTATATATATATACATTTCATTTGTGATAAATGTAACAACCTATTTTATTGGGATTGAAAGATAGTGCTATTCGGCCAGGTTATTGTGAACATTGAATAGTCTATCAATTCTAATCTACTCCCTTGAATGTGCACACATATTGTCAATGCACAGATACAGATAGATACGAAAGAATACTGGAATATTTGAGTCCATCCCTCTACTTATAGCTATTGAAGTAGGACATCTAATTTTCCTTAGTGAGGATAACATACCTTGTGGCGAGCCTAGTCATACCAGTGTATTTAGTAAACATGAAGATCTATTACTAAGTGTTCTTGACAACTATTTTACTATTAGTCACGAAGATTAACCATTAAGTTGCGAGCTAGCTGGCCGTCCAATTTGTCTACGTCACCACGTTTATTACCTCATCATGTTAGGCGAGCAATTCTACTTATTTGACAGCTTGGTTCCAACCCCTCCTCACTTTTATTCAAACTATACAATTTGGGCAGCACGAATACTCTTTTCTGCACACTGCACTCAAAAGTAATTCTGATATTTTCGAAAGCTCTCAAAGGCAAGGTACATTGATCTTTGTGAGTACTTCTACTCGTGGTTATTCATTTCAGGCTTCGCAATCCTAGACAATGGAAACGCAACCAGCAACGGTATATCCCCAGTGGCCAAAAGTAAACTTGAACGATAGTCACAAATTCAAATGTATAAGACAGTTAACTAATTTACTTACTGGCCAACCAGTGAGTTTCTAGGTAGTTAATTTAAACAACTCTGTTTTTAGTTAGGTCGTACAAACGTTACCTTTAACGATGCTTGTCTGGCTGCACAAGATCATTAGATATATCCAGTATGCGAACCGTTTTTCCGGATTATGTCACTCATACGAGTATCGGCGACGTTCTTATAACTGTAAATGATACAGTGTATATTGGAAAGGTTTCCAGATTATGCAACATATTTTTCTGATTGTCGTAGAGAATATACTCACTGGCATATACATGTCCTGTCTGTGTCTGAAGTTTAATCAAATCTTCGTCATTCCGTAATTATCTATACTAATAAAACGCAATTACTCTGTATGTATATATATATTTTTTGGTATGTCTAGACTTGATTAAAGAAAGTGCTTTTGTATTAGTTTTTTATGAAAGGACCGGGGATTTTATGTTTTATAGAACAATAATCGTTAGAGTTGAGAGCCCTGGACTATTGTGTGCTGATAATTATAAAATGGTACCGCATATTGAATATACATGTTCTTGAAGGGTTTCATACACTAGTGTTTAGATTCTCAGTGGTTTTCAACCTTATTTCAATCCGGAACCTTACCCTCCTGTCTTCTTACACTCATACATTTTCACAGAGAATAAAATTATGACAAATTAGTTATTAATGCAATTACTTAAGTAATTCTATTACTTTTTCCCATGTGAATCTTGCGCCTGGTGATATTGTAGTCTTCTTAGTTCACATGTTCTTCGATCTCCTGAAACTTTTTGCATTTGTTGGTTTAAAATTAGATGTTCTACAAATATGCAAACATATATTCAGGCAACAATACACTTTTACGGAAATAAAATAACTAAGTACATAAAGGGGGCGCTGCATTAGGTCGAATTTTGGTGTTGGCGTTAGGTCGAATTTCGATATTGTCGATAGATCGAATTTATTTAGCTATGTTGTCGATAGATCGAATTTATTTTAGCTATGTTGTCGATAGATCGATATAGAAAAATGGATTTATAGAAACGAGGACGGGATAGGACTTCTTATTGTATTAATTATATACCCATACCATTGGGATGGGATTAGGGATTTAGTCCACTACCTTATGGATCTGAGAGTTTTCATTTGTACTCGTTATTAAGCTGCCCAGGGATGGAGATGTGGAATCCATGCTAATTTGTGTTTGGATGGACTTTTGTTGGATTAATTATTCGAAAACTTTGCAAACGTCTGATCGCTGTAATTTTTCGTTTTATACCGTTTGTTTAGGTTCTTCTAGAATTTAGGGAAGCATTCAGTGTTACCCAAATAGGAAATGGCCTCAAAAAGAAATATTTATAGCTAAATATATTCGATCTATCGACACCATACCTATAATCGAATTCAACTATCGTCAACACAGCTAAAATAGAATTTGATCTATCGACAACATCAAAGTTCAACATAATGCATACATTTTACATTCTAGCTAATGCCAACACATCAAATTCGACCTAATGAATGCGCCCTACATTAAAATATTTAGCTATTACTACATCCCTAGTACTTTTACTATTAGACAAATATTTTTAGTAGTCTATCCTATAGCTTATATGAACTGCGGATAATGGTAACAAATTTATACCGCAAGTTGGTGTTCGTATTAAACAAGGCCACACTGTAGATATAGATATATCTAAATAATGTGAAGAATACTCTTCGTGAATAATAGAATGTGGTTGAAAAGTTTCTAAAGTGGTGATAGTTTCAAGGATTAATGGACTTGGCGGGACAAGTAAAGCATTTGTTTAAAACACATAGTTAGTTACTGTTCGTCCTCGTTCTGATTAAACACTAACCATAGCTTCATCTGGAATAGCAGCACTCCTGCTACAAGGTTGTAGGACTGTTCATTCAAGACTGTAGGTCCCAATAAGACTGAATGAGATATGTGTGTGCAATAGGGTGTCTCTGTTGCCCCTTTTATTTGAAAGCTTATGTCCATTTGCTACTATTTAGGTTCCCTATGCGGTATTGATTCACCATATAGAATTTGAATGGAATCCACAATGATTCAGTGGTACCGCGATAGTATTTTGAGATTGTGTAGGATTGTTGTGGTGTTTTTCCGGTTTCTACCCAATTTGGTGAAAAATGAAGTTTGATCATGGCTAGAGATCTGAAAAATTGGAATTGTGTAGTTTGGGAGTGGTTTTATGCAGGTCAATAAAACCACTTTGATAACCAATCTTGTACAGTTTAGAAGATATTAATGGAATCGCTTCAATTGATGATATCATACCACCACCGACACCAACTATTTTCGCTAATTTCTCCTAAACTGTACATGATTGGTTATCGAATAATGTTATCCACCAACATAAACCCACCCCAAACTACTCAATTCCAAGTTTTCAGATATCTAGACAAGATCGACCTACATTTTCCACCAAAATTTGACGAAAACCGGACAAAAAGCTCTAAAATTCCAAAAATATATTGTACTACTACTAAATCTTCATGGATTTCATTGAGATTGTGCATGATGAATCAATAGAGTATAGATAACGTAATAGGAATAAGCGACGTTTGTTTTTAGACGAAAGGGGCAACTAATGCACCCTAGCGTGCAGTATATCTACACAACCTGCCTTAGCCAAACCCATTCAGCGCTTTAAGCTATTGGTTAGGGATGAGGCCTCTATGACTCAAAGGCAGACATGGGACACAATTTGATGTTGCATCAGCATGTCTCTGGAGGCATGTTCATGATCAGAAACTTAGTATTAACGTGCGTCACCACACAATTTCTTCCCACGACTTAATTTAGGTTTGTGATTTCTCTGATTTTCCATTGAGGGTCGGAGAAGGCACTGAGCCTGAGAGTGAAGATAAATGATCCATTTACCTCAGGCATTATTGTAACTGGTAACTCCATTGGTGATGAATATCTGCTGTTTATTAAAGTGAACTACGATAATCTCGTGTCCGCCCACCTTGCCGAAAGACATCTAGCCGAAAGTATATCATGCCGAAAATTAATTAAGTACTAGTATTGCATATATCAAAAGTCGAGTGTGCATGCTCAGTATGTAGTGTAGCGATATGATGAGTGTTGCATGATGTTGAATTGGAATTTCTTAAAATAGCGACAATATTGGTTGTCAGGGGATTTATACGCACACTAAGTGGAGAGAAATTGGCATTATTTCTTGGATTCGTTAAGATCTTGACGTGCAAATTGAGGATCTGATCTTGGCCTCCTGGAGTGTTGGATGGTGTGTTTTGGTTGGCAATTGTCCGAAGATGTGGCTGTTTGATGCCATTAGCTATAGGAGAAGATCTACTGTTGAATGAGTGCATTTATACTCTTTACAAGTGGAGAGAATTTGTCATTATTTCTTGATTTCGTTATGATCGTGACTATTCATCCGATGGTTACACATACACCCCCCCTTTTGATATCAACAAGATAGTTTGTTTACACATACACATCCCTTTTGATATCAATATAACCAAACAATAATCTTATTGAGTTCGGTAAAATATCCCTTCGGCTAGATGTCTTTCGGCAAGGTGTCCTAGCACCGATAATCTCGATTACGCTGATTGCCTTATATTGATGTCTCCTAAAATGACACTGTCAATTTCATCAACGAATACGTTATGAATGTTACCTGGAGAGGGTAGAACATTCTTAAGTGCAGACTTTGTACCCGAGGAGCAGGCAACCCTCTACCAAGTTAAATTCCATCACGCCAAGTGGTCTGCCCCCTCATAAGCTATGCCTAAAGGAATATACATCCATAATTCTGCTGAGCACGATTTTATCCAGGTTTTCAATTTACAGAACCTCAAAAGGATAGATCTATACCTGCTGTACTCTTGGATACAGCCATCAGGAATCCAATCAGTCTGACAGTAAACATGTTAAATGATTCCATAAAAACTTTATCATTGATATGCGAGTTAGGATTGCCAGTAGCCTTGGTTTAGATTGTGTCCGAATATTAACAAACCTAGAAATTGTTCAGCAATCACTTGGTAGTAGTCACAACACTACTACCAATCCATCAAAAACCAACTAACTGGTAATATTGATCCAAATATCTGTACAGTGCCAGTATTAGGTGATGGAAATTGTTTATCTACAACATTATCCCACATATTTTTGGTCATGTTTCTTAGGTATGAAATTTAAAGGAGCAACTGATTACAATGTTTAAATCCAGTCCACAACATTGATTAGTTCTAATTGAGAAACCTAGTGGACAGAAGAAGAGTTTCAAACAACACCTGACTCACATATCAGGTCCTCATGAGTGGGGCACTGATATAAAACTAAGGATGTTAGGCATTTTAGCTAGTATAGAGGTTGTCTCTATTTTGCTACAGCTGAAGATACACGGTTATGGAAGCTAGACTCTGTGGATATAAATGACCAGTTATCTTCTCCACATGGATCTGATCCAAACTACAATGGTCAGAAGTTAGGAGTAGTCTATCATTGGCTATATCATCAAATAGGTTGTGAACACTTTGATCCGTTCTACTTAATTGCTCAATATAGTCAATGACTTATAGGGTCATGCACTATATTCTTGCCAGTGACTTATTACTTAATTTTGAGAACTGTACGCATGGTTCCAGAATACGAATGCATATGCTGCCTCTATTTTAACGGTAGCTTTAAAGAATCTTGAATGCTCACATGTTGTGTCCTTGTTACATGCAATTTCATGTGTAATTGATTTCTATAGTTTCTGTTCGGAGTTGTCAATCACGTAATTCGCCGAAAATATGCCGGTATTAATATATTTGTAAGTCAATTATGGATAAAGGTAAAAAAAAGTTTATGAAATGTTAAAACTGTGTATTTTTATTTTGAATATTTTTTATACGAAATGCGTACATTTGATGCATGTTCTTTGAAAATTAGAAACCCTCACAAACTCTAAACATATGTAAAACGCATTACTCTACCTAAACTTCACATATTTTCTTGATTAATTAGAGTCCATTATAGAAAGTTCGAGGAAAATAGATGATGGAACCAACAGATGGTTAATTTTGAATATTTTCCATGTATAACCGTGTATTATTTACCTTTTTTTGAGTGACATCAAACAAAAACAAACTCTCAAAATGCTGAAACACCATACACTACATCAAGTGATCGACTCAACAGAAATACAGAAGCAGTGTTCAATGTCAATATTATTGATTTAGGTAATGTTTGATTTGTATACGAAGTTACTTCCATACATAACCTACCCAATCAAATACCACCCCCAAACATTTTGGCGCAATTAACCTTAATTCAATTGGTTAGTAGAGTATTCATAAACAAGCTATGCTATAATTATACATGGACTTCTTTTTCATTAAAATTGAGAACACAATCGACCAAATGAATAATATTTCTCTATCAGAGAATTAACTCTCTTCCCTATCAGAAAATGAAATCCTGACCCTCCCAGGAGTTCAAAAAGGGCAAAGGCAGTTCGGCCTTTGCCCTTACTGTCCCAATCGATCTAGAGTTGGTTCATATGAAAGTGAACAACTGGACCGTCTCCTAAGCTCATATTTGGGAGTCCCTTCTAAAAGTCCAAAATCGATAGGTTCTAAGGCATTTACGCCAATCTGGAATTTTTACATACATTTTGATACAATTAGCTACTTCAAACCCCACTTTGGATGTTCACCCCATCTGGTAATGTTCTACTGTGTAAATATACTTACAACTAATAAGTATCTGTAATCTATAGTCCTATTCCGTATCCATAGAAATTCATAAGAAACTGTCAAGGCTTCATTCTTAGTCGGCTATGCATAAATCTTTAATCAAGGAATTTTCATAGATAATCTAATATACATTGATCATGAAGCAATATGTGATTATAATTCTGTATGCTTATTAGAGTTATTATTGTTTCCTCTATTAGCTACACTTGGTTTATAATTAGATATGACTTCCCTAGCTTCCTTATCATATTCATTCCATTCGCTGGCAATTCTCTTAGCTGCGACAAGTTTGGGTTCTTTCGTTAATGGATTATTACACATGTCGATAGTTTTTGCACGGGCTTTGTCCTCATCCGAACACCAAGTTTCACACCAGAGCCAATCTTGAGGTAATGAGAATATAGGAACAGAATCAATCATGCTATTTGGTAAATCTTGATCTAAATTTGCCAAACTATTCGGATCTTGAGACAAAGCCTGATAAGTAGCCCTTAATTTATCACCAGCACCAAGTTTACGAAATTGCTTTAAATCAACAACATAAAGTGCAGAGATATGATATTTTCGTTTACCAAGGAGATTGTGCCAGTAACCATGCTTCCAAAATCGAAACCCATCCATTTCCTTCCTACTATCACAAAAAGGAGTATATGCATATGGTGAATCTTGAATATCTAAATGTATCAATTCTAATAAATCAGATCTCACTATTTGGTCAGCATCAACATATATTATTCGTTGTAAATGCATTGGAAATAAAACATCAAGAAACAGTATTTTGTAACCCCAAATTTCTCTCTGTTTTTCTTCTTGTCTTCGTAACCATTTTGGCCATTTATAATCCACTAATTCAAATGTAAAGTTATAGTGATTTGCCATATATGGTAAATATTCTTTGAAATTTGGGGACAAATATTGCTTAAGAATCCATAATTTGATTGGGTTGTTAGTATGTTTTAGGACACTAATGATCATAATACGTAGAAATCTTTCATATAGATGCCCAGAAGCTATGCTAAAGATATTGATAACTTCTAGTGAACCAAATGTCTTAACATCACTAGTTGTTTGCACACTTGGTAATAAGTTTGTGATAGATTTCCATATGCTATTTAAAGTTGAATCATGTAGATTAGATTCATCATGTCCACGTTCATCATTTAAAATAGGGTGTTTGTTGAATTTATGCTTGGTTACAAGAATTTGTAAATTAACACCCATAAAGTTATCACAATGCAAAAGTATCGTATCGCCCATAATAAGGACATTGCCACCCACTTGTTCCGAAATGTAATAGTGTTGATTTGAATCATCATTCAGATGCAGCCCCCATAAACCAGGGAAAAACTTTAGTTGAAAGTATCCAAGATTCTCCATTACAAGACTATCAAATTTTTCTGGTTCATATATAGTTCCAAGGCTAAATTGAAGTCCTGGTACAGGTTCTTTAGTAGAATGATCTAAGCAATTCCCTTCTAACAATATATGTGAAAGTGAAAATACTGCAAGAATATTATTTGATTCAGGTAGGTTATCTAGGTCATAATCCGATATAATAGGCTCTACTACCCAAACATGTGGTATATCTAGAATTAGATTTAAAAGTGGTGATTTAGGTAGGTCTGTAAATGTTACTTGGGGATGTTGCCGAGATAGGGATCCATTCTTTTCGAAATGTGGCATCGAAGAAATCGCATATATATAAAATCTATTAATTGGTAATACGCTTATGCGTTCCGGAGGACACAACCAAATACGTAAATGTATATTAAAAGTATTATATAACTCAGATGAGATGGGCAATAACCTCTGGGATTCTTTAGATAGGGGATCTAGAATAATGTCCAAATTAGAATAGTGCATACTAGATATTCTGGGTTGGATATTAATGAGTGAATATTTGCTTCTTAATTCATAATGTGGAAATTGAATACGATGTGTCTTTTGCTTGCTTAACACAATTGTTGCTAAATACAATAATATATCACTTTTAAATGTGCTTTCTATGGTGAAATTACGGAACAGGTTCTGTTGTGTTAAATTTCGATTAAACTCAATTTCTTTGAGAATTGAATGGAGAATCTTTCCATGGTTGATGTATGAGAATCTCTCTAGGAAAAGAAAATCTTCAACAACGAAAGATTCATTACTCAATAGGGTTTCTAGAATGTGACCATTGACTATCACTGCCCTCATCTTGGTAGGAACTTTAAGAATTTCAGAAGCAAAAAGGAAATAATTTAGAGTAACGACATTAAGAACTTGTGATAGAGCAAAGTCAAGATACTTGTCCTCATTGAAATTTTCATACTTTGAGAAATGTCGTAGAGATTGTTCCAAAGTAAAATCAGAAATATTAGTAATATTTCTGAATTCCAAAAGAAGAGACAACAAAGTATCCTCAGTCTGAGTAAATAATAGTGAAATTAATATCTTATTCAAGTTGAACTCTAAAGAAGGAGGATCATTGAAAATCAGCCCAATTCTTACAGTACTACTACTCATAAGCATATCTAAACTATCAATCAAAAATTTTAGTCCATTTAATGACGAAAAGTCAGCGACAAGCCAAAGTGAAAGTGATTTTACCTGGGACTTTGAAATTGGATTTAATACGTAAGGAGTACTTTTAGCGAATATTTGGCTAACTTCGCAAGGAGATAATGTAGCCATCTCATCGAACCATGAATTTTGCATTTTATTGTAACAAAACAGATCAATCTTTCTCCAATTTCTAGATAATATTCTGTAGTTTAGCCTGCTCACAATATTTGATTTCGACATAATATAATCGTAAACATTCATTTCTTCTAATAGATTGTTAAAATAGATATCTTTCTGGAGAATGCGAGTTTGAGAAAATATCTGTTCTTTTATAGAAGAAACAATGTCTTCCATAATGAATTCGCGTTTAGAAAGATTATCATAATTAATTTTTAATGGAATACCATTCAGATAAATAGATTGGAAATGTTTTATTCCTTTTGAAATAAAAAAGTCTAGTGCTAAGTTATTAGAATAAGTACAGTCGGTGTGGTTGGAATAATTGGCACCTGTGTACAATTGAAAGTGAGCTGATATTTCGTGAATAGACAAGGTAGTTTTTGCGGAATATATGTAAGAGCTTATATCTAATAACCATCCGAATGCGTATTCATTTGATCTATTTAATGACAAGTAGGAATAAAAACATGAAATACTTAATGCGATATCGTTTTTGTAAAAATCAAGTTGGTCATTTGGAATTAGGATTAATCCAATCCTAACTGGAATAAGGTTTCTCAAGAAATATTCTGCAGATTTTAATAAATAATAAGATTCAATTTTTGTAGGATCCAAACAAAGTATAAGGTTGAATAAATTACGGCGGACTTGTCTAATAACACCTGGGAATGTTGGCCTTAGTAAATCATGTATACTACTGGTCCAAGATGAATATTCAATATCAGATTCAATATCATTGATATAATGTACACATTTATGCCTAGTATCAATGCCGTAATCTATTTCTTCATTAGAAAAATCTAGTTGAATTAGAGAAATAATATCAACAGGTGACACACCCAACGTCTGAAACTTTGTAAGCATAGATAATTCATCTATTAGAAATGGAATCATAGTAAAGGGGTCAACATTTTGAAAGATTTTCCCATTAAAAGATAAAATGTTTACACCATTTTCAATACCGAAATTATTCAAAATTCGCTGATTAAATAAAATCTCTTTACGCAATTCATCCGTTACATCTAAAAAATAGAGATGCTTAGATTCGACAGGAAAATATTGGACAAATTTAACTAAACCATTTAAGGCGTTTAACCCCATTTTTGGGAATTTAGTTATGAGCCATTGACAAAGCTGAAGTCCCAGGTCTGATATTTGCCATTGTTTAAGAGGAAGGAGATCATTTTCAGCTTCTATCAAATCATTTTGAAATGAAAGGAGTTCTTCATTAAATTCTCTATGTATTGAGCTTAGTAATTCGAAATTTAGTCCTTCAATATTAGACATGATAGTATTTTGGGAAAGATCAATTTTATGTCCATGATTTTCTCTGATATCATCAACTGTGTGATATTCTGTACTTTTAATAGCTAATTCCACACCGTAACCAGATAATAGAATTGGGTATTGAACATTACCAGATAAGTACCAAGGCCTATAAATGAACCCTCCCAATAGGCCAATTTCGCAAAGGGAAAATATTTTTTCAAAAATATTAATAGTCTGTTGCCTACCGAATGGACCATAAACAACAGCAATGACAGAATTTGAAATATTTTGACAAACATAAGGCGATTCCTCAGATGTATGACCAATTTTGAGGGTATTTGAAATGCATGTATCAGCACTCTGTGGTAGATATGTAATGATTTCATTAATATCACAAACAAAAATAGTGTCACAAAGTACAACAAATGCCTGACAAGAATGACTTTTCAGACTAAGCTTGTGAGGAATATATTCTTCGGCAATTTGCCTGTACATTTGAATCCTCGGAGCATAATAATGCAAACTCTGCACCAAACCAAGAAGATGAGAGTAGCCAAACCCAATTTGTTGAGAACAATATTTCAAAGCACAATTAAAATCAGCATTATCTGTGGAATTTGAAGAGCTACATTCCGAGATATATTGAAAAAAATCCCAATAGTATGATGGATTTACATCACCTATAAACTCACCAACCTCAGCGATGAGTGATTGATAATTCCAACTAGTTTGAACAAACACATTAACAGTCTTGGGAGAAAGAAAAGAGATAAATAGAAATAGGAATAATAGTTGAAGAAAATAATGTTGGATAAAAATCATCTATAACATTAAGAAAATAGAGAGGCGCTAAAATTGGTGGTAGCATAATGATCCATAAGAAATTATTGCGAGCGACTGCTGACACACCCAAGGGGGCCCAAGAATAATGAAGCAAGGGCCGTAACAAGGGGTGGGCTAAAGGGACGGTCGCCCAGGGTGGCATTCTCAGCCGGCCATACATTAGAGTCATCTTAAGTTATTAAACATAAATATTAATATATACAATAAACTCAGAACATTTAATAGTTTCACAGAATCCTAACAAATATAGCTTTATCAATTAAATTTTTAGACTTAAAGATTTGTGGAGCGTAGCCGACCAGGAGGATAGTGGGATAAAGCGCACTGGTCAAACAAATTCCCAGGGCAATGCCCCACAGTAGCTCAAAATGGCAAAATTGGCGGATTAGCCGTTTAGTTGTGTGCTAGCTCTGCATAATGTATTATTTACTTCTGGGTTAGCGATCCAAAATAGTCTATTAAACTTATCATAAATTATATATGACTTCGAATTTTTCTGGAATGACGCCATACCACCTTCATACCAAAGATGGTCAATTTAATTTTCGTAATTTTAAGTGATAAGTATTGAATTATGTATATTATGTACTATATTACTTTAATATGTTGATATATAATAAATATAATAAAGTATAATAAATTTGATACACTATATTAAGAGATTGAGTTAAGTATTAAAGTCTCCACCATTATATCTTGTTCAGATTGTTGATGTATTTCTTTTCGAACCTCTGATATTTTGCGATATTGAACAAGGATAGTATCACTCTGACTCAAGAGTCTAACGAAAATGTCACTTACATTGTCTTCAAAAGAACATTTACGAACAAGTTTCTCTCTATATCTCCTTACATGTTTATTTACGGATTCCACGCATTCTTCAGATAAAGTCTTCAATCAGAAACCGTCATTAAAATCAGTGATTAATTCTGAAGAATGTGCCAGTAATTTATGAAGAGACGGTGTCAAGTTAGCCCAAGGAAATCGACAAAGTATTTCCTCGTAAGTACCATTCAAATGGTGGAGAGTTTATCAGTGTCTTTCCTTTATGAGAATTATATACCCGCAATATTACTGAGAGGTTTGTGTGAATAGTGCTAAGAGCAAGTCGGTCTTATTCAACAATCGTGGATGTAGCACAAGCAATTAAATCTTTTTCATTGAGAAAACATTTTCTTGTTATATTACCAGTGGTAGTGGTACTGCCATCACTGGAAGGATATTCTATTTGAAAGCCAGTCTTCTTGATGATGTGAAGGCAGCCAGTTCTTATTTCCTCCATCCAAATGATATATCAATAGCATAAGCCAGCGAAAGACACGAAAATAACTATGAAGAGGGGCACAGATAAGATATTCCTGTCAGAGCTGGTGGATGTGTCAGGCCAAACCTCAATTCAGAGTTTAATTTGAGTACTCTTCTTGATCTACATTTAGAAAGATTTTTTTGCGTAATCAATGGTTCGGTTTCTGCAGAACTAGATTTTACTAGATCTACAGCTTTCAACTGATCTCTTGTTGCATTGCAGAGTTGGCAATTTGTCCCTCCAGGTTCACTGAAGTAATAATGTAACAGTAATATACATAATTCAATACTTATCACATAAAAATTCCGAAAATAGATTGACAATATATGATATGAAGGTGGTATGACATTCCAGAAAAGTTCGAAGCCATATATAAAATCTAATAGGTTTAATCGGCTATTAATACTCAATAAGGTGACAACTTTATAATTACAAATTGTTATATTGTATGTATACACATCATAAGATCTCTAGATATTAATACTGAAATACACACTATTAATCGTTTATCAGAGCTCGAAAATGGGGAAATCTTTCACATGTGGCCCTTTCAAAACAGATTACGTCATTTGAACTGGAAATTGTTGGATCACATGATTTGTGTTGATTCTTATCTATCTTCATTACTCTTAATCGAGCCAAAATGTACCAATTCGATACTATCGATAATATTAAAATTGCCTACCAACTTTATGAAATTGAAGTAATCCATGGTAATAACCAGTGAAATGTCAATAGTTTCAGTGTTTGTGAAAATAGCATATGGATGGAATCAGCAATTTTATGTTGTTAACAGCATTTCTATCATCCTTGTAACATACTACGTATGTACTAAGAATAATAATTATAGAACTTATATGGATTTCGAACCACTAAAACATATTCGAAACCCAATGCTGTGAAGTTGATAATTGCATTTTTTGTATGTTATCCACAATTATATTTTGCAGTCATATTTTTTATTCGGAGATTTCTGGAGTTTATATTATGATTTCAAATTTGCCTCAGACACAACGATTGTTCCTCATTGCTTGAAGGGCAGTTAAGACTCTGTGATAAAAGAAAATGAAGATCCTTAGGTAAAATGAAAAAAATCCAGCCGACAGATAAGTAGTGCAGCTAAAGTTAATTTGTTTGTTCTTTTCAGGGGCCAATTTCCCCTGACCCATTGTGTAATACCGCAAAGCACCAGACTCCGACTGATTCTGATTTTGGGCTCACGTATCTGAGAAAAATCAGGTTAAATACAATACTAAGTTGTGTTGACCATATTGATACCCACTAATATTAGTACCCTACTAATATCGTGTTTTTCCTCGATTACTATAGATATGAATCTGAATATCTAACTTTCGAAACGAACTCTCAGGATCAATTTGAAAAAAGTACAAACAAGGGGTTGAAAATATAAATAATCATATGATTAATCATTAAGCGAGAGATTTGAAAATGTGAAATTTGAAATCTGCCTACGGGATTACCCCTGACTAGCAGTTAAAACGAAATATCTACCATCATTTAGAACAGTAGTCAGCCAATGTTATAGGAATTCACGGGGTCCGCAAACTGATTAAGGAGACCATGACTGTACTCAGGGGTAATCAGTAGTGAAATAATTCCCAACTGGGCATGTTCCCAACAATTTTCATATCATGTATTAATTACATGTTTTACTCGAGTACTCATAAACAATAATATCAATAGATTATAGTAATACGACCACCTCACATTTAGGAATTGAAAGCTTTGTTTCAGAACGAAGCCCTATTTTCGATCGGGAATCACGGTAAAATTAAGAATAACAATCTAGATCTAATACTAATTACATCAGAATACTTAAAAATCTTGACGAATCAAAACAATTCTAATTTGACAAATAACAAACAACTCATCTCCAGTACATTAATATAGTATACAGTGGTTAAACTATATAAGAATGCCGTCGGGTCGGTGAAAAATTAATCCTATTTAGGATATTTTGGGGAATATATGGTTTAAAATCACAGTATTATGGATTCAGGTATATTGAAAATATCTTCTTATGTAGTATATATTCCAAAAAGTGTTTTCTTATATGATGTATCCGTTGTATATTGATATGTAAAATATACACGATATAAACTAAAATAAATGACTATAAAAAGGAAGGCACCTGGATTAGATCCTCTGATAAAGAAAGAAAATACAGTCATGAATACCCTAGTTTGGGATTCACCGAATAACGGGTTGATCCGAACAAGCCCAAATGAATTTGATTTGGAGAGATTTTGTCGTTTGTTCAATGAAACTAGCGAAATTAAGACGTCATCAGGAATCAAGACAAGTACTTTGGCTCAAGACTCAATATACTTTGAGTTAGAATTTAATACCATATAGTCATTTGTATTGTGTACACTGAATTTAGATTATTTTAGCGTATGAGGGAATTATAAATTGCCAAGAGGCCCCAATCATCACTGATGCATTTTCCAAACAGAACAAGGATGTGATTAAAGGGTACAGGCATCCCATTAGTAAGCCTTAACATCGCGAAATTAAGATAGCCGCATATAATCGAGAGTTTATACAACCATCTTGCATGCAAATTACATCGCTTTTATGCTGTGAACTAGCTGGCAAGCAAAATCAAGAGCATTCCTCTGTCAGCCGAGACTGTGTAGTGAAGAATAGACGACATGGAAAATTGCCACAAACTACTAAATAAAATTCGGGAACCCAAATTTACAATACAACTTGATGAATCCACAAATGTTTCTAGCGAGATATTCTTCTAATATTTGTGAGATACATTTCAAACAACAATCTACAAAATGAACTGCATCTATTCAGTAAATCTACATCAAGAACGACAGGTACAGATATCTTTGAGGCTGTGGATAGTATTTTCAAAGGACACAATTTAACTATGAACACTTCGTATGATGTTGAACTCACGGAGCTGCAGCAATGATGGGAAAAACATTGAGTTAAATACCCGTTTAAAGGTTCTTTCCCTCCATTGCCCTATTATATATTGCTTCATCCATAGACAAGCACTAGCAGCGAAAGAATACTCAACAGAGCTTAATGATGTGATGAACGTTTGCATTAACTAGTTAATGTTCTCAAAGCAAAATCTCTCAATTCGCGACTTTCTCTCAACTTTGTTCGAATGAGAAACATAAAACTGTACTTCTGCATACAGAGGGAAGGTTGTCAACTCTCATGCTTAACACGTAAATCTCACGCTTACACCCAAAACTGACGCTGTTTAAAATTAGGAAATTTTCAATATAGATATATTGCTATCCCTTAGTTGTGAAGTCTCGAAGGACTGAAGCGAGTCTCACTTTATCTTTCGAATTATCTCTATTATTTAATGATATCAAAAATTTAATGTTACAATCGTGAAGTTAACACGATAAAAACAGTGTTGGGTTAGCAATAATCTTACTAGTAATTCATTTGTTTTTCAAAAACATAACTAAAATACCAATAATCTTGACGATCTCACGGGTAGATATCACTAGTATGTTATCCACATATAAAGTGTCCCATAATTTTTGGAAACCTTTTTCTTATATTTGAATACACAATACCATATACCGTCTACTCCAAATAAGTGACAGGTTCGTTCCTAGCTTTGTCCCCAATAACCGATTTTGCATTACTACTTTGCTTGAGTTCAAATTCTTGATAGAAAGTTTATCAAATAATCAAATTTCCTAACTAACCGTTTTCCACAACAACTAAAGTCCACTGTATACGTATATAATTATAAGTAAAAAGAAATTAGCAGTTTTTGTATGTAGCTTTACATGTTTATCATTTACGTATATGATACATGATTTCGATTGCGGCTCGAGCAGTTTCAGATACTGATATACGTAATATAATAAATATATGAATGCACTGATGCATCAATAGAGAATTATTTCATGTTAAAAATGTTCGATTTTTAGTAATATTGGGTATTTTTACAAAAATAGATATGTGGCAAAGAATTAGGGCTGGAGGCTAAATATGACCCTAAATCTACTGCTTGAAGGTATCATAACTCATTCTCAGGCTTTATACTAGATATTCACACTTTTTCTAAAAACAAGGACAAAATATCACGCTTTGGGCTAAATAAATATTGGCAACCCTGTACAGAGGTAACGTGCTCTCTCGTGGACCGGTTCTTGGAAGACTTCCATTTGCGCGAAAAAGTGAGAGAATTCCTGAGCCAAATACTCAGTGAATTAGTTACATATTGTGAATTAAATGAGTTCATATTGCGTCTGGTCATATTTGATCATTTCAAACAAGCAAAATGAAATTGCGATGGCCTGAAACTACAGCTATTGCTTGCAATCAGGTTATAAATGGCTTTTGTAAGCGTCATATACTCTGGTGCGAAAAATTCAGCGATGTAATACAGATGTTTCCCGATTCCCGACCGACCGATATTATCATCCCCTTGGTGAAAGAATTTGTTTCTCAAATGGTAAATCTCGTGTCCGAAATCACTCCGCGCTTCAGGGAAATTCAGGAGGTGGAAAAACTAAACTTTGTAGTCGTAGACCCACTTACTGCTACTACCGATGATATCGCTCATATTTCCCTGCACAGCTAAAGAAGAATTGATTGACATACATAATAATATAGTTGCCAATTTTATCATAAAGAGGGATTCTTAAAATTCTGGCTTGAGAAAGGTCTACACTACCTCCAATTCTTACATAATAGCAATTAGTGATTGTATATTTCCGTTTACAACAACCTACTTAGCGGAAACAGCTTTCAGTGCTGTCACTAAAATCAAAACTAAGGATTGAAATCGACTTGTGATTCACAACGATCTCAGGATAGCACTGACCAACATTCCAGCTAATATTGAACAACTAGTGAGATTGTTTCAAGGGCAAAGAAGCCATTAAAGACAAGATTTATTAAATTTCTTTCAGTATATGCGTCTCTATATTTGTAATAAAGAAATCGATTAAATGAAATCGCAGTAAACAAATTCACTTTTCATATCAACATTAGTCAATAAACCATTGCGGGTCCAAGAAAACATTCCTGATTGAGAAGGGGTCTTCAAAGGGAAACGGTTTTGTTGTAAACCTAACAATTCTCAACTATTTCAAATACAGGTTAATTTATGTTTATATCGTTCTCCTATTTTATCCTAGATTTCTTAAAATCATTATCTCTGTAAAGAATTGATGTCCGCAACCACGGTTTAGAGATTCGTTCCGAAGCAATAGGGATACTAAAGAGTGCTATTACACAGCAAAGGTAGCCTCTCGATCTGGAGGTCTCGATGAGATCTGTCAAGAGGTGGTGAAGTACCTATAAAAAGGAAAAAGTCTCGAGATCAAGACCTGTTCTGGCCGGCTGCCGATTTTGAATCGGGTCAAGAAAATTATCATCCCCCAAGCTATAGGTAAAGAGGGCAATCAACGCACAAGATCGCAAAAGGTTGAATGAAAGTAGTGACCTTGTCTCTCACATGACAATCTATCGGCATTTGAAGGATTCTGTTGGTGCATCAGCGTTAAGAGGCAAAGAACCCCCGTTTATCAACAAAAAACATTCTAGACTAACTAAACTTGCCAAAAACAACATCAAAATTGGGGGATGGAAGACTGGAAAAGGGTTCTTTGGTCTGATGAGTCTCCCTTTGAGTTGTACGCAACATCCAATCGGCATAATGATCGAGTTTGGGCTAAAACAACCAAATATGTTCCACACATCTTAACAGTGAAATTTCCTCAAAATATTATGGCTGGGGACTTATGTAACATGAGTTCCACATAATTCCGCAGAGTCAGACTATAATTTCGCTATATTACAGGAACGAAATATTAGCCAAGACTTGTAGATATGCCATCAATCGTACTGTGAATACCGGACATGTTCCAGAGCAGGAAATGTTGGAAAACATGTCCGATTTCATTTTTATGCAAGATGGTGCTCCAGCTCATAAGACAAAATTGACCCAGGAGTGGTGTGGGAAAAATCTAAACGAGTTTTGGTAGAAAGCTTACTGGCCAATTTATTCTCCGGATCTAATCCCAATTGACAATCTTTGGGCTATATTGAAAGAGAAGAAAAACGAAAATGGCCAGATGACCAATTGGGACAAGTTAATTGGAAAACTGAAATTTGCATGGCAAAACATAACTCTAGAGATTTTTGAAAATTTAGTGGAAAGCATGCCAAATAGAATTAAAAAGGTTCTAGAAATGGGGCGATTACATGAAAAAATGCATATAGTTTGTTTCTAGTTTTATCCGAAGATATTTCTAGTAATCGGTGGGGGGAACACATTTGTACACCCTGTAGTTTAAACGAAATCTCTAGCATCGTTATGAAAATATTTCAATATTTTGTGAAAGTATGATAATACATATGGTATTTCTGTGAATTAGTTACTTACGAGCTCTAAAATCTCAGATTCGGACTCCACGCACCCAGGTAACCCTGACAACATCTTGAAACATAAACTCTAGCGTGCCTTTGAATTATTACATAGAAAGGTGTGAAAATATGATTTTAACCAAAAAGTTGTGAAATTTCACTCTATAAAATTCACATTCGAAGTGCAAATCTTCGACAGAACATGTATATGTGTACCAATATAATTATTATCGGACTGACAGATTTCACACGGTTGCGCGGACGCACGGAAGTCGTACATCGT
The DNA here is from genome assembly GCA_024704765.1 of Oopsacas minuta. NCBI lineage: Eukaryota > Metazoa > Porifera > Hexactinellida > Lyssacinosida > Leucopsacidae > Oopsacas > Oopsacas minuta. The sequence goes on along the minus strand of JAKMXF010000315.1, from coordinate 9,299 downwards.
CCATACAATTTGGTCACCTTCCTAAAGAAGCTTCACTAAAAATTCATACAAATATTATAATATTGATCTGTATAGGAAACTTGATGTGGTATATTGTGGTCATACTATATAGTAAATAATACAAACAGAGCACTTTGTTGCAGAATCAAACACACTGCAACCTCTTCTCCGAATCTCGATTATCCGAACAGTAGCCACATTGATAATTGAAATCTAAAATTTTAATACAGATAATAGAAATTAAAACTCTTGATGAACATTAATTTGATTCATATTGAAGTTACAGCATAATAAATGGCTTGGTAAATGTCTATAATATGAAAACCATCCTGAAATCTAAAAATGAAAAATTCCTACTGCTCAGTGTCAAAAAATATCTCAATACAAAAAATATTCCTACTTGATCGCACCAAGTAGGAATAATCTTACTTGGCGCGGAACAAAAGTACTATTTGGAATTCTTCTGTTTAGTACACAAATATTTTATGATTTCTATTTGGGTAGTTTTTCGAGTAATTCATTTAAAAATCCATAACTCATGGGTAATTTTCGCTGAATTAGTCAATATACGTAGATTAGAACAAGAAATTGAAAATGTTCAATGCAGTGCAATTTCCCTTTTATGACGCCAATAAGGTGCTGAAATTTACTTCATCAATTTTTGGAACATAGCTAAGATTTCTACGTCAAAAATTCAATATTTGCAGTTAATTTTAGTTTCTAATTTGCAAAATGGGTGAATTTCAATGGGCGTTTTTTCGAAATGTATTATTTTAATTATTATTAGATATTCTCTTCTCTAACTACAAAATATCAAAAGGCACCTATAAATACTATATAATTATTTTCATTTCCTGCAATGCTAATATAACATTGAATATACAAATGAATACACCACAACTAAATTATTTTAATGAAATTTAATTCCTTTTGGTCATTGTTTTCAATTATGTGGTATAATCTCAATTCTTCCTTCATATTTCGCAACAGGAATTCTATAAATATTAATAAATACTCGTTGAAATTATTACAGCTCACTGCAGTTAGACAAAACAAATCACAAATGACTATTTGATATTTATATAATGTCTAATATTGGCCATTATTTGAATAGTGGGTCCCAATATTTGCTTATGCTCGGGACAGTAAAGGATTGAGAACCGGATATATAAGTAGCTAAATAGGTCAATTATGTGAGAGTGATACTGACCTATTCTCAAGAAATTCATGCCAATAATCATATTTATCATCATCAAATAAAAGAGTTTGTACTTAAGTTCCAAGACTTGACATAGATTCTAATCCAGAAAATTTCAGGTAAAAATGAACCAAATGAATTCATTGATTTTTATGGTATATCGCCCTATTCTAGGGTCTCCAGATGTCGATTTTCATGTACATTCTAGGATTTTTCCTGAAATTTGGAAATGTCCAATATTTGTCCCAAGTATAATCTGTTGCTCAGGATAAATACTTTGGGAAAAACCGAATAATTTCTTGTAAATGTGTATGTGTTATGATTGTACAGGTCAACTTATATATTCCGGTCAGAATATACAATAATATTGAGAAAGTTGTTGATATATTCCCTTTACTTTCATTTATTGAATTAAATTAAGCCCTGATTAGAGTAAGTATGTGACAGTATATATCCGAAAATCTTGGGATAATTAGTGAATATCCAGTGGCTCTCCGCGTTGCACATACTACTGTAGACCTACCATCTATATACTCGGAAACTTCATTTACTGATTTAGATGAAGCAGCATCTACATCTTCGCCACCTGACCTGATTTCACAATAGCTCTATCATGACCTTACAGATATATTTATAAAGATACTTGACTGCATTCACTGTAGAGGAAATCTCGACGTTAATATGAGCATTATACTTAAGCAATAGGACTGGATTGTATGGCATTACCACTTACTGTCAAGCTTTGCCCTCCTACATTAACAGCACAGCCGATGTCACGACGATTTCTAGTACTGGTGAAAAAGGATTCGGAATTGTTTTAGAGCACCTCCCTCAACGTTGGCAAGGTGCACTCTTTTTAGTAATCCCACATGAGCAATGCAAACAGCGTTTAACAATATCATGCAAGTCGGGTTGCTTAACCCGGTCTGGGATATGACTACAAACAATATGATCATAATCACTGGGATTGCGAAGTTTATCGCGATCACATAATATAACAAAATATGAGCTTGAGGTAGACCACGTTTTAGGATTTCGATAGTGTAAACATTGCCTTTCGGCTTGCCCAATACTTGACCACTCATCAAAGCCTCAATTAAACAACTTCATAACTTCATTTTGCAATTTCATTTTAAACACCAAGACAATTAATTCGGGACGATCGCTCGCCTTTTGATTTAATTGGAGTGAGGACATATTCTCCTCCCAATGCGGAATACATGTAAATGTAATGAAAAAGTAAGACTTTTCATATTTCGTGACTATATTCACTATATTAGCGAGAAGATACATGGGGACACTTAGTAGGGTGGACGAAAACAGGGTACTCTTGTCTAGAGACAACTAATCTCCAACCTTCAGATCACGTAAATCACGTTCTAATTTGCAACGGTATGTGTTAGGTAATTGATTAATTACTGAATTTTAATCACAGTGAATTATGGACTACCTATGGTGATCTATGGCCAGATGACCCACTCTGATCCTAATTATAACGGCCACATACGAGATTCACATTTTCACCGCTGTTATGTACATATGTCTGCTACAAACAAGTTGCATATATTACGAGAAGTAGTGTAAGGAATTCTTTCTGGCTTCCATTTGATTACTGAACACTTATTTCTAGATCTTCAACTTTCTGGAAACCAAGATTCTTGACCCATATTTAAAAGAAGAATCTTTCCCATATAAGATCTTTTTCCAGCTCTACAGAACGATAGGGCAATCTATGCACCACCAAAGCTGGTTGGTTAAAATCTAAGTGTGCGAAATTGGGTGAACTCATGAAACTGCTCTAATACAAGAAAATGCGTATTTGGGTGAGGAGATAGACGAACTCATACAGTTATCAAAATTAGAAATTGTTGAGGATGGAAACTGTCTATTTTGTGCCTTATCAACTATCTTAACATCGTGATCTCAAGAGAGCATTTCAAAATTCGTGGGAAATTTGCCGATTTATAGCTGTTCAGGGTGCAAGCTATATTTCTTGATATCTAGCGACATAATTTGAAGATGTCACCCTATTCAGTATTTGAAAAGTCTAGCATGGATACAGATGCCATTTGAAAATCAGATGTGGAGATAATAGCTTTTTAAGATGCTTGAAGTTGACATTTTTGTTGCCAATCTACACAATGATGTCAAGAAAAATGAATGTCGCTGGACGTGGTATCGCTATAGCTCTCAATATTACAAATACAGCAATACAGCTATTTATTTAACGAACTCATCAAATCACTTTGAACCAGTAATCGACTTCATTTATAGTCGATATCCTTCCTCAATAACTTCTTCACTTTTAGCGATACTATAGTTTTGGAATAACAATAATAATTGTATTTTGTATTACCGTCTGGTTTTTCATAATTATACAAACTAGTTTTTATTATCAACAAACACTAACTGCTTCCTATTTGAATATGATCTTTCCCTGAATAAATGCTAGGGGATTTGAACAAAAACCATAAGCACAAAGAGTGTTTAAGGCAATACAACAAACTGATTTCTTATGTTCAATATATTTTAAAATCAAGTTGTTTTATGAACACAATATGCTTTTCCCTGTAGAGTATTATAATTCCAGAAAAAAATATGCATAATTATTGATGTGTAATAGGAAGTATACAGTTATGAGCCAAAATTGAAGGTAGTTAACCCTCATGGTTGTTATAATAGAAGTAGTTGAATCCTCATACAACAGAACCACACGAAATCTTCTTCCCCTCCCAGAATTTAGCCAGACACACAGAGCAGCTTAAACGAAAACTGCCACATGAATGTGCATCCACAGGACTATCTGGAATATCACAGGCAATTAGTGATCTGGAAAAATTATGGGAAACTCGAGATTCACGCTTATTAAAATACAACTCATTTCGATGAACCTTTCTCTCAAGGACCTGTTTTACCGTCAAAATGCTTCCAAAGAGACTGGACGTTCTCGCTTATCATGAAGACGGACACCACAGTCTTCACTCGTCTCCATAGATAGCTGAGTAGCCTGATATTCCCGCTTATCCTGAAGACGGACAGTACGGTCTTCACTCGCCTCCAGAGATAGCTGAGCAGCCTAACGTTCACTCATATCACGAAGTCAAAGCTCTCGGTCTTCACCAGTCTCATCAGTCAGCCGGGTAGCCTGACTCTCGCTCATATCGAGTCACCGCGCAAGTTTCAGCTTCAACAGAGAATCTTGTTAACCAGTCATGTTTGAGTCGGGCTTTTCTCTTGATTAGGGTCTCCTTCAAGCGCAGTCTATTAAGCTCTCGCTGCTTTGGAGACGCTTCCCTTTTGATTTAAGAGTCTGAACTCTGACCCGCAATAATCTGCGATCACGCATCTGCTGCAAGCGGAGAGTGCGCTCATCATTGGTTTCGTCCTGCCTTACCTGGTGCTTCCGCGCAACGTCAAAGTGCCGTTTCCGGCCACGTTTAGAAACTCGTGGCATGTTTTGTACTATGATAAAATCAGGGGCGGACATCAGAAAGAAACAAAGTATAAATAGTAGCTACTGCAAATGAATAGGCTTAACTATAAACAACTGTCATATATCTAATACTTAGACTCAATTCTAAATCAAAAAATATGCTAAACACTGTGCTTATAACATTAAGATATTTATAGGCATAAATGTTGCAATTATATTTTGAAAATGTATGACGAAATTCTGCAACTGAGGGTCCCAGAGTGTAATTTCGCTCTAGGACCTTATATCTAGTGTATTTTTAAAACTTATAAAATCAGTCTAGTGTATTTGGATTAGTTTCTTTCATTTACATTAGCGTAGGATATGAGCATTTCGGTACACTATTTGGATAACTGGTGTGATGTATCGTTGGATTATAGAGAAAAATCAAATTGTGTGTATTGTAGTAGCAATATAAGTTTAATTTCCATTATTCAATATTGGGTCCTGGAGCCAATGTTTAGATTAGGACATTAGGTTCCTGGGATAAAATTTCGACCCGGACCCTAGGGTTGTAGAAATACTGTTAGGATCCTAAGCCCCTTCGGATCATCTCTCAAAAGCCCAGGGCCCTGAGAATAACTCCTCTCTCTCTCTCTCTATATATATATACATAAATATATGAATATATATATATATAGTAGATTAATTTCGTTTCAATAGTATAGATGAATGCATTTTAACTTTTTGTAACGGGAAATTCGATATTACAAAACGATTGTCATTAGACTACAAATGTATGCTCAAGAATAAGATATTATACCCTTTAATAGTGGACACATTCGAGTGCCTTAAAACGTTGTTAGCTGTCCCAAGAGAATTCACTCGCATAAACAAATATGCTGAGTTCGAAAAAGTTGAGAAGCACTGAACGATACGGATCATATAAATAATCAGGCGAAAGATTTGCTAAGCATATGTTCGGTAGACGCTCGCATCCATTGTGCAAAATGCATGTTGTTGAGAGGCTTTATGTATACAAGGAGTACTCGAAAAATTTTGACGTTTGATATGAACCAAGTGTTATAAACTAATCAATTACAAAATCATTATTACCGAATGCTCTTAGTTTGGATATTTTGAAATTTTAATTCAATTATCCCGTGAGCTCTTCGAATAAACTGATTTTAGATATCTATGGCTTTGAGGATTACGTAATTAGAATTTCTTCTTAATAAATAGCTGTATAATGCTATGATATGTATTTAGTTGAAACTCAATAATACGTTTTTAGAAAAGCACGAAACTTAGAATATTCTAAGAATGTAATCACCTCCTTGAGATCAATACAGAGATGGTACACTTAAATTCACCATTTATCATAACATCTTTGAGGGTAAGATCGGGATTGAATATAGAAAATTCCCCAACCTGTCTTAGAAGTAGAGATTTTACAAAAAGAAGTAATAATGAATCCTCGTGAAATATATACTTGGATAGAACGTAAATAAAAATACTCATCTGCATTTACCAACAGGTTTAATCATGAACTTGGTCTCTTAAGGCCTTGTCCCAGAATGATCCTCAATTATTTCTGATCTGCCAAGTTGCAGTGGTGGTTATATTTTCTTCGAAGTTATGAGTTATTAAAATAATCTTAGTTGAGGTTGAAAGGCAGTTCCTATTGATTTGTGTCTTAATTTGGCTTCCTAAAGCATTCAAAGATATCGAAGCACAACCGGCAATAGTGACGAATGGAGGATATTTACTCTTCATGGGCAAAGCTCACTCACAGACCGCATTCAAAACCTTGAGTGTTTAACTAGTTTTTAACTGATAGACACCATTTTAGCCACTCTACTGTTTTGACGAAACTACTTGCGAGTTTTTGCAATTCTCTATCCACAAAGAATGATTACCTTGCTTAAGAAAATATACTATCTAGGTGTGGCCCTCTGCAAATTGATTGAAATCGAAGTCATACCCTTAGAAAATAGAGTATGTTGATAATGTTGCGCAGTGATAAATATAAATATGTATATTATAATAATGAATATCCAGATACAAAGAACAATAACTATTACACAAAGTGGCTATCTCAAAAGTATATGAACGTAAAATTTCTAGTTTTTGCCTCTCGTATAAGGCCATGATACAGAATAATCGAGTTATATTACTATAGACATAAAATCCTTGAAGAGAAAATGCCAAATATTTTCTCTCTTTGAAATAGATTCTGTGAATTTATGATACATTTCTTTCATATATTTTACTGGATGCCAGACTAAATATCGTTGAGTTTGAATAGCACAACATGTTATCAGATAACTTCAAATATTATTATAGGCCACCTGACCGATATAGAGAAATCATATAATAATATTAGGAACAAATGGAAAAATAAATAAAATATAAATCTAGGCAACACTTACTACCATTCGGCACAGTAATAGACAAACTGATACTTTGAATGAAGAGTGTATATAATATTTAATTCGAAAAGGGTTCCTAAATATATTAAGGAAATATTAAGATCGTAAATTAAATTCAACAAGTAACGAGTCAAGATCACGATTATCAACTAGCGAAAATAACTTTGGCAAGTCGCCAAGCATAATTGCAAGTCTAAGAGTACTCCACAAATTCCATGCTGTCCCTGTTGGACCTCTACCTTTACTTTGTAACTTAAGGGCGATGAGAAAATGCTGACAAGCTTCTGGAAACGATTTCAGATTCATACATGCAACACCTAAATTGTATCGACAACGAACATAATTGGGGTATAGCCTGAGGGCTTCTTTATAGGCTTGAACAGCATCCTCACTGCGCTCGCCATTAGCTAATGTAGCGCCTAGCTTATTCCATAGCATTGGGTTGTCGGGTTGTAGCATGAGGGCATGTTTGAAATGTACAACAGAAACACTGTATTGCTCAGCTAAGTGAAAAAGAATTCCCGAAGCAACCGATAAATCACCAATTTCATGAGAATTTCCAATAGAAGATGAAAGGGCTTTATTAAACAAAGTAACAACATTTTTGTGGAATAATGGGTCCAAAAATGAAGGCATATAAGGTGGATCAATAAGATCTTCCTCTTCCGAAACAAAAAGAGAATTAAATGTAGGATGATTGAGAATCCATTCACGGAGACTTTTGCAGGCTTGCATGTTCTTCGATTCGTTCGCATAACCAACTGCTAAGAGTAACCTTGCATCTAAATTCGTGGGATCTAAACTTATGCAGTTCTTCAGAGCAGATATAGAAAGTTCATCTTGTTCATTTTCTGCTTGGGAACTGCCTAAAACAAGCCAATAAAATAATGTTGAATATAAAGCAAGCATGGGTCAAGTCTGAAAGGGTTCAAGCCAATTTTTAAGTGAACTTAAGTTCTTTATTAAGAAAAAAAGACATAAGTCTGGACTTGGACTTTAGCCTATTATTGATAAGCTTTAGCCCTTTTCAAGCAGTAAATACGCCTGCCAGGCATATATACTTATAGCAGGGGTTCTTAACCTTTTTGGAGTGAAGGACCCCCTATGAAGATCTGGTGAAAGCTATGGACCCCTGTCCAGAAACTGCACAAAACGAAATAATGCATCAAGTTGGCACAATTTTCTGAAGAAAAACTATGAACTTATGAATTACTAGTTATTTAGTATATTAGTAAAATGTGTATGATTCAGAATTAGTATGTTATGATAATTGCGAGAAAAAATATTTCTTATATAAAAAGAATGTTAAGATTGCAAAGGATATGAAACTCCTTTTCTGCTCGACAGTATGGACCCCCTAAGGGACCCTACTAACCCCTTGGGATCCATTGATCCCCGGTTAAGAAACTCTGACTTATAGGAACTAGGAGTAATACAGCATATATTACGCATATAGTATATTGAGAGAAAACATGGCTTTCCAAAGAATTTGGGTCTTAAGTCTGGACTTAATCCATTAAGAGGGGGTCTTAAAATGGGCTAGAACTTAAGCTATTATTACATGGGCTAGGGCTTAAACTTATTCCCTTGGGAATGAGCTAAGCATCAAGCCTAGATTATCAAATACACAAACAATTCTCTGGGGTATGGAAATCTATATTATTAAATCTCAATTATTGTCTCTTTGTCTGTCTGTTTGTTTGTTTGTCCGTTGTCAAGGAAAGGATTTAAGGTATGCAATTTTGAAATTTTCACATAATTATGTATTTATCAAGAAAGTAAACAGAATTCAATAAAACTTGACTAAAATATCGAACATACTGAATCCGATTTTCACACATTCGGATTGATCATATGTAAATTTATTGTCGTTTTTACCAATATAAAGTAAACAAACTACAAAATAGAGGTAGAATCATACTTTCAAAGGCTATACTGGGATAATCGAATATACTTAGTATGAATATTGTAAACAGCATCAATATTATTAAATCTCAATTGTTGTTTGTTTTTCCACGAATACCTCGAGGTAGTACATGATATGTTAGAAGTTCAATTACGTATGTATTACATGTAAATAATCCTAGGATAAATCATGAGATTCTTTAATGTTTATCACAACAAGCCATTAAACGTATAGTAAATAAAGCAGTGGTTCTCAATCGGTGGTCCGCGGCCCCACTTGGGGCCTCAGGACTATTTACATGGGGCCATCTGATCCATTTATAAATGAATAGTTTCCTCTTTTACATACAAC